>CM076583.1:396890345-397191169 GCA_034641835.2 Pinus albicaulis | reverse complement strand
AGCTTCCCTCCCCAAGTGGAGCCACTGTTAGTCATCAATATTTTTTACTATCTTTAGATGAAGATAGATTGGTTCTAGATTTCTGAAAACAACCTTCCTTGAAAATTGTGAGTTTCAGAAATCTCACTGCCTTCATTTTCCTTATAGAAACCTTTTCACTATTCTATCAGTTTCCCATTTCATGGTCACCCTGTTGCTCCTACAAACTCCTCATAAGCTTATGCCTCTAATTTTTACCCTCCTTCCCTTCCTATGACCTCATTGCCCTATTTTTCCCCTATCCATAATTCCATCCTCCCTCTAGGGTTTCCTATAGCTAACTCATTCACTTATTCCTTTGGTTCCTCAAGCATTTATGGTCTCAAAACTATCTCTGTAGGATCTTTAGATAAATCAAGTACATTGGATTTTGGATCTTCAATGCAGCACTTTTGACAATACTCTGTTTTTCACTTGAAAACCTCCAAGTCAAAACCCAGTCAAAATCAGGTCAAAGGACGCTCCCACTAGGTCATTAGGGTTTACATTGTTTAAGGTTGTCCATGGATGTTTCAGGCACTACTTTTCCTTTGCTAGAATCTAGCTCCGATGTAATATAATGTCAAGACATGGTTATTCAAGAAGGACCTAAAATTTCCAAATAAATTTTTATTATCAGTTTAGGACCTGCAAATGCGGAAAATGGAAAAATTTCAGCACTTTTGCATGAGTGTTGAAAGATTTATCAGTAAAAAGTACTGATGAGGTAGACTATCTACCCCTGAATGAAGACAACTTATAGCAAAGGAAAGAGGAAAAACTTGGTCTTGTAGAGAACTAGGGTTTATAAGCTTATTGGTCTAGTAGAATGCCAAATAGTGATCAATTGTAGAAATGACATGGAGAATGGTACACAAAGCCAAACATGAATAAAGTCTATCAAAAACATGAAGAAAGTATATCACAGACTATTGATGGGATTTGGAAAAGGTGAGGTGAACTGGACATAAATGAATGAACTTGAAAGGGCTATAGAGAACTTAGAAGACAACACTGATGATTGTTGTAAAGCACTCTAGACACCTAGGATTTTTGGAAAGTGGCCAGAGAAGGTGAAAAGATGATTTTGAGCTCCAAGGTGGGAACAAAACAGTGAATATGGCAGTGAGGCAGAAAGCAGTGAGGAAGATGGGAGTGAGGCATATGGCAGTGAGACATATAACACTGAGATGGTTGACATAGAGCCTTTCCCTCTAACCTATCAAAGAGGCCAAAGGCAGTTGTTTTCTCCACATATTATGGAAGGGACCCTGCCTTCTACATCAACAAAAAAACTTGACAAAGGTAAGGAAAAGGTTGAAGAGAAAGTCATGGTTGAAAAATAGGATGAGCATGAAACTGAACAAGATTTTCAGCTAATTCACCTTGAAAGTGAGAATGAGGATGAAGAGATGATCACAAACATGCTGCTCAAAGTAAAATATGCTAATATTAAAGAGTTGCAAGCCAATCTTGGTAGGGCTAAGGATTTCATAAACTTCCTTGAGGTGGAAAACAAGGAGCTAGAGACAGAGAAGGCCATCAGTGAGGTCAGAGATATCCGAGCTCGGAAAGAGGCTGGAAAATCCAAGGCTAAGCTAGATGAGACCTTGGGAACTTTTGATGAGGATGAAGAAGAGGAAGAACAACTTCCTAGGAGGAGGCCAAGGACAATTGGTTTGAAGAAAGCCTTAGCCAAAGAAAGAGAGCAAGAGACAGCATTGGCAGAGAAGCTCACTCAAAGTGAGCTACTTGCCATGGAAATATATTATGATAGAGAGTCTTGGCTAGAGAGGGAAAATGTGCACTTAGAGGATCATCTTGAAAAGGCACAAAGGAACATTAACATACAAAAGAAGATGGAAAATAATTATGCCTTAAGAAACAAGATTGCAAGGGCCAAGATTAAAAGAGCCCTTGCAAAGATTCAAGCCCTCAAAGAGAAAAAGGAGAAATAAAAACTTGAAATTCTTGCTGATACATTCCTCCAAGCATCACAAACCTTATCAGCAAGTTAAAATCTAATTTTGGCATCTTTTTGGGTTTTTCAAATTTTGACTGTTTTAAGAAGGGTGAAGCGTGCAGTGCCACTAGCGCTGTGCTCTTTTTTTGGGAACCCAATGGAGGAAAAAATCACATTTTCATGCTCCTTTGGCCAATTACGTCACCCTCACAAATTTTCAAGTCATTTGGAGCAGAAGTTCTCCCTCAAAAGTGCCAAAAACAAGCAAAAAATCAACTTTCTGCCCTCTTTTTAGTTCTAGCGCTATGCCCTTAGAAGTATTTCCAAAAGTGGTTTTTGAAAAAGATATTTTTGTGGTTTTGAAGGCAAATCACTCCAAAGTTAACTGAGGAGTTATGTTAGAATTTATTTTTTCATTTATTAAGTTAGGATATTTGTGCCTTGGGCCTTGCATGGTCTCAGTGGACAAAATGAAATTTATGTGTACTTAATGGCTTCTAAAACCCTAGCTAGGGTTTTTATCTTCCTTTGAAAGTTAAATACTGCATGGAGGCTTCATTTTTTTTGTTGTTTGTTTTATCGAGATGAATATATAGACTTGGAGTTTTGAAGAAATTGGCTTTGGAGCTTTGTGTCTATTTTGGATTGAATGCCATGAAGCAAGCACTTTCATAGGATTCCTGAACTTTGTTGAATGGTGATGTATTTCTAATCTTGTATTTGTTTCCTTATGTAAGATAAAATATGGAAACTTGGGGAGGGAAGTTGCTTTCAGGAGGTGTCAAGAACCTCAGATTTCAGATCTCTGGTTTTGCAGATAAGAATCCTTACATGCTTGCTGATGTACTCATGTTCTTTCATTTTTCAAGGCTGATATTTGTTGCTATTCTTTGAAGTTGTGATCTTACAATCTACAAAACATGATTGCTTAAATATCAACATTACCTACCCATCATACCTTTCCTAACATTTTTTCTTCACTTGGGTGCATTTGGATTAGCAAACCCTTGACATCATTTTTTCTTTTGAAAGAAAAAAAACAATCTACTTCTACCCTTATCACTTCCAAGAGCTTAGATTAGACTAATGAGCTCTTTTATTCTCTACCTAATTACTTATCTGTCAAGGTTAAGTAGTTTGACAAATTTTCATTCTATAATCTATCAACACAAAATTTAAAACATGACCAAATCAAGGTTAAGATATTTGATTTGTCATGAGCTGTGGCATTTTGGACAAGCTGCACACATATTTTATTTTTGTTCAATGTAAAACTAGAAAGACTGAGGGCTATAATTTGAAATCTCTCACTCATCCCTCTCTTTCTCTTTGGTTAAGATTTGAGCTTTGGGAACCAGTATCTCTTCCTAGCATAGTCTATTGATGAGCCAAGTTTAGATGGTTTGGAAAATCTTCATTTTCTAACTTATCAACATAAATTTAAAACATGTTGAATCATGGTTAGGCTGTATGACTGAACAAGACTTTCCTTTCTCAAAAGTAGTGGCACTTGGACTTGCACACTTTCAGAAAACATTATTTTTTGGTATGGGGCTTTACCTTTTCTTTTTTTAACCGCCCTCTCTTCTCTTTTTCTTATTTTTCTCTCTTTTTGTCAAAACAATCTAAAACTAAAAGATTCTCATAGTGCTAAGCTTATTTGAAACACCTATCTATCCTAGTCCAACTTGCAGGTATATTTTGAATAGGTGAACTCCCTTTTCCAATACAGCCAATCAAGTAAGTGACTACATGATTGACTTTTTTTCACCCCTTTAAGTATGCTGAAAAAACAAAAAGACCACTCCCATATTACTTGTTTTTCAAAAGTAGTGCTTAAAATTTCCTTTAAACCCTGCATCAAATTGCTCTTGGCATATTTTACTCCATTTTCAAATCTCTCTAAGAAACCAACAAAAGGATCTGAGTAATACCTTTCTATGAGGATTTTAACGATGGGCTTCATCTAGGGCTACTTCTTGTTCCATTTGGTTGTTCTTGGGATGTTTTTGGGAAAGACACCCCACCTCTTCCTCATGATCATATGACTTTCCAACCTCATAATGTACTACTGTGTTTTTCTCCAACACACCTGATATGATCTGATTGAGTGGGCTGAGTTCTATATGAAGGTCTTCATTAGGAGCATCATATGGAAATAGGTCTTCTAGAGGAGGTAGCAAAGCTTTAGTATCAATATGTTCTATAGTTTCTGCGTGAATAAATGTTACAATGGAGAGCTCAATAGTAGAACAAACAGAAATATCGTCTTTACATAAAAATTTGGAGGTTGGCTATATGTTTAGGATCTAATTGATTTCTTCTTCAGTTAAAAGAGGAGGAATTTTTTTCTTTCTTTCGATAGAAACCCAATTTCCCTCTTTCTCTTGTGAAGGGTGGTCGTAAGGCTGAAGGTCCTGTTGAGCCTCACATAGAAGAGATGATGAATCATCACTTGTACCTTTAGAGAGATCTTGTGGATCTTCCTTTATTTCCTGATTTATTTAATCCTCAACCAACTCCTTTTGGTTTCATGATAGTTAAATTGAGTATGAAATGCATGAATTTCCTCTAATAGATCCTCAGGATGCCAATTTCCCAAATCTTCATCAATGTTTACAAGGTATTGTATGAGATCCTTAGACTGATCACAACAATTTTGCGCTAACGATAAAGATGAAATTTTTTCCTTATAATGTTCATAAAACACCTTGTGGAAATATTTTAAAGAAATCAAACTATGAGGGTTTAGGCCTTCATACCATTCCATTGCTTTACCTTCTACTCTCCCCATGAACATTTTCATGAGGTAGTCCTCATGCCATTCAACTTTTAACCTCCATGTATGTATATGAAATTTGATGAGATGTAACAAGGGGTAATCCAAATTTTCATCTTGAAACATAGGCAGCTTTGTGTCCCAATTTATGTGAGGCATTTTGTGGGGGAATCTAGGAATATGATCTCTGTTCATTGAAGCATACCTGCGTTGTATCCTTGGATTCATCTTTGTCAATCAGTCGGAGGAAATGGTTACTGCATCTTTATAACCAGTCTAGAGTCTTCTACTAGTGGATTCTATAGGTCTATTGAGATTTGTGGAGTCACCAGGTTGATGATTTACAACTTTATTGAGGTTGGCATTTGTCCACCATCAGCAAATAGGTATTTTGCAATTTTTTCAGGGTTTTCAGGTAGGGAACTTTCTTTGTGGATAGGTCTGCTAACAGTTGAGTTTTTAGATCTAGGAGACTTCCTAAGGATGCTTTCATGATTTTCAACTACTGCAGGAGGGTTTGGGTGAGGATGGGATCTAGTGCAGATTCTTTGTGAAGCAAGATTTTAGACCCATAACACAGAGAGGCTGAAATTTTATAAGAATTTGAAAACAAAACCAATCTGTATGAATACTGAATTCACAGAGTGAGTGACTCGGTTTTCTTCTATCAAGTTTGATTAGTACATTCCCAGGGGAGTCTATGAGAAACAGTGGAGTCACCAGGTCTACTGGAGAGATAGTGGAGTCACCAGGTGGATGATGCTAAGTGTTTTGAAGATTTGTTTGTTGTCCACCATCAACAATTGGATACCAATCTAGATATATTTTTTGGTTTTCTGAGTTCTTTATGTAACACTAATATTTTTAATGAGTGTTCCCCAGTATGTTCACCATGGTGATAGAATGGAAAATCACTCAGATGTCATTCTTGGCTAACACTAGATTTATCTAAGTTTGATAGGGGATTTTTCAGTTTTGAAGGAATATTTAAGCTATTACTTACTCAGAATCCCCAGCGGAGTCGCCATTATATTAGGTCCTTGTAATTTGCATATTGGTAATGACCAAATGGACAAGGGTAACATCAAACCAACTTTGGAGTCCTAGGACCTAGCCTTCCTAGACTCAGAGAGGGCTCTCTCTATATTTGTGTAAAAGATGTAACTTGTCTGATTTTTAGGCTAGTTATAATGACAGGGTTTGTTTGTTTGTTCTGTTTGGTTGGGTTTCTTGTCAAGCAGAATAGACAAAGTGAGAGAGATTCAAACCATTGGGCTATGGAGTCTGAAAAAGGTCTTGAAAATTACTACAATAGGTCAAGGGTGTTTCGTAGGGCATGTTCAACAAAGCCAAATAGATCTTGATAGCTTCGGTGAGTGAAATGAACATTAAATTGTGAATTTAGTAGGTTTAAAGGGCAATTAAGAATCCTTTAACATGAACTATAACAATAAGAGTTTATAAGAGTACTATGCATCAAGAAAGAATCAAAGGATAGGGTGCACCATAAACTTCTTTGACCTAGCTCTATCAGGTAAACTTAATAATAACTATGCAGCAAACCATAGAGAGCAGGGAAATCCTAACCTCTCTAGCTATCTACCTTCAGAGAAAGAAAACATGCAAGATAATACATAAGTAATGATAAAAGAGCAGGGAATTCCTAAATTACTTAATCAATCTACAAATACCTTTAAAGTAACCATTTCAAGATAGACTAAAGGACATGACAAACCATAAACTTCTTTAGCCTAAACCCTAATTAGTACACTTCAAAGAAAGCCTTGAGAAGAATGTTTCAAGCAAAACCAAAGGACAGGGAAAACCATAAAATTATTTAGCCATACTCTATTGATTTAATCTCAAGGAAAAAAATTAGATGGACATGGAAAAATAGAGAACTCCTAATCTCTCCAAGCAAACCTATTAGAGGAAATAATTTCAACAATCGAAAGCAAACATAGTTAAGGTGCCTCTAAGAAACATGTCTTAACCTAAACCCTTTGTTCTATTATAAGAGAAAATATGGAAAATATGTAAAACATAAGGAAAAAAATACAAGATTAGAAATACATCACCATTCAACAAAGTTCAGGAATCCTATGAAAGTGCTTTCTCCATGGCATTCAATCCAAAACAGTCACAAAGCTCCAAAGCCAATTTCTTCAAAACTTCAATTCTATGTATTCATCTCCATAAAATAACCAACAAAAAGAATGAAGACTCCATGCAGTATTTAACTTTAAAATTAGGATAAAAACCCTATATAGGGTTTTAGAAGCCATTAATTACACATAAATGTCATTTTTTCCTATGAGACCATGTAAGGCCCAAGGCACAAATATCCTAACTTAATAAATGCAAAAATAAATTCTAACATAACTCCTTAGTTAACTCTGGAGTGATTTTCCTTAAAAACCGCTAAAATATATTTTTCAATCACTCCAAGTGTATTTTTTTAACTTTTTGACAAGGATGCAGCACCAAGGTTCAAGGGCGCAGCACCAAAACTGGGAAAATTTCTCTTTTTGCACCTAAGATTTGGAGGCCTCCCCGATGTCCAAATGAGCTCGATGATAGCTCATTGGAAAGATTGTCTTGTTGAGTTTACAAAATTACCTTTAGTTGCTAGATTGGTGTCAATTTTATTAGTCAAAAAAACTTTGGAAAGACTGCTAAGGGTGCAGCACCAGAGCTGAAAAGAAGGCAGAAAGTTGATTGTTTTCTTGTTTTTGGCACTTTTGAGGGAGCAGTTCTGCTCCAAATGACTTGAATATTTTTAGGGTGATGTAATTGGATAAAGGATCATGAAAATGTAATTTTTTCCTCCATTGGGTGCCCCAAAAAAGAGTGCAGCGTCAGTGGCGCTGCGTGCTTGGCCTTTCTTAAAACAGTCAAATTTTCAAAAACTCAAAAAGATGCCAAAATTGGATTTTAACTTGCTGATCATGTTTGTGATGCTTGGAGGGATGCATTATCAATAATTTCATTTTTTTCTTTCTCCTTTGCCTCTTTGAGGTCTTGAATCTTTGCAAGGGCTATTTTGAGCTTGGCCCTTGCAATCTTGTTTCTTAAGGCATAATGCTTTTCCATCTTCTTTTGTATGTTAATGTTCCTTTGTGCCTTCTCAAGATGATCCTCTAAGTGCACATTTTCCCTCTCTAGCCAAGACTTTCTATCATAATCTATTTATGTGGCAAGAAACTCACTTGGATTGATCTGCTCTGCCTATGTTGTCTCTTGCTCTCTTTCTTTGGCTAAGGATTTCTTCAAACCAATTGTCCTTGGCCTCCTCCTAGGAAGTTGTTCTTCCTCTTCTTCATCCTCATCAAAAGTGCCCAACGTCTCATCTATCTTAGCATTGGCTTTTGCAGCCTTTTTCTTAGCTCTGATATCTCTGACCTCATTGATGGCCTTCTCTATCTCCAGCTCCTTGTTTTCTACCTCAAGGAAGTTTATGACATTCTAGCCCTACCAAGATTGGCTTGCAGCTCTTTAATCGTAGCATATTTTCTTTTGAGAAACATGTTTGTGGTCCTCTCTTCATCCTGATTCCCACTATAAAGGTGAATTAGCTAAAACTCTTCTTTAGTTTCATGCTCATCATCTTTTTCAACCATGACTTTCTCTTCAACCTTTTCCTTACCTTTATCAAGTTGTTTTGTTGATGTAGAAGTCAAGGTCCCTTCCACAATTTTTGGAGCAAACACTTGCCTTTGGCCTCTTTGATAGGTCTAAGGGAAAGGCTCTATGTTAACCATCTTAGTGTTATTTGTCTCACTACCATCTGCCTAACTGCCATCTTCCTCACTTCTTTATTCCTCACTGCCATCTTCACTGTTTGATGCACTAGTACCATGAGATGATGGTGAGGGATTGTGAAAAGGTGATGAAGGAGGATCATCCTGAGGTGAAGGAATGTGAGTGCATGGTGAGGTGGAAGAGTCATCATGAGGTGAAGTAATGTGAGTGGATGGTGATGCATGAGTAGTGGGGTGTGATGGTGAAGGAGAAATGGGAGGATGAGAAGATGAAGGGACATCTTACTGTTGATGGCCTTCTGGAGTGGTGAAAACCTCATTGGTAATGAAGTTCTCCCATGGAATGCCTTTCTTCTATATTTGGTGCATAACCACCATTTTTATAAGTGAGTGATGGAATAGGCTTTGCATCTACTGAGGAAAATCTCTCTTTTTCACTATATAGGCCATTTTTTCAATGCTTCTATAGAGCTAATAGGGTATGTGTAGCATCCTCACTCTAGTAAAATGCATAAGCAGCCTGATGTGGTAGGAGTAAAGGTGGGAGAATATTCCTCACATGTGAAATATTTCATTATTTTCCTCATCATAGGTGCATATCTATCAAGCAGGTGCGAAAAAGGAAATATGGATTTGTGGTGATCCTTATACCTAGGCTTTAGGTAGGGTTCAAAGTATCTCATGTCTAGGTTTGTCTGCCTCAACCATTTCTCACCCACACTTGGTATCCCAGTGGAATTGGTAATAGCATCTGTAGATAGCTCAAAGGTGACCTCTGCAAGGTTAAATTTTTTGTCATGCAAGTTAATGATAAATAGTCTAGTTAGCTTAGGGTGGTTTTGCACCTGTTGCACCTTTTCACAAAATTCATAGCAACCTACATGTTTGAAACATGAAATAGTAAGGGGAGATGGCATTAGATCCCTTATGTTGAGGGGTTCAAATCTATTTATCTTTCATCCTTTGTGATCATGCCTCCTTGGAATTTGGGCCTCTCCTCCACTGCCACTGTCTTCTCCCTCTATTGACATGTTTAAAACTATGTTTTGAAACACTCTTGGGCTGATGTCAAATTGAGATGAAGGAGGGCAATGGAATGTCAATTTTTTTGCAAGTGAAGGGAATGAGTGTTATGAATGGGATGGGTGTAGTGATAAATTAGGTGAATGAAAACCTCCAAATAGTGTAATCCATCTGTCTATCATTGATTTCCTTTACAGGCATATGAAATAATGGTAAATAGTGATTCCAATTTTAAACACCTAGGATTTCTTCTTAGAGTTTCAATTTCTTTCAATTATAAAAGATCAAATAGGTTTAAAATGTGGTTAGGGAATCCCCTTACCATTTATCAGTGCCTTGGAGGACCTTGGAGGAAGCTTGAAAAATATTTGGAGTGAATTGAGTAGTTGTAGTGCTTAGGAACCCTTCCTACCCAAGTGTGTAGCACCAAGGCCAAGGTCACAATGTCGAGCCTGAGCACGCAACGCTGGTGCTTAGGGCGCAGCGCCTGTGGAAACCTCACTGGTGTAGAAATTATATAATTGATATGATATATTCCTAATATTCTCCTGATCATACACTATTTGACTTCATGCACAATACATAATCTATTCTGCCATTGATCATCAGATGCGGAAATTAAATCAATTGCATGCACACATTAAAACCATAAAAATTCACACACATTAACACAGTGATTTATGGGAGATCTTAAAGCTGAAAACCCCCAAATATCTGTATAATATATGTCATAGAGATCATGTGACAATCATAATACAAAGCTAATCATAAGCTCTCAGTATCTCCAATCGCTACACACTAATCAGGTCCTGATCTAGCAAATCCATGCATCGATCCACTGCCACCTGCTAGCCTGCCTGTACTGCGCAATCCCTACTGAATATGGGCTCTGAATGAGTTTGAAGCCACCTGGCTTGCACTGTGCAATCCTCATTGGCATCTCCATCAATCTGTGGTGCAAACTCATGCACCAGTATGGTCACAACTGATAGACACACTGCTCTTTCACCAGCTCCACTTAACCCTCAGGAATAGCGTAATTTCTTCTATCAGCTCCTATGCCACATCTGTGCACTTAACTGAAGTTCTCCAAGAGAATAAGATAATTTTTATAGTCAAAATATTATTAAGAGCTAATAATATTCGACATATCTATTTTTAGACTGGCAATCTAAAAATAGATTCCACCCAATATGTCTAAAAATAGAAGTCCAACTATTTTTCCAACTTGACCAACCATCCACAAATAGCATCCTGCAACTCATAGAATATGATCGACATTTCTAAAAATAGACATGGTCTAAAAATAGACTGTGTGCCAAAAATAGCCTACGAGCGCACTTAGTGAAGGCGACTTCTTTCCACTAAGCTCATCATGTTGTTGCAATCTCAACACTCCCTCTCAACAAGATATGGATTATCTGCCACCTCGATCCTGCCTCTATGGTATTCGAATTTTCTCCTGGTGAGCGCCTTCGTCAAGATATCAACATCCTAATCCTCCATAGGAATGTAAGAAAGTAACATGATCTTCCGCTGCACACAATCTCTGATATGATGATACCGGATGTTAATGTGTTTAGATCTATCATGAAATACTAGATTAACCGAGAGTTTAATGCAACTATTATTATAACAATATATCACAGTAGGATATAAGTGTGAACCGAACAACCTGACCAGGACCTTCCTCATCCATATAGCCTCGCATGCAGCCAAACGTGCTGCCATGTACTCGGCCTTTGCTGAACTGAGTGCCACAGATCTCTGTTTCCTGCTGTGCCAAGAAACTACTATCGACCCGATACTGAAAATCCCTCCATATGTGCTCTTTCTGTCTGTTGGGCTCCCTGCCCAATTTGCATCTGTGAAGCTGCACATCTTCACCTCATCCGACTATCTGTACCAAAGTCCATACCCCGATGTGCCTCTAAGATACCTCAGAACATGCTTCCTTGCCTTCCAAAAGAGCTTGGTAGGCTTAACCATAGCTTATGAAAGCTGCTTAATAGCATAACATATGTCGGGTCGTGCATTGACTAGATACATAAGTGACCCCACCAATTGTCGGTAAACAATGGCATCCACTACATCTGCCGATGTAGCATCCTCTTTCCTCCAACCACCAAGAAGAGGAGTGTCGATAGGCTTGCAGCCTTGCATGTTGAACTTCTCCAGTATCTCCCGGGCATACTTGCCTTGAGACACAAACAATCCATCACTGCGCTTCCAAATTTCCAATCCCAGGAAATAATGAAGGAGGCCCAAGTCCTTCATCTCAAACTCTTTTGCAAGATCAGCCTTGCATGAGAGTATCAATTGTTCATCACCGGTCAGTATCAAATCATCTACATAAAGTAAAATGATTAGTAACTTAGCCTCAACCACTATCTATTATAGGTTGGGATCCGCCTCGCTCTTGGTAAAACCAAGTCCGGTAAAATAACTGTCGATACATGTGTACCAAGCACGAGGTGCTTGTTTCAGCCCATACAGTGCTCTTTTGAGCCTGCACACATGTGACTCGCTGCTGAAGATCTCGTAACCTTTGGGATGCTCTATGTACACCTCCTCCTCAATGACTTTGTTGAGGAATGCAGTCTTCACATCCATCTAATGAATGTGCCACCCCATATGTGCTAAGAGAGCTAGGATGCTCCGTATGGAAGAATACCTTGTGACAGGTGCAAAGGTTTCCTCATAGTCGATCCCCTCAATCTGTGAGAAGCCCCAGACAAAAAATCTTGCCTTGTACTTCTCGACACTCCCATTAGAAGCTTGCTTCACTTTGTAGTTCCATCTCTAACCTACCATTTATTTCCCTTCTGGCGTTGGGACAATCTCCCATGCACTGTTTCTGACAATCGAATCATACTCTTCCACCATGGAATCTACCCATGTAGGGTCTTCCACATCTTCCTCGAAAGAGGATGGTTCTGTCATGATACACTTTCTCATCAGAGCCATGTATCCAGTATATTGGTTAGGTGATTGTCTCTATCTGCGCTGTGATGTAGGTGCTCCTACAATCTTCTCTGTATCTTGATTCAGTCGCTCAGCTTCTGTAGTGCGCTTCTGCCCTCTGATGGTTGGCACTGCATGAGTGGTTTCTTCCACTCCATGAACCTCATCTTGTGTCTGTTCCACATCCAGAGACTCATCCTTAGGAACTAATAGCTCCTCATCTACATGCAAGTGTGGCTCCCTCTCAATCAAACACTTCATGGCTTTCTCCTCATGAAATTTTATATCCCATTGCACAACAGTCTTCCGAATGTCTGGAAAATACACACGATAGTTGTGGGGTGTTTCTGTGTACCCCACAAATATCCCAACCTCTGCGGTCGGCTCCAGCTTCTTCCTGGCATCTTTTGTCACATGAATGTAAACAGGTGAGCCAAAAATCTTCAAATGAGAAATATCAGGCCTCTTACCAGAAAACGCCTCCTTGGGTGTACTCATGCCAAGTATCCTGTGAGGACAACAGTTTTGCACATAAACCACAGTATTGCATGCCTCAGCCCACAAGTGTATGGGTAGGCCCTGATCATGCAACATCGCCCGTGCAACACCCACGATCATTCTGTTCTTCTTCTCTGCGACCCCATTCTGTTGTGGGTTATGAGGCGCTATGATCTCTCTTCGAATTCCTTCTGCACTACAAAAGTCCTTGAATTTTCCAGAGATTAATTCACCACCATTTTCGCTCCTAAGAGCCTTCACCTACTTCCCCGACTCTTTCTCCACCAGTGCCTTGAACTCACAAAACTTAGAGAATGTATCGCTCTTCTTCTGCATGAAGAAGATCTAGCACTTACGAGAAAAGTCATCAACAAATATCACAAAATACCTGTTCTTTGTTGTCGAAGCTGCTGAGAAACTTCCACACATGTCTATGTGAATTCTCTCAAGGATCGTCGTGGCATGACTATCCTTCTAGTGAAAGGTGGCTTTCACAAATTTTCCCAAAGTGCATCCCTTGCATTGATCTGACTATGCAAGTGTACCTTTGGAAAGCCCGATAGAAATCTGCCGCAAAATTTTCAAAGCACCATGGTGAAGATGGCTCAATCTCCTGTGCCATAGCTAACCATCATCTCGGATCACCGCTCCTTCTACCTTGCCTACCATTGCTGCACAGCCATCTACCTGCAACTGATAAAGGTTCTTAACTCGAACCCCTATCCTCCGAGTTTCACTAGTTACCTTACTACGCAGGAAAGCCTTTCCCTCACTAAAGACAACATCATATCCCTTGTCTTCTAACATGGCCACCGAGATTGGATTCTTCTTCAATCCTGGAACATGTATGACATCCTTCAATTTGAAAGGTTTACCAGACTCCCTCTCAAAGGAAATGGTCTCGATACTAGTCGCACTGTATCTACCATCATCTCCCATCTCGATGTGCACTCCAAGATCCTTCTCATCCATATCACTGAAAAAATATTTGTCTCTGGTCCTATGAAAAGACACACCACTGTCAAGAAACCACACTGAACCCATCATACTTGAGACCAAGCATGTGATCAGCGAAAAATCCAACTCAAAATACGAGGCTAAGGCCTCTCCAGCTGTAGATCCAGCAGCCTGCTTATTTTTCTTCTTCTGTGGACAATTAGTGTCGTAATGTCCGTGTTGGTGACAGTGAAAGCACTTCACCTTGGATATGTCCTATTTCTATCCTTTCGCACCGGATTGAGAAGAATTCTTCTTGCTCTTCCCCTTCCTTTCTTTGGCAGCCAAAGTGAAATTTTCCTCATCTTCATTCTTTGATGAAGATCCATCCCTGGTACTCCACCTTATCTCCTCCTGCACAAGATCCGACCAAAGTCACTCCCATCCTAGCAGTTTCTCCCAACCATTGACAGAGTCCTCATAGGAATGCCAAATTTTCGCAAGCCTAAGGAGAGCCAATCTCACCAAGTCCTCTTCATCTACAGTAACCCCCACACTTCCCATCTCATCCCTTCACTAGACGAACTTCGTGAGGTACTTGGGTATACTCTCGCCCTTCTCTATTTTTATTTTCCTGAGCTTATCCTTGAGCGTTAACTTCCTCTAGTCACTCTTGCTTTGGAAAAATTATATCAAAGCTTTCCACATCAAGAATGGAGAAGCTTTACCATGAATGCTGGACACTATGTGATCCTTCACACCTTCCAACAGAATCCTTCGACATTTTTCCGTCTTCTTTTGCCATGCGTCAAGTGCGGCAACATCACTAGAAGCAGGTTTTGGAATTTCTCCATCTATGAACTCCTTCAATCCATTATCCTCCAGCACCACCTCCATCCTATCCTTCCATGAAATATAATTTGAGTTTCCCTCAAGGGAATACTCCAATCACAATTCGTTGAAAGACATCTCAACTTTGACACCAAGAAAACACTACTGCAAATTCGAATTCCACCAGCACAAAACTCAAACGCTTCAATGCTTTTAAATTGATTCGATGATCAACTATCGCTCCGATACCATGTAGAAATTATATAACTGATATGTTATATGTCTAATATTCTCCTGATCATACACTATTTGACTTCATGCATTCCACCATTGATCATCATATGCGGAAATTAAATCAATTGCATGCACACATTAAAACCATAAAAATTCACATACATTAACAGAGTGATTTATGGGAAAGATTAAAGCTGAAAACCCCCAACTATCTGTATAATATATGTCATAGAGATCATGTAACAATGATAATACAAAGATAATAACAAGCTCTCAGTATCTCCAATCGCTACACACTAATCAGGTCATGGTCTAGCAAATCCATGCACCGATCCACTGCCACCTGCTAGCCTGATTCTACTGCACAATCCGTGCTGAATATGGGCTTTGAATGAGTTCGAATCCACCTAGCTTGCACTGCACAATCCTCATTGGCATCTCCATCAATGTGTGGTGCAAACTCATGCACCAGTATGGTCACAACTGATAGTCTCACTGCTCTTTCACCTATCTCTCCACTGGTCTCCACTAAAACTGTCCATGCACTGTAGTTCACTGATGTATTCTTCAGTTGATTAATGATTTAATAATTATTGAATTATTTAATAATTAATTCACACCACTCTCACTAGTGTATCAATTAGTTAGACTAGATACAACTAGCTCAATTGTGTCTAACTGAGTTAAACTAAACACAACTCCACCAACTACCTCAATCAACTCCACCAAACTCTATCACATGAGTTCTAACTAAAGTCTCCATGCAATAGCTCCACTTAACCCTCAGGAATAGCGTAATTCCTTCTATCAGCTCCTGTACCACATCTATGCACTTAACTGAAGTGCTCCAAGAGAATAAGATAATTTTTATAGTCCAAATATTATTAAGAGATAATAATATTCGACATATCTATTTTTAGACTGGCAATCTAAAAATAGATTCTTCCCAATATGTCTAAAAATAGAAGTCCATCTATTTTTCCAACTTGACCAAACATCCACAAATAGCATCCTGCAACTCATAGAATATGATCGACATGTCTAAAAATAGACATAGTCTAAAAATAGATTGTGCACCAAAAATAGCCAATGGGCCCACTTAGTGAAGGCGACTTCTTTCCACTAAGCTCATCATCTTGTTGCAATCTCAACAACTGGGTCTTGTTGGGTAAGGGTGCAGCACCTTCCCCAGCACGCAACGCTCACTTCCATGCGCGCAACACCATTGTAATTTGTATGGAGGAATTTTGCCAAGGTCCAAAGTTGCTTAGAAAACTCAAAACTTTTTCTCTCTTGAATACTCTAATGATTTTTCAAGGGAAAAATGATTTGTTTGAAGTGTTTATATGTGCTTTTATAGACTTGTATATTTTAATTTATCTTTGATAACCCATTTCCTAATGTTATAAGTATTTTTCACTTTCTCACTAATGTTTTTTTGAATTTTTGATTGCAGGTGACTGAAAACATTAACTTGGCCCTACTTTTACTCCTTGAGGCATGATAAGTTGATTTTGACAACTTTAGGATTTGGTCATTTAGCAGCATCTCCAAAAACCTCTTTTGTTCCCACCTTGGAGCTCAACATCATCTTTCACCTTCTCTGGACACTTTCCCAAAACCCTAGGTGTCTCGAGTGCTTTACAACAATCATCAGTGTTGTCTTCTAAGTTCTCTATAGCCCTTTCATGTTCATCCATTTATGTCGAGTTCACCTCACCTCTTCCAAATCTCATCAATAGTCTCTGATATACTTTCTTCATGTTTCTGATAGACTTTCTTCATGTTTGGCCTTGTGTACCATTCTCCATGTCATTTATGTAATTGATCACTATTTGGAACTCTACTGGACCAATAAGTATATAAACCCAAGTTCTATCAAGGCCAAGTTTTTCCTCTTTCCTTTGCTGTACGTTGTCTTCATTCAGGGGTAGATATTCTAACTCATCAGTACTTTCTGCTGATAAATCTTTCAACACCCTTGCAGAAGTGCTAAAATTTTTCCATTTTCCTCATTTGTAGGTCCTAAACTAATAAGACAAACTTGTTTGGAAATTTTAGGTCCTTCTTGAATAACCATGTCTTAACATTCTATTACATCTAAGCCAGATTATAGCAAAGGAAAAGAAGTGCCTGAAACATCCAAGGACAACCTTAAACAATGTAAACCGTAATGACCTAGTGGGAGGGTCCTTTGACCTGATTTTGACTTGGAAATTTTCAAGTGAAAAATAGAGTATTTTCAAAAGTGTTGCATTGAAGATCCAAAATCCAATGTACTTGATTTATCTAAAGAGCCTACAGAGATAGTTTTGAGAGCATCAATTCTTGAGGAACATGAGGAAAAAGGAAATGAGTTTGCTACAGGAAACCTTAGAGGGAGGATGGAATTATGGATAGGGGAAAAACAGGGAAACGAGGTCATTGGCAGGGAAGGAGGGTAAAAATGAGAGGCATAAGCTTATGAGTAGTTTGTAGGAGCAACATTATGACCATGAAATGGGAAACTGATAGAATAGTGAAAAATTTTCTATAAGGATAATGAAGGCAATGAGATTTATGAAACTCACAATATTCAAGGAAGGTTATTTTTAGAAATATAGAACCAATCTATAGTCATATAAATATAGTGAAAAATATTGATGACTAACAGTGGCTCCACTTGGGGAGGGAAGCTCCTTTCAGGAGGTGTCAAGAACCTCAGAGTTCAGATCTCTGGTTTTGCAGATAAGAAGCCTTACATGCTTGCTGATTTACTCCTGTTCTTTCATTTTTCAAGGCTGATCTTTAATGTTTTTCTTTGAAGATGTGGTCTTACAATCTACAAAACATGATTGCTTCAATATCAAGACTACCTACCCATCATACCTTTCCTAACATTTTTTTCTTCACTTGGGTGAATTTGGATTAGCAAACCCTTAACATCATTTTTTCTTTTGAAATCATAAAAACTATCCACGTCTACCCTTATCACTTCCTAGAGCTCAGATTAGACTAATGAGCTCTTTTATTCTCTACCTAATATACTTATCTGTCAAGGTTAAGAAGTTTGATAGATTTTGATTCTCTAATCTATCAACACAAAATTTAAAACATGACCAAATCAAGGTTGAGCTATTTGATTTGTCATGAGCTGTGGCATTTTGGACAAGCTGCACATAGATTTTATTTTTGTACAAAGTAAAATTAGAAATACTGAGGGCTATAATTTTAAATCTCTCACTCATCCCTCTCTTTCTCTTTGGTTCAGATTTCAGCTTTGGGAACTAGTGTCTCTTCCTAACCTAGTCTAATGATGAGCCAAGTTTAGATGGTTTGGAAAATATTCATTTTCTAACTTATCAGCAAAAATTTAAAACATGTTCAATCAAGGTTAGGCCGTATGACTGAAAAAGACTTTCCTTTCCCAAAAGTAGTGGCACTTGGACTTGCACACTTTCAGAAAACATTATTTTTTGGTATGGGGCTTTACCTTTTATTTTTTTATCTGCCCTCTTTTCTCCTTTTGTTCTTTTTCTCTATTTTTTTCAAAACAATCTAAAACTAAAAGATACTCATAGTGTTGAGCTTATTTGCAATACCTATCTATCCTAGTCTAACTTGGAGGTATATTTTCACTAGATGAACTCCCTTTTCCAATACTGCCAATCAAGTAAGTGAATACATGACTGATTTTTATTCAGCCCTTTAGGTATGCTGAAAAAACAAAAATACCAGTCCCATCTTAATTTTTTTTGAATAGTAATGCTTAAAATTTCCTTTAAATCCTGCATCAAACTTCTCCTAGCATATTTCACTTCCTTTTCAAATGTCTCTAAGAAACCAGCAAAAGGATCTCTATAGTTTGAAAAGGCAGCACAACATTAGTTTCAATATTTTCTATAGTTTCTGCATGAAGAAATGTTACAATTGATAGGTTAGTAGTAGAACAAATACAAATATCGCCTTTACATAAAAATTTGGTGGTTGGCTATATGTTTAGGATCTGGATGATTTCTTCTTCAGTTAAAAGAGGAGGCATTTTTTTCTTTTTTTGGAATGAAACCTAGTTTCCCTCTTTCTCTTCTGAAGGTTGGTCGTAAGACTGAAGCTCCTATTGAGCCTCACATAGAAGAGATGATGAATCATCACTTTTACCTTTAGAGAGATATTGCGGATATTCCATTATTTCCTTATTGATTTCATCCTCAACTAAATCCTTTTGGTTGTCATGATAGTTAACTTGAGTATGAAATGCATGAATTTCCTCTAATAGATCCTCAGAATGCCAATTTCCCAAATCTTCATCAATATTTACAAGGTATTTTATGATATCCTCATACTGATCACAACAATTTTTAGCTAATGATAAAGATGGAAAGTTTTCCTTCTAATGTTCATAAAACACCTTGTGGAAATATTTTAAATAAGACAAACTACCAGGGTTTAGGCCTTCATACCATTCCCTTGCTTTACCTTCTACTCTCCCCATGAACATTTTCATGAGGTAGTCCTCATGCCATTCAAATTTTAACCTCCATTTATGTATATGAAATTGATGAGATGTAACAAGGGGTCATCCAAATTTTCATCTTGAAACATAGGTAGGTTTGTGTCCCAATTTATTTGAGGAATTTTGTGGGGGAATCCAGGAATATGATCTCTATTCATTGGAGAATACTTGCGTTGCATCCTTGGATTCATATTTGTGAATCATTCAGAGGAAAGGGTTACTGCATCTTTATAACTAGTCTGGAGTCTTCTACCTATGCAATGTTTAGGTCTATTGAGAGTTTTGGAGTTTCTAGGTGGATGATTTACAACTTTATTGAGGCTGGCTATTGTCCACCATCAGAAACTAGGTATTTTGCAAGTTTTTAGGGTTTTTAGGTAGGGAACTTTCTTTGTGGATAGGTCTACTAACAGTTGAGTTTTTAGATCTAGGAGACTACCTAAGGATGCTTTTAGGATTTTCAACTGTTTCAGGAGGGTTTGGGTCAGGATGGGATCTGGTACAGATTCTTTGTGAAGCCGGATTTCAGACCCACAACATAGAGAGGCTGAAAGTTTATAAGAATTTGAAAACAAAACCAATCTGTATGAATACTTAATTCACTGAATGAGTGACTGGGTTTTCTCCTATCAGGTTTGATTAGTACATTCCTAGGGGAGTCTGTGAGAAACAGTGGAGTCACCAGGTCTACTGGAGAGGCAGTGGAGTCACCAGGTGGATGATGCTAAGTGTTTCGAAGATTTGTTTGTTGTCCACCATCAACAATTGGATACCAATCTAGAGATATTTTTGGGTTTTCTAAGTTCTTTATGTAACACTAAGATTTTAATGAGTGTTCCCCAGTATGTTCACCATGGTGATAGAATGGAAAATCAATCAGATGTCATTCTTGGCTAAAACTTGATTTATCTAAGTTTGACAGGGGATTTTTCAACTTTGAAGGAATATTTAAGCTGTTACTTACTCAGAATCCCTAGCGGAGTCGCCATTATATTAGGTCCCCGTAATTTGGCATATTGGTAATGACCAAATAGACAAGGGTAACATCAAACAAACTTTGGCGTCTTAGGACCTAGCCTTCCTGGACTCAGAGAGGGCTCTTTGTATATTTGTGTAAAATATGTAACTTGTATGATTTTTAGGCTAGTTATAATGATAGGGTTTGTTTGTTTGTTTTGTTTGGTTGGGTTGCTTATCAAGCAGAACATAAATAGTGAGAGAGATTTATACCATTGGGCTATGGATTCTGCAAAAGGTATTGAAAAGTACTACAATAGGTCAAGGGTGTCTTAGAGGGCATGTTTAACAAATCCAAATGGATGTTGATAGCTTAGGTGAGTGAAATAAACATTAAATGGTGAATTTAGTAGGTTTAAAGGGCAGTTAAGAATCCTTTAACATGAACTATAACAAGAAGCATTTATAAGAGTACTATGCATCAAGAAAGAATCAAAGGATGGGGCACACCATAAAATTATTTGAACTAGCTCTATCAAGTAAACTTAATAACAACTATCCTGCAAACTGTAGAGAGAAGGGAACTCCTAACCTCTCTAGCTATCTACCTTCAGAGAAAGAAAACATGCAAGATAATTCATAAGTAATGATCAAAGATAATTGAACTCCTAAATTCCTTAATCAAACTATAAAGACCTTTAAATTAACCATTTCAAGATAGACTAAAGGATAGGGAAAACCATGAAATTCTTTAGCCTAAACCCTAATTAGTACACTTCAAAGAAAGCCTTGAGAACAACATTTCAAGCAAAACCAAAGGACAGGGAAAACCATAAAATTATTTAGCCATAATATACTGATTTAATCTCAAGGAAACAAACTATATGGACATGGAAAAACAGGGAACTCCTAATCTCTCCAAGAAAACCTATTAGGCGAAAACATTTCAACAATAGAAAGAAGACAGACTTAAGGTGCCTCTAAACAACATATCTTAACCTAAAATTTTTGTTCTACTGTAAGAGAAAATATGACAATATGTAAAACATAAGGAAACAAATACAAGATTAGAAATACATCACCATTCAACAAAGTTCAGGAATCCTATGAAAGTGCTTGCTCCATGGCATTCAATCCAAAATAGTCACAAAGCTCCAAAGCCAATTTCTTCAATACTCCAAGTCTATGTATACATCTCCATAAAACAACCAACAAAAAAAATGAAGCCTCCATGTAGTATTTAACTTTCAAAGGAGGATAAAAACCCCATATAGCATTTTAGAAGCCATTAATTACACATAAATGTCATCTTGTCCTATGAGACCATGCAAGGCCCAAGGCACAAATATCCTAACTTAATAAATGCAAAAATAAATTCTAACATAACTCCTTAGTTAACTCTGGAGTTATTTGCCTTCAAAACCCCCAAAATATCTCTTTCAATAACTCCAAGTGTATTTTTTTGACTTTCTAGCAAGGAAGTAGCACCAAGGTTCAAGGGTGCAGCACCAGGCCAAGGGCGTAGCGCCAAAACTGGGAAAATTTCTCTTTTTGCAGTTGAGATTTGGAGGCATTCCCGGTGTCCAAATGAGATCCATGATAGCTCATTGGAAAGCTTTTCCTGTCTAGTTTCCAAAAATGCCTTTAGTTTCTAGATTGGTGTCTATTTTATTAGTCAAAACCCCCTTTTGGAAATACTGTGAAGGGTGTAGCGCCAGTGCTGAAAAGAGGGTAGAAAGGTGATTTTTTGCTTGTTTTTAGTACTTTTGAGGGACCAATTCAGCTCCAAATGACATGAAAATTTGTGAGGATGATGTGCTTTGACAAAGGATCATGAAAATGTAAATTTTTCCTCCATTGGGTGCCCCAAAAAGGTGCGCAACACCAATGGCTCTGCGCGCTTGGCCCTTCTTAAAACAGTCAAAATTTCAAAAACTCAAAAAGATGCCAAAATTGGATTTTAACTTACTGATCATGTTTGTGATTCTTGGAGGGATGCATCGGAAAGAATGTCAAGTTTTTCTTTCTTATTTTCCTCTTTGAGAGCTTGAATCTTTTCAAGGGCTCTTTTGAGCTTAGCCCTCACAATCTTGTTTCTTAAGGCATAATGCTTTGGCATCTTATTTTCTATGTTAATGTTCCTTTGTGCCTTCTCAAGTTGATCCTCTAAGTGCACATTTTCCCTCTCTAGCCAAGACTCTCTATCATAATATATTTCCATAGAAAGCATCTCACTTGGAGTGAGCTGCTCTACCAATGTTGTCTCTTGCTCTCTTTCTTTGGCTAAGGCTTTCTTCAAACCAATTTTCCTTGGTCTCCTCCTAGGAAGTTGTTCTTCCTCTTCTTCATCCTCATCAAAAGTGCTCAAGGTCTCATCTAGCTTGGCCTTGGATTTTCCAGCCTCTTTTCAATATATGATATCTCTGACCTCACTAATGGCCTTCTCTATCTCCAACTGCTTGTTTTCCACATCAAGGAAGTTTATGACATTCTTAGCCCTACCAAGATTGGCTTGCAGCTCTTTAATCTTAGCATCTTTTCTTTTTAGCAACATGTTTGTGATCCTCTCTTCATGCTCATTCTCACTATCAAGGTGAATTAGCTAAAACTCTTGTTCAGTTTCATGCTCATCCTCTTTTTCAACCATGACTTTCTCTTCAACCTTTTCCTTACCTTTGTAAAGATATTTTTTTGATGTAGAAGACAGGGCCCCTTCCACAATCTGTGGAGAAAACACCTACCTTTGGCCTCTTTGATAGGTCTAAGGGAAAGGCTCTATGTCAACCATCTTAGTGTTATCTACCTCACTGCCATCTACCTCCCTGCCATCTTCCTCACTACGTTATGCCTCACTACCTTTTGCCTCACTTCCATCTTCACTGTTTGGTGCACTAGTACAATGAGATGATGGTGAGGGATTGTGAAAAGGTGATGAAGGAGCATCATCTTGAGGTGAAGGAATGTGAGTGGATGGTGAGGTGGAAGAGTCATCATGAGGTGAGGGAATGTGAGTCGATGGTGATGCATGAGTAGTGGGGTGTGATGGTGAAGGAGGAATGGGAGGATGAGAAGATGAAGGGACATCTTGCTGTTGATGGCCTTGTGGAGTGGTGAAAACCTCATTGGTAATGAAGGTCTCCCATGGAATGAATTTTTGTTGTATTTGGGGCATAACCACCATTTTGATAAGTGAGGATGGAATAAGATTTGCATCTACTGAGGAAAATCTCTCTTTTGCAATATAGAGGCAATTTTGTCAATGCTTCTGTAGAGGTAATAGGGTATGTGCAGTGTCCTCACTCTAGTAAAATGCATAAGTAGCCTGATGTGGTAGGAGTAAAGACAGGAGAATCTTCCCTGACATGTGAAATATTTCATTATGATCCTCATCATAGGTGCATATCTATCAAGCAGGTGTGAAAAAGGAAATATGGATTTGTGGTGATCCTTATACCTAGGCATTAGGTAGGGTTCAAAGTAGCTCATGTCTAGGTTTTCCTGCTTGAATAATTTCTCACCCACAATTGGTATCCCAGTGGAATTGGCAATATCATCTTTAAATAGCTCAAAGGTGACCCCTGCAAGGTTAACTTGTTTGTCATGCAAGTTAATGATAAATAGTCTAGTTAGCTCAGGGTGGTTTTGCACCTGGTGCACCTTTTCACAAAATTCATAGCAACCTACATGTTTGAAACATGAAACAATAAGGGGAGATGCCATTAGCTCCCTTGTGTTGAGGGGCTCAAATCTATTTATCTTTCCTCCTTTGTGATCATGCCTCCTTGGCATTTGGGCCTCTCCTCCACTGCCACTGTCTTCTCCCTCTGCTGACATGTTTAAAACTCTGTTTTGAAACACTCTTAGGCTGATGTCAAATTGAGATGGATGGCAATGGAATTTCAATATTTTTGCAAGTGAAGGGATTGAGTGTTATGAATAGGATGGGTGTAAGGAAAGCTTAGGTGAATGTAAAACCTCAAAAAAATGTAATCCCTCTGTCTATCACTGATTTCCTTTACAGGCAGATGAAGTAATGGTAAACAGTGATTCCAAGTTTAAACACCTAGGGTTTCTTCTTAGGGTTTCAACTTCTTTCAACTACAAATCATCAAATAGCTGTTAGGATTTACTGCAGAAATAATAAACAATTTACTGAGAGAAATAAACATAAAAGGACAACAACAAATCATAAACATAAACACATATGTTTATCCGGGAAAACCCCAAATCTGGGGCGAAACCTAACCAATGAAATTTCATTAATCATTGGCCAAAACCCTGGCCAATCAGGTCAAGTGAGCCTTTACCGCTCACCTCTAGGCCTAAATTACAATGGAGGCTTCCCGGCCTTTTATAGGCTCCATTACATGTAATACCATGAGCTGAAAACCATGGGTGCACAATACCATGTGCCCCAAAACCACTACTATTTACCCTAGTCAACATTGACTCTATCCCAAGTCAAGTTTACCGAAAAATTCCCCCCCTTAAACTTGACTTGGTGATTATTGAATAAATCTAGCCAAAACTGCTAAGTGAGACAACCTCGCTCACTCTAGCTCTTCCCCCCTCAAATTTTTACCTAGGGTAATTGTTAACTTGACATCCCCCCTATCACCTAGGTCTAACCCAAACTTTACCAGTGATTACCTAGGGGTACGCATGCCATAATAGGTCTTACAGCAGTATGGCCATTTAAATGTAATAAAATTAACTCCATTATAATAATAATTTTTCTTTTTTATTGTTGCTATTTTAACACTTCCTCTCTCATCTCTCATGGACCTCTCATGACCCATTTTCCATGTTTCTCATCGTTAGCTAGTTTTTCTTCTGCCAGGACTGGCACATCTAATCCATCTTTAGCTTTAACTCTAAGTGTCCTCCCACCATTGATGCACCAATCTAGATCAGATTTTTCATCGCACATCAATTCATAGCATGCCCTGCATGCAACCCCTTCCTTGAACATAATGCTGCTCACTGTTGCATTGCTTTCCTGCAGTGTTACCATAAAGGAGAGAGCTCGTCCATGATCATGATTTATTTGAGCACTGAGAAAGGAAACCCCAATGCGCTCCTATACAAAATCAAAGCGTTCTCCTCCCGGTAGGCCTTCGCAGCTTCCTTCTGTCTCAATCCTTGAATTCTCTGGTACCTGGTTCTCTTAGAGAGAGCCCTTGCATATTTTCACCATTTAGAAATGAAATTACATTTATATCTCAACGTGCTCATCCATGTTACTTTAATGAGATCATTCCTCCAATGGATTATGTAAATATCAGTTCTCCTCTACACTAGGCCCTTTTACTCCCATGAATGGACAATGTCATCCTATTTCACAATAACCCCATGCTCCGTATGGACAGATCTGCAAAATGTTGCATTTATTTCTCTATTCACCAGGCTAATAAAACCCTTGGATACAAAAGCACCCCTTTGAAGCCAAATCTGGCTCTAATACCAATTGTTATGATTTACTGCAAAAATAATAAACAATTTACTGAGAGGAATAAACATAAAAGGACAACAACAAATCATAAACATAAACACAAATGTTTATCCTGGAAAACCCCAAATCTGGGGCAAAACCCAAACAATGAAATTTCATTAAGCCTTGACCAAAACCCTAGCCAATCGAGCCAAGTGAGCCTTTACCACTCACCTCCAGGCCTACATTACAATGAAGTCTTCCCAGCCTTTTATAGGCTCCATTACATGTAATACCATGAGCCGAAAACCATGGGTGCACAATGCCATGTGCCCTAAAACCACTACTATTTACCCTAGTCAACATTGACTCTATCCCGAGCCAAGTTTACCTAACAATATCTTGAAAGTGTGGTTAGGGAATCCACTTACCATTTATCAGTGCCTTGGAGGACCTTGGAGGAAGCTTGAAAGAGATTTGGAGTGAATTGAGTGGTTGTAGGGTTTAGGAACCCTTCCTACCCAAGCGCGCAATGCCAAGGCCAAGGGCGCAGCGCTGAGCCTGAGCACGCAGCGCCGTTGCTGAGGGTGAAGTGCCTATGGAAACCTCACTGGATCCTGTCAGGTAAGGGTGAAGTGCCTTCCCCGGCATGAAATGCTCACTTCCAAGCGCGTAGTGGCAGTGTAATTTGTATGGAGGAATTTTTCCAAGGGCGCAATGACAGGAATATTCGTCCAAATTTTCTTAGAAAACTCACAATTTTTTCTCTCTTGAATGCTCTAATGATTTTTCAAGGCAAAAATGATTTGTTTGAAGTGTTTATATGGGATTTTATAGACTTTTAGATTTTAATTTATCTTTGATAACCTATTTCCTAATTTTTTAAGTCTTTTTCACTTTCTCACTAATTTTTTTTGACTTTTTTCTTGCAGGTGACTGAAAACATTAACTTGGCTCTGATTTTACTCCTTGAGGCATGACAAGTTGATTTTAACAAATTTAGGATTTGGTCATATAACAGCCTCTCCAAAAACCTCTTTTTTTCCTACCTTAGAGCTCAACATCATCTTTTCACCATCTCTAGCCACTTTACCAAAACCCTAGGTGTCTGGAGTGCTTTACAACAATCATTGGTGTTGTCTTCTATGTTCTCTATAGCCCTTTCAAGTTCATTCATTTATGTCCAATTCACCTCACCTTTTCCAAATCTCATTAAGAGTCTCTGATAGACTTTCTTCATGTTTGGCCTTGTGTACCATTCTCCATGTCATTTCTGCAATTGATCATTGTTTGGCACTCTACTAGACCAATAAGTATATAAACCCTAGTTCTCTACAAGACCAAGTTTTTCCTCTTTCCTTTGTTGTAATTTGTCTTCATTCAGGGGTAGATAGTCTACCTCATCAGTATTTTATGCTAATAAATCTTTCAACATGTTAGCACTCTAATAATTCTTAAGTTGTGAGATTTTTATTTATAGTTTAAAGAATATCATAGGTAACCACAAACCTACTTTCAAGCTTTAGGATCTAGCCTTCCTAAGGCTTAGAGAGGGCTCTCTCTATAAGATTTAACTTTGTTTTTAGTATATGGCTTTAGGCTAGTTATATGGTGCAATTTGGTTTTGACATTTGGTTTGGTTTGGTGGGAAAAATCACTTAATGAGATGGATAGTGGCAGATTTGTTTTTCCATTGGGAAAATGGAGTCAATGTGTCAAGCAGACATATAAGGATCAAGGTCTAAAGTCAAATATTTTTGGGGCAAGATAGCAGAGTCACTCAAGATCTTTGAGGCTGATTAGTGAAGTGGTTTAATCGGGATAAAGAGAAATCAATGATTCTTTGTTCCGGATATGGATGAGGAGATAGAGGTCATTAAAAATAGGGAGAAATTAAGGGTTCCCTACTCTTGAAATCAGCAGAAAACATCAAAATGAAAACAAGTGAATAACTGAGTGCTTTTAACAAATTCTGATATATCACTTCCTGATTTCACATTAAAATTTAGAACACATTTATGTATGAATGGAAAACATAAGAAGAACTAAAAAATAACAGAAAAAAGTACTTCACTTAAGTGGCCCAACA
This sequence comes from Pinus albicaulis, assembly GCA_034641835.2. Lineage (NCBI taxonomy): Eukaryota > Viridiplantae > Streptophyta > Pinopsida > Pinales > Pinaceae > Pinus > Pinus albicaulis. Next base: position 397,163,193 of record CM076583.1, on the reverse strand, counting down.
CATGATTCCTGAAATATGATGCTTTATTGATTTGATCCAGCCTTCTGACTTGAAACTTGGTACAAAATCCCTTCAGGTAAAGAAAAATTGACTATAGAAATCTTCAGCAATTTATTCCACACTAATACTTCAAAGAGTGAAGTATTTATACAAAAAATAATACAAAATATCCTAGAAAAATCATAGGTATTTTCTGAGGAGAATAAAATATCTATTACAAAAAGATAATGACAGTTGCATAACAAACTTGCAAGCTTTCCTATTTATTAAATAAAATATCTTTCTTGTTGGACTTAGACTGCAGTTGGCTGTTTGAGGTTTCTTCAACGCTTGCATTTGATCATCAATCAGTTTTGAAACTTTATTTTCTTATCTGATACTCTTTATATGATACACTTTAATCACTAATACTCTTTAACCTTGCTGTTTTGACTGTTTCACTGTGTAAAAACAACACTCTATTTTTCATCCTCTTTCACTGTAAACTATTTTTTTACAATAATTCTGTGAGTTTTTGCCAAAACTCTTCATCTGCTAACTTGATCTTGGTAAGTTTTCTGAAATTCTCATTAGCCTCTGTGTATCTAACAAAGGTTGGCTTGACCACAAAGAGATGTTTTATCTCATGCTGTAAATAAAACAAATCTTCAACAGTTTTGTGCAACACTTTGCCTGTAGGTACTCCTTGCCAATCTACCTTGTTCACTTGTTCTCTGGAAAAATCTCTGATCTTCTTGTTGTAATCTTCTTACTTCATTAGTTTATCATTGATGACAAGAATATTTGGCAAACCTTTTTGCCTCAACGTGTCAAACTTAACCATGAATGTAGCTATGGCTATGTCCATGTTTTGACACTTCTCTTCTAGTTTATTCATCAAATTTTTCTTTGAAATTACCTTTCTTACTTCAGGAATTGTTTCAGTTCTGTCAGTTATCCCTATCCAATTCTTGCTTGTTTTTAGTATTGAGAAACTTGATTATTTCTAGGCCTTCTTCGGGCTTAGCACCTAGCTCTTATTTTGTCTTTACACTTTCTTCTTTGGCTGCTTTAACCAAGTCCTTTTGTTCATAAATGATTTGAATTGATGGCCAAGTGTCATTGATTGACTCAATAATCTTGGACCATATCTGATTTTTGATGTAAGCCATTGGTTCATTCAAAGTTAACTCTGCTTCAGCATTATTTAACTACTCACTTACTCCTTTGGCTTTTTGTTCCTCTGTTTTAGCATTGATTTGTGCTAATTTCTTGGCATCCTCCAAGTTCTTGATTTGTTATTTTAATCATTGATCACATTATTCTGTATTGAAATCTCCTCCATGGATTTAATGAGTTTGTTGGACTCGTCTGTCTATTGCACTACTGAAGTGGAAGATTCAGTAGCAGATGTAGTGGAAGAATTAATTGGCACATTTGTGGCCAATGGGACTTTTGGTGCCAAATATTTTGCTAGACTTGAAGGAATTGTTGTTTTTACCATGGGAATGATTGTAAGAGGAACAATTTGAGTCTTTGTAGCTTATTTTTCTTGGACAAGATTGTCCATCTCAATTTCCATTTCCTTGATCTGTGTTGTCATTTGTAGTATGAGACTCATCATCTCGTCTTTTTTATTTGCCTCCTGCATAGTTTCCTTAGCTTGTGGATGTTCTGTTGGAGGAAGTTTCAGTTTCTTTCTAAGTGCTGCAATATCAGCATTTTTCTTCTTTATCATTTCTTCTGCAGCTTTCACATTAGCAGGGTCATACCCTAATTTAATCACCAATTCCTCTAAAGACTTGATTCTAGTGTCTTTAGCATAAGAGGAAGCTTTTTCAATCCTAATCTAATCTCTCAATTTTTTCACAGTGTTCTGGAGTCTCTGGGCACTCATTTCCTTTATGGTCATAGTAGAATAAAGCATTTCTGAACTTTTTGTTAGCCTCTTTCATAAAGGAAATTATAAATCCAAAATTACATAAATTAAATAATGTAAAGTTAGGATAAATATATTTATTAAATTATAATATTTAATAAATATTAGAGATACTTAGATAAAAATTTTTTTTAGTAAAAATAGGACTCTAGAATAGAGTCGTTTCCTAGGCTCTAAAATAGGAATAAATTTAGTAGGATGGTTAGAAGATCATTTATTGTAAATGGACACTTGTTGGTTTTCCAAGTGATCCATAACTAAATTAAGTTAGAACATAGAGCTTATAAATAGGTTAGTTTCCTAATTTCATTGTGTAATGTCAGAGTGAGAGTTTACGTTTGTAAACTCCTGCAATTTGTTATGTAATATTTTTTCATGGTCAATAAAGTTATGTGTCTGAGGACACTTCTGAATCTACATGTGGTATCGGAGCTAAGATCCATGTCTGGCGACGTTGAGAAGAATGCCAGTGTGTAACCTGTAAACGCAAGCTTGCATTGGTAATACTGGTTGTGGTTAATATTATAATTTTTTTGTGAGTCTACAACTTTATATATATGTATATATATGATGTGCGTGTGAGCTTGTGACAATCGTGGTGTAGTATGTTGCGTTTTTATCAAGGGATCAGCCTCCAGCGTGGGAAAGCATCACTTGCACTATCCAGTGCCACGGTAACCACGCGTATTTAAGAACTGGCATTTCATTGCGATGAGATTTGATGGGCACAGAATTATCATTGAAAAATCCTCAGCACCAAGACCAATGTGAGCTCAATCACAAAAGCATGTACTCGCATTATGAAATACAATAAGCATTAGCATACATCGTTACTATCTGTTTACGTTCCATTTTCCATTATAGAATTGTTGAAATACAAACAATAGGTATTTTTTAATGTTCTTATGGCGTGTGCCATGACCGTGCTTGTGTGAGAGTTTGTCTTTTGTGGACATTCGATCACGTTGTAATGTGAATGTGATGATGCTCTCAAATCTTGTTTCTTTACATGAGCCACAGCGATATGGAAGCCCAAATCAATGGACCCTCTCTTGAAGGAGCAACGTAATTCTGTAACAAAGTCTCTATATTAAAGAATATCTTTGAAGACCGATGGAGCGTTTGAAGAACGAGTAGATGCATTAATTGCATGTTGATCGAAGTGAAAGAGTGAATCACTAGATATTAAGTTTGATGATTTTTTATTTTTTTTGAAAACATGGTATCTGAAAGCACATCCTTGTCACGCTTATTAGTTATAAATAGCGATGTCAGGTTGTCTTGATTTCTCTGGTTTGTTTGAAGAAGAGTGACCTGGTCTGAAGTTTGAGTTTGCTGCTTCGGATGGATGTCTGAACCCGACAGCCTACTAGCAGTAAGAACCAGCGTTGCACTAGTGCTGATGAAGGAAATAGACGCTTCCTCTGCCAGGCCAGATGAGACAGCGGTTTTGGCTCGAATCTGCATAGAAATAAATCCTTATTGGTGACTTCATGGCAAAAGAAATTCTACCTTCTCTTCCCAAAGGTTAAGTTATCATCATTGCTTTAAATAAAAAAGAAGGCAGAGAATTCGTGCAAAGGCAGTTTGGATGGAATTTTAAAGAGACACGTGAAACGGGTAGCTGCTTGGATTTCCAAGATATTTTGCAGCAATTTACTGTTGATCACATATGTAGTTTTATTGTGTAATACATGAAATAAGCATTGAAGCAACCACGTATTCAAGAGATAATTATTTGAAGAACCAACGTTTTCCAGGAATCGTTTGCCACGGGAAGTTGCTGAATAATACGAGGTACCACATCTGCAGTAAGTTGCTTCTCTCTATTGTTTTGATAAACTCTCTTCAACAAAGAAGGTGTAGGAATCAAATTCTGCAACTGAGAATTGGTAATTTCTCTGTGCGCCAAAGGAAAATGAACAAACTGATCTGCGTCAAAAAATTATACTTCCGTACATCACTTCTCCAAATACATGCCTTAAATCTAAAATGAAAATGCTCCTTTTGTGACTTCATAAATGTTTTTCATTATATTTTAAGAGGGGAGTATGTAAAGTGAATGGTTAAACTTTACATACGTAGGTTGTAAAAGAAACTTTAAGTGACACTTTTTTATTAAGTTTGATTCACTTTTTAAAATTGAATTAATCAATTTGTTATGTAAAATCAAAGAGAGACTTATTATAGTCATGAGAGAGAATAAGTGGAGAGTGTGTTTTAATATTTTTTTAATGAGTGAATAGGAGAGATAAAAAGTGACTCTCTTTGTAATTGAAGTGATAAGGTATGAAAGTTGAAATTTGAGAGTTTTGAAATGAATTTTGAAGTGATAGGAATATTTTGTATTATTTTCGAGTAATAAGGGTGATGTTTTGAAATCTTTGAAGAGATAAGTGTGCTTTGGAGAAATAAGGTGTGAGTGATCAGTGCACACATTTTTTTGAAGACTTCTGTTTCCAAAATTTGCAAGCATTAGATTCTCATTGTTTGAGAAAGCTTCAGTGGAAATGTTGTAAAAGATGAAAGGTTGATGATCTCAATACTCAATAAAGATATCATTTTTTGGTGATTGTGTCCTAGATCCACCCAAAATTGAATAAGGGGATCTTAGGTACACCATGTGTGTTTGATGGCGCATGTTTTTTATGGCTTCATGTTGTTGCTTTTTTATTTGTGTCTAGTCGTGACACATCAATACTTTTATTTAATATCACATACATAAAGTTCAATATCAGCAAGCACAACACATAGCTGTAAGCTCAACACATGCATTTGTGTAACTACAACATATAATCATCGATTGTCTCCATCAGCATTCTACATCAAACAACAAATTCACTTAGTCAATTTAATGCATTTCAAAGCAAAGTCTACATCAGTGTTCTTGCAAATCCATTTCAGAACTTGTAATCAAATTCATTGTTTAAAGTGAATCATTAAAAATTCATTGTTCATGAATTTTTAAGAGAACAAGTGAATCATTAAAATCATTGTAAACTTTCTTGGGTGCATTGTCGACAGTGTTCGACACCCTTCCTTTACACAAAATCAAGTGAGTGCCCGATTTTTTAAAGAAAACGAGCAACAAGTTCACATATCCTACAAGTGAGCGTGATTATTCATTCAAGAAATTTGCATCAAGTCAGTACAAATTTTAAACCTTCAAGAGAGCCAGAGTGAAGTTCATTACAGCAATCATCAAAGCAAACAAACAAGTTCAACTCTAAAATCAATCAAGCAAGTTGAGATCGACATCAAGCAAGCGTAGCTATTCATTCAAGTGAGTATGAAGTCATCAAGTAAGTCAAGTGAGCACTTAAACAAACGCAATCACCAAGCAAGCGTGAATTCCAGAGTTTAAGCAAGACAATTCTACGATTCTAGCAAGTGTTCCAAGCAAGCGCAATAAGCAACAAATCAAGCGAGTGTGCCATTCACGTCACATAGAAAGCGAGCCTGTCCTTCAAGTACCAAAATCAAGTGAAACAGTTCAAAGCATGAAATCTTCGACAAGAGAGCCTGATTTCAAGTGAGCAAGTTCAGATGGCGCAACATATTAAGTTGTTAAACATTATTCACAGTTTGATCATCTCCAGTAATGAAGACATGGTGCACATCAGCAAAGACACTCTTGCTGATCTTTCATGGCATCTACAACAAACACATGAAACTATTGAGTTTCTTCAACTCGAGTCGCAACTTCAAAGGATTTAATTGCAAGAAAAGAGTGATACTTTCAAGTCTTTGAACCATCCAGATGATAAGTCATTTATCCAAACAGCTTCAAGTGTCGAAGTTGTTCCAGTTCCAATTTCTTCCAAGACCATCATCAAGCCTTGGGAATAAATTCAACATAACAAGCATCGACGTAGCTTAGGATATGTCAATGATGACACCAACCTGCATATCCCAGATTATTCCAAGCCAATTAAGTTTGTTAGTGGAGGATTTCTTGCACCACTCAACTCAGCAAGTTCTGAGACAGTTGCAGACAACGAACAATGCACACAACCCAAAGTTGGAGACAAACAGAATTGCAAGCAACCTGAAGTTGAAGTCCAACCGAAATGTTCTCATTGTCAAAGAACTGGTCGTATGGAAGATCACTGTTTTGATCTCCATCCTTGTCACCATTGTGGCAAGCCCAATCATTCCTCAAAAAAATGTCGCACCAATAAAAATCAACTAGATTTAAGATACATTATGAATGGATCGACCCTTAGAAATGGTCATCCATAGTCAAAAGATTGTCTCAGTTCTACAACCAATTACAATCACACATAGTGCAACCAAAAATGAAAAAATGATGGTACTCTCATGCAGTTGAATAGGGGAGTACACCAGTGTAAAACTCCTACACCTAAAGGGGGGGAGTACAGGAAACTTTCTAGAGAAGTGTCTCTCCTTTCAGCTGACAAAGGGGGGAAAATGTCAATGAAATTGACAGTGGTTGTCAGACTTAAAGTCTCGACAAAACCAACAAAATCATCCAGTGGGAATCTTCAACAGCCAGTGGGTATCAACAATTTTTCCAGTTGGCGGTCGACAGCAAAAGAAACAGTGAGTTGTTTTTGACATCATCATCTAGTGGGCTTTGAAAAAAATTTTGATGTTGATTTCATGCAAAGGATAGATGGATCCTTTTGCAACTTGGCACTTGATGGAGTTGTCAAGCAACATTCAGAGATGAATCAGACATACAACTGACTAATGGTCTCTTGAGATTGAAGATTTTTTCAACATCAACTTGAGAACTTGTAAGATGGTTCCTTGTTCTTATTTTGGATTTATCCTTGAAGGGGGGAATGTTAGCCTCTTTCATAAAGGCAATTATAAATCCAAAATTACATAAATTAAATAATGTAAATTTAGGATAAATATATTTATTAAATTATAATATTTAATAAATATTAGAGATACTTAGAAATAGTATTTTGTTAGTAAAAATAGGACTCTAGAATAGAGTCATTTCCTAGGCTCTAAAATAGGAATACAGCTAGTAGGATGGTTAGAAGATCATTTATTGTAAATGGAAACTTGTTGGTTTTCCAAGTGATCCATAACTAAATTAAGTTAGAACATAGAGCTTATAAATAGGTTAGTTTCCTAATTTCATTGTGTAATGTGAGAGTGAGAGTTTACATTTGTAAAATCCTGCAATTTGTTATGTAATATTTTTTCATGATCAATAAAGTTATGTGTCTGAGGACACTTCTGAATCTACACTTTGTTTGTGGAACTCAATCTGATCTAAAGGATGAATTCTTTCTACTAGTACTTCAAATTCAACCTTCTTATGATCTATTGTTGTTTTTGGTGTTTTAACTGTAGGTTTAAGTATTGACATTATCAATTTCTTATTGGTATGATAAAGGGCTAAGAGCAGCCTGTTTTGATTTCCTGGAGTTTGCTTCAAATACTGTGAATAAATTTCATTCTTTATCTCCTCATTTTTTTCCTTGATCTGTTTGTATTTTTCTTTGATATGAAGGTTTGTATCTTCTGATTTCTATGATGAATATGCTTCCATGCTTTGCTTTTTCTAATCATCTATGTGTTAGAAGTATCAGGTGGCTGCTCATTTTCAATAATTGTAGTAGTCTCTGTGTTCTTCTCTATATTCTTTTCTTCTAAAACTTCATTTGTTTCCTTCTCTTTTTCCACTGGATTAATCTTAGGTTTCTTATTGTATCTAATCTTGAATCTGGTTTCTGTTGTTGTTTTAGCTGTATATGTGCCTTCTTCTCTGATTATCTTTGTGGTATTTTCCTCCTGATTTGCAGTCTTCAAAGTGTGACTTGTATCACCATGTTTGATTGTTTCTATTAATGTATTTTCCAGCCATTCAACTTGGTTGGAAAATTGTTCAATATTAGGCCATTTATCACGAATATAAGGGGTTATGTTAGTATGAATCCTTCGTCGAAGTGTACGAAAAAGGACCACTTTAGCTACGCATAACTAATAGCCCTAATAACAATAGTGGCTACCAATATCTTCAGATCTACGGTTAGTTAGACATAAAAGAGCTGCAAAAACTAGATCTATGCATGGAAAGACATTAAGCAGAAAAAGTAAGGGTTTGCTCCATATACCAGTAGACAAGACAAGAACAATTTTTAAAAGAATTTTTGTATTAATCGGGAACCTGGGAGGAAAACAAGAAGGTGTATCCAATTCTCCTCAGTGGGATGGGTTCTTGGAAGTCCTCAACACTTCAGATCTAAGCTTTCTCTCTCTTGTTGGTGTAGAAAACCCAATGCAGAAAATGGAGCTCAATGGGAGCAAATGATGAAAAATGGGACCAAGTGTATAGATCCAGAGTGATCTAGTAGGCAACAAAAGGTGAGGAATGATGGGGAAAACCCTCCTATTTATAACAAAATATTGGGTCATTCTAGATCTTGGTGCATGATTAAAATAATGTTAACCAAATCTAGATCCACCTTTTATGGAATACTTTGTTATATTTGTTGGAGGGAAAGGGTCTTTGAATTGGGTCAAATCCCTTGATTAGTCAAAAATAAATAAATAAATGATTTATTTATCTTTTTAAGGAAGTGGTTGGAAGATAATCAAATAAATAATGATTTATTTAATTATTTGTGGGTGATTTGGTCATGTTTAACAAGGAATATTATCTAAATAAGATTTAAATAATTATTCCTAGAAAATAATAAGATAAATAAAGGTTTATCTAATTAATTTCTTTGTTTTTGGGTTAAACATAACTGGGAATAATAATTAAATTATGGTTTAATTAATTATTCCATGAGGAAAATCAAACAAATATAGGTTTGTTTAATATTTCCTTTTGGGGTTTCCTGTTTGGACCATAAACAACCTAATAAATGTGGTTTATTAAGCTATTTAACATAGTGAAGGCAATTTTACTTAGGGTAAAATTGGTCTTACATGGTGTACTTGGGTCCATCTAATGATGATAGGTTAGATGACCAAAAAATGGTGTAACAGATTGCCCCCCAGCGTGTGAGTGTCAGGAGCAAATCGTATGACCGACGTACGTTGTAAGAACTCAATCACCAGACAACAAAAGGGAAGTCAGAGAGAGAAAGGTGAGGTAGATAGTGTGCTGAAGGACTAGACCCTGAGGAGACGAGACTCGCAGGTGCAACAAGTCTTTTTTTATGAGAGGGTACCTGTGCTGAAGGCGGCGGGGGAGGCATACCTATGCCCGCCGAGACAAAGTACAAAAGAATAGAGTGTTCAGTAAACAAGGGACCGAACCATAGAGTACAGCTGGCATAATCATGAGCCAAATAAAAATACAATGAGGAATCTCACATACATGCTGTGCCTGGGATAACAGCCAGGACTGGTACAATAATATCTGAGTACATGAGATAAATACAACCCAAATGCCCCCTGTAAATGGGGAAGGGCTCACAAAATCTTACTGATACATGCAAATCAAAGAGGCGCTGCAAGTGGCTAAGGCCAACATCATCAAAATCTGGAGCTGCATCGAAGGTTGCAAAGAAGAGGTCATCCGGGCATGTGGGGGGCTACCTGCAGGGCCACCCCCTTATGAGGGTTGAGACATCTCACACACACCCGGGAATCATCAAGAGCTGCTGCTGGATCAATGGACCGTCAAGTATATGAATCTCGATCATGATGAAAGGAGCTGGAGAAACAATCAAGTCAAAGGGAAATGAGAGATCCCCTTGCCTGATCCAAGGCACCGAACAAGAGTGGAAGCTGGAACCAAGGTACACCACCCTCTAGACCTGGCTTCTGGAATGAATGTGTTGATGTCAACAGAAGGAGGTCCGCCATAGGTGAGGTAATGAGAGATCCTCAACTAAGGCACGAGAGAAAACAGTAGAGCGACGGACAGACTGATACTAATGACGATAGGGAAATGGAAAGGACTGAGTAGCGAATGGACGACTTCCCTTGTTAGAGCATAAAGGGAATGAATGACATGGCAGCTACTGACACAATATCAGAAGGGATAGGGGACAGTGGTTCTGAAGGTCATAATGTGCAACGCAAGAGAGAGACCAAGCAATGAAGGATGGAGGACTATAGCGGGGTACGAAGGGACTCAGGATAGACTCCATGAATGTGATGATGACTCAACTTGGATGCTCTAAACAAGGGTGACTCGATGGTGCTGCCACACAGTAAAGGCCCAATGGGGGACCATGAAAAACACGAGTACAAGGTGGGAACTCATGATGAAAATCGACACGAACATGGACAAGTATGGAGGCGAAGTGGTGCCCCCAGTACAAGTGTTGTAATTGAGGAAGTTCGATTTTAAGGAGGTGTGAGGTGATCCTTCTTGGACAAAATAGGTCCTAGCGAAGGATGAAAGTACAAAAAGGATGATGGCTATCCAACAGAAAATAAAACACGCATCTCAGAAGGGAAATGCTAAGGGTAATATTTATTAAGATAGAGTGCATTGCGAGGATTAGGAAGAGGATTGCCTTCGAAGTCCTCTAAAAAGTAGGCCCCCTTACCAAGATCCTTACTGATGACGTAAGGGCCTAGCCATAATGAGTCGAACTTCCCATGACCAAGGACATCATGGGCCTGGTCATATACTAGAACAAGGTCGCCTTCGTGAAAAGGACGAGGCTGGACTTTTCGGTCATATTGAGCTTTGGTGCGTTGCTTGGCCGCTTTCATGGTTTGCAATGCAACACGGCGGTCTTCAGAGGCATGCTCAAGCATGATAATTCATTGTTCTAGAGGTTGGGTGTCAGGGAGAAGTTGAACAGCTAGATGAAGGGAAGGGATTTTACACTCGATTGGTAAGATAGCCTCCTCTCCAAAAATGAGGTGAGGAGGGTTATGGTTGGGGGGCATAGGTGCCCCCAAGCATGGTGTGGTCATGCCAAAATGTATTTAGAAAAATGGGAATCTAAACACATTTTAATGATGTGGTGTGCCATTTTTTCTCATTATGGTTATGCAGTATGAGAAAGGAAATGGAGGATTACGAATCTCTTTTGGTATTGCATATAGGGATCAAATGGACTTTAAGTTTCCGAGTCGGCATACCTGGTGTCACTATCCCAAACAGAGGATTTGGAGATAATGAACTGATGCTCTCATAGAAAAGTTATAGGTTGGTCAACAATAATGTCTAAGAGACTGGGTTGCTGATGGAAGATGAGGGAACGATAAGAGGTATCATCCCTAGAGTGATCTGAAGTGATATGGGACTTTAGAGGTTCTTCTAAATGTGGAAGAATAATGGTACTAAAGTCAACACGACCAGATACACTAGGAGAGTTATGGAGAATTTCTTCTCTTGGTCTCTCAAATGTGGGTGCCCCCTTACCCAAACATTGGGTTTCGATGTAATGGCCATAAGGTGGATGTGGTGTGAATGCATGGGTTCGATGTAAGGGGGAATATATAAAGTCAGGGGTGGGAATTTCTTCCATAATGTCGTCATCGTGATAGAAGATGGGGTGACTGGTGGAAGAAGGACCACCTGACGTGGTGAAGTGACCTGAATCATCATCATGAGAAGAGAGGTTCACATGCGCATCGTCACAAGGGGTGACCGAAGAGTAAGTAGATAAAGGATCTACCGATGTTGAGCCCAAGATGATCGCTGAAGGAAGGTCAAGCGAAATAACAGGGGAGGATTCAGATGGAATGTTCCCCGAGGGTCTCATAGATGATGATAGGTAGAAAATGTTGGACGAAGGCTCTGTCATCTCTACATCAGGAGGGGGAATGTCAATGCGAGCATTCATATCTGGTAGTTCTGCTGAAGCACAATGCGCAAATAGAGGAGAGGTGTACTGATTGCACTTGGCCTCGAATTGGTGGACCGCGGCGATAGAGGTGCGGAAGTCCTCGAGGCGGGGACAAAGATGGGTGTAATGGCCATGGAGATGACACAAAGCATGGGGGTGGTTGGTGTGAATAGTCTTGGGGTTCTTGGCCGCGGTCGTGGAAGGAATAGAGGCTTCAGGGACCGCAGACTCAGGGAACGTGACATTACCCATGGGCTTGAGATGAAGCAATTCAGGACAGGTATGGGAGGCATGACCGACAACATCACACAAAGCACACTGGATGGTATGCTTTGTAGGCTGAGGAGGAGCAGGGTTTGTCGGGGCAGCCTTGTCCTTTGATGCCCCCTTGCGAGCTTTTCCCTTCTTACCCGAAGCGGTCGCAACAAGAGGTGGTTCCTGTTGAGGTGACTGAGGCACTGATGCAACGGGAGAAGTCATGGGGACCGGTTGAACCGGGGTCAAAGTGATATAAGGTTTGGGCTGACTAGGCAAGGTGGGGGCTGGAGGATCAAGGTACCAAACGGGAATCCCAAGGGTCAAGTTAGGAAGAGAGAGGGTGGCCATAAGCGGTGCGTGCACTCTGGTCAGATATAGGAATGGTATACGACCGGAGGGGTCTAGTAATAGCCATCTTAGGCTGACGCTCCTAAATAGCTACAAGGCACAGAGGAACCATTCGAGGGGGGGATAAAAGGGGCTCATGACTACCAGCTGAGGGTGAAGGGCTAGGGCCGAAGTTAACCTCAAAATCGGTTGCGGCTAGCGCGGGTTCGAGCTAAGACGACACGAAACCGATTGCATCATGTAAACATTCGATGAGCTGGGATTAGTGATGGAAGGAGGAGGAAGGTTAGGGAAAGTTCCAAGCAGGGAGGAATCTTTGTAAACGCCGGGGCAGACACTGGTCAAGGAATCGACAGTTTGCTTGTTGGCTACAGAAGAGATGGTCGTCTCAGGTGAGGTCTGAGATTTTGGCTCATGATATGTCAACTGGTCAATGGTGACTATCTTTCCATTATGGGGGAAAGACATCTTGCGAAAAATCGCGGATGGGACAGCAGACATAGCATAGGTGTAGCTTCACCCCAATAGAATGTTGTAATCTAGCGGGGCGTCGATGACTTCAACGTCAACGCAAACAGTCTTACCGGTGAGGGTGATAGGACAATTACGAAACAGGCCTATGGGCTGGGAGGCATGGCCGTCCCACGCTCGAAGGGTGATCGTGGAAGGGGCCAGCTCAGGAGATCCGAGTTGCTTCCAAACCGAAGTGGACATCACACAGGTTGATGCCCCCTCATCAATTATACACCGGGAAACGTTGGCGTTCCGGATTTTGACTGGGATTTGGAAGGCGACGGAAGCAGGAAGAGGAGGATGGTCCGATTGAGAGGCGTCGAAAACAATCATTTGGTCATCAGCAGGATCTACAGCGCCCATGGCAGATAGTAGATCCTTCTTTTTGGAAGGGCATGACTGGAGGAGTTCTAGTGTGGAAATGGCAGCAGGAGATTGCGCCAAATCATCTACTATGCTATACGAATGAGTAGCTCGACCAGAAGCAGCATTTCGACGTAACGATCCTTGAGGAATCTTGGTATGGACCTCAAATTTGGGTTGAGGGATATGTAAGGGACCATTGGTTGTCGAAAGAGGCTCTGTAGAACCGGAAGAAGGGGAATCGGGGGCAGACTGGGCGAGAGGTGTGGGGTACTGGCGAGATCGAGTTTGAAGGTTAAGGTCGACGGTTAGAGGTGGATCAGAGTTCATCATGAGGATCTGGTAATTGGAGGAACCAGAAGGGGAAGGTGGAGTGGCCACCTGTCCGTTAGGTGGTTGGGTAGCCATGAATCCCTGCTATGCATCCACCGGCTCTTGAGGGGGCGGTGACGACTGTTGCAGGGGTTGAGAAGGCAAGGGAGGAAAAAGCGCATATGCTGGAGGAGCTGGTGCACCAGGCTGTGGATGAGGGTAATGGTTAGGTTGGGCAACATTGAGGTAAGGAGGAGGTTGGGCAAAAGGATGAGGCATGCCTTATCCTGGATGTGTGCTACCGGGAGGGGGAGAAGTGCAGGGAGTGGTGCCCCCTCCCCCAGGAAAACCATAGCTCATGAGAGGTTGAGCGGATGGATGAGAGATAGATCCAACGATACTGTCGGCGGCATGAGGTGCCCCCGGTGTATGGGCATCACCGAGTTTGGGGAGATCAGGTAGGACAGTAGGATCATAACCTGTCTGAGCGTAGATCAGGTCATACTTTAACGCCATTTGGAGGGCATCTTCTTCGGTTTGAGGAAAATGGGATGCGACATATTTCCCGATAGGGGAAAAGAGAGATCTAAGGAACCAGTCCATGTAGACACGGTCTTCGAAGGGAGGACATTGGCATAGGCTCCGTCTTCTTCGCCATTCCTGGACATGGGTAGAAAGGCGGGTCGAAGAGGTTTGCTTGAAGGAAGTCAAGAGTTCGATACCAGTGTCATAACGAAGGGGAAGCTGGAAGTAAGATAAAAAATCCCGGGCAAGAGTTGCAAAGGTGGTATGGGAGGAAGTGGGCTGATCAACATACCACTTAGAAGCTTCGCCTGTAAGCGTGCGTTGGAACAATCTAAGACGAACAGAGTCATCGGTAATGGAGGTAGATGAACACCACATGTGGAAAGATTGAACATGATTGGAAGGATCTTCTCCAGCACGGCCTTCAAACTTTGGGATGTCGGAAGGGAGCTTTGTCGGCATAGCGGGCCAACTAGCGTCATGGTGTATAGGGTCGTTTGTCAACCGGTCCAAATCGGGGAGGCTGAGGCCTGCCAAGAAGGGGAGCATGGGTGCAGCTGAGGTAGTTCCTGTGGCGGTTCCGCTAGTAGTAGTTTCGGCATTAGGGCCGGGAGCACTGCCAGCGTGAGGCCCTGGACCAGACATAGTGAAGGTGACAGGGGGAGAACCAGAAGGAAAAGGAGAACCCAATGAATCAGGAGAGGAGTCAGAGTGCGGACTCGAAGGAGGACTGGCTCGACGACGGCGAGGTGGAGCAGGTCGACCAACCGGAAACTGAGGATGAAGGCCAAGAAGTCTCCGGGAAAGGCGCCTTGGGGGCGCACTGATGACAGGAAGAAGGAAACTGACAAGGGTAGAAAGGGACAGAATCAAGAAGGGTCAAGGGCAGACAAGGTGCAGTGACAATTGATTTTAGAGTCTTTTCCAACCGGTGTTAACCAGGTGCTTCTTCATTTAGGGTCAGTGTGTGATGTGCGTTAATTTTAATTTTTAAACCCTTTTCATTTTGAGAGCAAGAAAAAGTGTGCTGCATAACTGAAAAGAAATCTGCAGAGAACAGTATATAATGCTGAAATAACAGAAAATTTAACAGCTAAACATGCATCAATATAACCCAAAGAGGCGGGACTCTCAAAACTAATCTAATGAAAACACACTAAAAAGAGGCCAATAGATCTAGGGTCAAAAGGGACAGGGATCTAAAGGGTAAAGCTGCTGAAAAGAGGTGCAGATCACAGCCAAGAGACAGAGGCAAGGTGGCTGGAAAAAAGGGAAGAAATCAGCAAAAATCAGAAAGGACAGGGAGGAGGTCCTAAAGAGAGGTCCAAACAAAACGACAAGAGGTGATTTGAAAGGAAGGAAGGCTGATTTAAAGGGATCGGAGGATGAGGTATCAGATCTGAAAAAGGGAAGGCTGAAACTCTGAAAATTTAGACACTTACAGTAGCTAAAACTCTTCCACAAAAAGTGGAGGGTACTGAAACCCTAGGGGGCTAGATTCCCACTTAGTTGAGTAAAAAAGAGCAATAATAGGTCTAAACGGGCGGAGACGAAGGTCAGACAACCCTGACAGAGGTTCAGACAAAACCCAAAAAAAATTCAGAAAAATTCCAAAAAAACAATTTTGACCTGTTTTTCGCTCAGGTAGCAGTTTTTGGGCTGTTTTCTGCTACCCAGGTCGCAGTTTTTGGGCCAAAAAGTGCGACCTGGGGGTCCAGGTCGCAGTTTAGGGGCTGAAAAGTGCGACCCCCAACTCCGATTGTCTCGGCGGCAGATTTTCGCAAAAGTTGTCGTCTTAGTTGCGGCTGATGTCTGTCACCTGCACAATAGGGCTAGAAACACATGGAAGTTAGAAATTTGAAGGTTTTAGGGTTTTATGTGAGAAAAACAACATAAAAATAGGAAAAATAATCAGCTGAAAAGAAACCCTAGGGTATGAAGTAGCTGGATATGCAGGAATATGAAAAACGACAGCGGTCGTAATTTAAAACCCGTGTGGAGTCGCCATTTGTTAGTATGAATCCTTCATCGAAGTGTACGAAAAAGGACCACTTTAGCTACGCATAACTAATAGCCCTAACAACAATAGTGGCTGCCAATATCTTCAGATCTACGGTTAGTTAGAAATAAAAGAGCTACAAAAACCAGATCTATGCATGGAAAGACATTAAGCAGAAAAAATAAGGGTTTGCTCCATATACCAATAGACAAGACAAGAACAATTTTTGAAAGAATTTTTATATTAATTGGGCACCTAGGAGGAAAACAAGAAGGCGTATCCAATTCTCCTCGGTGGGATGGGTTCTTGGAAGTCCTCGGCGCTTTAGATCTAAGATTTCTCTCTCTTGTTGGTGTAGAAAACCCACACAAAGAATGGAACTCAAAGGGAGCTCACACAGCAAATGGTAGAAAAGAGTGACCAAGTGTATAGATCCAGAGTGATCTAATAGGCAACAAAAGGTGAAGAATGGTAGGAAAAACCCTCCTATTTATAACAAAATATTGGGTCATTCCAGATCTTGGTGCATGATTAAAATAATGTTAACCAAATCTAGATCCACCTTTTATGGAATATTTTATTATATTTGTTGGAGGGAAAGGGTGTTTGACTTGGGTCAAATCCCTTGATTAGTGAAAAATAAATAAATAAATGATTTATTTATCTTTTTAAGGAAGTGGTTGGAAGATAATCAAATAAATAATGATTTATTTGATTATTGGTGGGTGATTTGGTCATATTTAACAAGGAATATTATCCAAATAACATTTAAATAATTATTCCTAGAAAATAATAAGATAAATAAGGGTTTATCTCATTAATTTCTTTGTTTTTGGGTTAAACATGACTGGGAATAATAATTAAATTATGGTTTAATTAATTATTCCATGAGGAAAATCAAACAAATATAGGGTTGTTTAATATTTCCTTTTGGGGTTTCCTGTTTAGACCATAAACAACCTAATAAATATGGTTTATTAAGTTATTTAACATAGTGAAGGCAATTTTACTTAGGGTAAAATTGGTCTTACATGGTGTACTTGGGTCCATCTAATGATAATAGGTTAGATGACCAAAAAATGGTTTAACAGGTTAATTTTCATTTTACCGTCATCTTACTGAATATTCCATGAGGATCATAGTTCCACAAGAAACTTTCATCAAATTTATACTCCAGCAATTTTTTTGTTGCCTCTGTAACTGCTTCCCTGTGATTGCATATGAAAGGTCCCACCTAGTTTTTCAATTTGAATTGAGTCTTTTTTTTAGCAGCCAAGAAGTTTATAGAATCTAAGTTTAGAATTTTTCTTATGTACTCTTAGGAAAACACTCTCATTGGCAAGTATTTTGGAAATTTATAGGGCAAGACGTTTAACCCATAGACTCTAATCTATGTGTGATTTTGGTAGTGGTACCAATCTCCAGTTCTGCTCTGCTCTAATAGTTGTAACACTTTATTTATCTCATCACTTATCCTTGGTTGTACACTATTTGTAAGCATATATATCAATGGGTAAACAAAAAAGTTTATGAAATATGCATAAGTGAATTTTGTTGATTATTTTGTGATTAAAGAAGTCCAGAAAATGACTGACAGTGGATTACCTTCTACATCCAACTTCTGAAGGGTTATTAGGAATTTTTCTGCTTGGAAATAAAGGAACATATGAAAGAAGAAGGAATTATACCTGAAAACTCCTTCAGTGGGAGGTTTTACAACATGATCATGGATAGTGTTAAGACTCCGTAGTTTGCAATATTGGTAAGTACGAACGCTGCAGAGCCTACATCAAAACCACTTTGGAATATGAGGATCTAGCCATCCTAGATTCAGAGATGGATCTCTCTATATGTGTGTTTTCAAAGACGTTTCTTTATGCTTAAGTATGATATTAGGCTAGATATGAAGAACAAGGTTGTTTGTTTGGTTGGGCAGGATAGCATGAAGATGAAGGAAGTCTATATGAAGGGTGAAGGTGTGACTAAGTGAAAGAATGGTTCAACTTATAAGATAAGCAAGGAACAACATCAATCCATTGGGCAATGGAGTCACAAGAGGATTTAATTGCACAGTAAGTTTCAAGAGTGGTCCATGGGGCAAGTCATCTATGTCAAAGGATAACTTTAAGTTGATTTTATGGAATGAAACATTAACAGTGTGGTGAACGAAGTAAACACACAAGAAAAACAAAGGACAACCTAAGATCAGGTAAGTACTTTTAAACTAGCCTGCTTTTGATATACTTTCAAGGGAAAACATTAAAAACAAAGAATAGCTTAAGATCAAGTAAAGACTTTTAACTTAGCCTTCTTTCAGCATATTCTCAAAGGAAAACATTCATGATAAACATGAAAACTAGTCTAAGATCAGGTAAGTGCTTTTAAACTAGCCTGCTTTCAACATACTCTTAAGGGAACTTTTCAAAGCAACTGTTGGAGATAAACTAGAGGATAGGGCTAACCATAAACTTCTCTAGCTCAACTTTAATAAGCAGACTTTTCAAGAACATTCAAAGACAATATCTCAAGTTGTACTCAGGAAACATGGGCTCACCAACACTTCACTGGTTATACTCTATTGAATTATCCTCATTTAAACAATCAGCAGAAAACATAAAAGATAAAGTTTTATCAGTGAGATTTAGGGTACTTTCAGAAGTAAATCCTAATCTGTATTTTTTTTTCTTTATTAGAGAAAAGTGGACAGAATGAAAACATAAAGAAAATAACAATTATAGTGAGAAACACATCACCATTGACATAGATCAGGATCCCATAAATCAACTATTGTATTTGATGTTCAAACCAGTTACAATCTTCAAGTCTAGTGGGTCTTTACAGCTTCAAACTTCTCATCTCAGCTTATGTATCTTCAATTCCTAATAGAGCTACAACATTCTTCAAAAGCTATTTACATTCAACAAGTATCCAAATATGAATCTGTATACTGTCTTCTAGAGAAGTATTTATAGAAGAAATGAGGAGGTGGAGAAAAAGAAAGGCCTATCTGTTCAATTAATGCAGGATAAGTGCTTCTTGGCATTTGATGGGCCAAATGGAGAAGTTTTCAAATTTTTTAACTCTGCTAATTGATTATTACATTAAATTTCATCAACTTCAGTCACTTTTGTTGACTTTGGGTGTTTTTGGTAGGCTAGTAATTAATTCTGAGCTGTCTTTAGAAATATCTCTGACTGTGTAATTAATATGCCTTCTTTTTAGGTGGAATTTAGCTGGTAGGTGGCATTTTGAGAAGTAATTGCCTCAATGATGTGGCATTTGGAGGCTCCTTTGTCGATTTGCCTACCTTAGTGGCTTTAAACATTGATTAGGCCCTGATTCTTAATTTAAGGCCTTTATGATCATCTTCGGAGCCTTTAAACTGTGTCTGCTGACTATCTTCACTAATTTGGCTTTAATCATCTGCCTTTTTCCTTTTTCAACTGAATTAGTCTTTGGTGCTTTAAGATTGTTCCTTTAACTACCTATATCCACCTTTAAATTGTGTTTTAATACTAAAACTGTAGGATTAAACCTTAAATCCTTCACTCTTATGCATTAATCCTTTTCACTTTGATTTTTGATGGATTTCCCTTTAATTCACTATTTTAGTCTTTAACTCTACTTTATTCAAAATTTGCTTGGTTTTAGGCTTTTGAACCTTTGTTTTTACATTTAAACTATCCTTTTCTCCCTTTAAAATTGATTTAGGCCTTGGTTTTGTGCCTTAGGCTTGTTCATGACTCCTTTATCCTTCTTCGGTCCTTTAGTCTTCCTTTTGGTTGTTTTAACCCTTTAAACCATGGATTATCCTTAAAACTGTGGAATTTGAAACTTTACCCTTCATCTTCGCTCTAATCCTTTAATATTCAACCTCTTTATTCACTATTTTTTTTCTTCTTGGCCATGTACAGGTGGCTTATAGTGTGTTGGAGGGTTCAATGGTATAACCAGTGCTCATAAAGCACCGATCAAACCATCGAATAAAACCTGGCAGCCCCTTTTCTTCATGATTTGGCTTTTAGAAATGGAAACCTTTCGCTCTATTCCTTTGTGGGTTGTGGACAGGGTTTCCGCCTCAAAAAATAATATAAAACCCTACATAAAACCAATAAACCATTAAAAAAAATCTTGCGGCAGAGGGAAACACTGCTTGTATAGGATGGTGGAGGCGAAGGAGCATATGCAGAGGGGCGGAGGAGGTTTCATAGAGAAAAACCCATGAAAACCAGTTTAAAAACTGTATTTGGCACGAAAATTGGCAAAATGGTTTCGCGAAAATCGCGAATGGTTTTCGCGCGATGATTGAGTGGTAAGAAGTTTGTGTTGAATCGAATGCAACCCAATTGAAATGTGCCGCGTGGCCTTTGAAAAACCGACGGTCTTGCGCGATTTTGGAATGTTAGACCTTAGACGCAAAAGTCATGCGATATTGATCATAGACTATTGGATTTGGGGGGGAAGATCCAACGGCTATGGGGGAGCATGATGGAGAGAAGTGCTCGAGCGAAGGGCAGATGGTGGAGGACAGCTAGTGGGAGGATATTAGAGGGGCAGCAGGGTAGTGGGAGGTAGGCCCTAGCAGGATTTAATGTCGAGAGTGAACAAGAGCCGTTGGATCTCATAGATCAATGGCAGAGATTGTTTGTGAGGATGATAGATGGTAAGGTTTCAGGAAGATGAAGGATAGGAGGGGAGGAATAATAGCCGTTGGATCAAGGCTTGAGGCCCATGATCAACGGCTACAGTTGCTCTGCGGAGTAATAAGGATGGCGGGGAGAAATATAATGGAATGCAGCTAAGGAAAGAAAGGGAAGGTAAGGATGGATTATCGTCGTCAGATTTCCTGGATCGACGATGGAGATCTGTCGTTGGGTGGGCTAGGGATTAGGTCGAAGGCTTGGTCCTGTGGAGGGATAAGGTGACCAGGAGTGGAGGGAAAGGGGCCTATCGCATCAGTGGGGGAAAAAAATAATAGGGGAGGAAAGGAATAAGGGCCGAAGCAATGGGGAGCTTAAGCATAGGCGCTGGGGTACGGTCACATGGCAGGATATGTGACTAGGGGCCAAGGAAGAAGGGGTTTATCGCATTGGCGGGGGGAAGGGGAAGCGAGGTAATGAACGCGATAACGCCGATGCGATATAAGAGTTGCGATGTGATGAGCACTTAACGTCTGGTCATGGGGCTTAGTAATATGACATAGAAAGTGCTGAGGCTAAGCGGAAAGGGGCTAAAGCCTGTTTGTTAATAAAAGGGCACTTTTATGCCAAAAAAAGGTTTTTTAGGGGTTTTTCATGGTTTTTTCAAGTTCTGATAGTTAAAAGGGAAGGTTTTTAAACCATAAGAAGGGTTTTTAGGAGAACTAAGGATAAATGGGAAGGAAAGGGGGATTTTTACAAGGAAAATAAATGAATTGGGGGCAATTTATGAAGATGAGATGGGAGGGAATGAAATGATGAAAAATGGAGCCTTTTTAGGAAATAGTTCTTTCTTTAGGAACACCAGGATTTTGAAGGTTTTGAAGTGGAAATATCAGGGAAAAGGAATTTCTGGACAAGGGGCACAAAAAGGCTACAAGAAGTCACAAAGTTTGCAAAAAGAATGTTTCTTGAAGACTATAAGTCTTGTTTTAGCCATCATTTACTAAAAAAAAAATTACTGATGGCTAACAGTGGCTCCACTTGGGGATGGAAGCTCCTTGGAGGTGTCAAGAACTTCATAATTGTATCTCTGGGATGCAGACCTGTGCCTTATCCATTGACAACCTTGCTTTTTTGATCATGTTGTTTGGAAAAGATGATCAATATCTCATATCAGCAAACAAATTTCTCTCAAAAATTCTACCTACATAGCCTACTTTCCTAACATTTTTTCTTCATAAGGTCCACATGGACTTGCAAACCTTAAACATCAACATTTTATTCTTTTGAAAACAGGAAAAACTAATCTAAATCTACCCTTATTTCTTCCATGAGTTCAGATTAGACTATTGAACTCATAAATTCTCTACTTAAGCTACTATCTGCTAGGATTAGACTATCTAGCATATTTTATTCTCTATTTTCTAAAATAGAAATTTAAAAGAGATTCAAACCAGGATTTAGGCTGTCTGATTTTCTGTAGTGTCTATGGAATAAAAACAAGTTGCACATAGACAGAAATTTGCAGAAAAATAAAACAAAATTGTGAAGGCTTAAGATCTGAACAATAAAAAAACATCCTTCATTCTTTCTTTGAGCTCTGGATTCGATCTCTTAGAGCTGTCCTTTTATTCTTTTGGTTCATATTTTGAGCAAATTAGAACCACTTCTTCATCAAACTTACAGGTTCAGGATTTAAGCTTGTTTGAACCACTGTTTTTCTATCCTAATATATTCTACTGATAAGCCAAGATTGAACAGTTTGGAAAATCTTTCTTCACTAACCTGTCAGCAGAAAATTGAAATCTATTTTTAGTCATGATTAGGCTATATCACTAAAATAGCAGTGTTTTCTTAATTAGTGGAATTTAAGCTTGCACACTTTCAAATTTCTTCTTTTTTTTGGTATGGGGTTGTACCTTTATTTTTTATGTCTGCCCTCTTTTCCTTTTTTAGTTTTTTTTGTATTTTTCTTTTTCAAATTCAAAAGCAGTGTTATATACAATGAACAGAAGCTTTGAAACTAAAAAAAATATCAGCTAACAGAAATAATGTTTGAGAACCTTGCCATTGACAGGACCTCCAAAGTCTTCAGCTCCATCCATTTCTTGCAGAAAAAATGCATTGTTTCTAATAGCAGATTAGATAAGATAAGGGCCTTGCCATAAATTATCAAATTTTCCATGTTTACCCTTATCTTCTCTCCTTGAATCCCATTTTAAAACTTTATCACTAATCTTGAAATCACTTGCCTTGGTTCTTTTGTCAAACAAATTCTTGATGTTTTCTTGTAGTTGTTGTGTTCTGATGTATACTTCCTCTCTGGTTTGGTGTAGATGTATAGTCTGGTTTATTCTTCTTGTTACATCATCATCTTCAGCCTATACTTCCTAGATCAGCTTCATGACTGGCACTCCTAAATTGGTTGGAAATATTGCATCAGTTCCATAAAATAGCTGGTAGGGAGACATTCCAATGGATTTTTTAATGATTAGTCTGTCAGCCCATAAGGCATGCACTAGCTTATTGTGCCATGATTTCTTTTTATCTTCCAGCAACTTCTTGATAATGTTTACCAAAATTTTATTTGAGGACTCTGCCAGCCCATTGCCTTGGGGGTAATAAGATGTAGAATGGCCCAATATAATCTGATACTTATGATATAATTCTACCATCTTTCTAGACCCAAATGCAGTAGCAGTATCAGTTATGATCTTTCTAGGACAACCAAATCTAGACAGTATACGGTTTTCAAGGACTGAAATGATGACTGAGTCTGTGGCATTCCTAGAGGGCATGGCTTCTATCCACTTGGTAAAATAGTTCATTGCTGTGAGGATCCATCTATGTTGGGCAGATGAGGAAGGATGGATTTCCCCAATGAAATCTAGAACCCACTACTGAAAAGGAGCTTCAACAGTGATTGGTTGCAGAGGTAAAGGAAGCAGTTTTCTTTTACCTTCAAAAGTTTGGCATTTGTGACAGGCAGTAATCATTTTGTGGACATCTTAAAAGAGAGTGGGCCAGTAGTAACCAACTCTAAGGATTTTATTGGCAGTTGATTTATAGTAGAGGTGGCCTCCACATTCTCCTTCATGAAACTCATGCTTGATTTTATCAGCATCATTCTCAGGAAAACATTTAAGCAATAATCCACTAGCATTTTTCCAATATAAACATTTATTCAAAATTTAGTAATTTACAGCTTTTAACTTTAAGAATCTTGCATTTGTTTTAGACAAACTAGGAGGGATATTAAGATTGAGCAAAAAATACAAAATGTCAGCATACCAAGATGAATTCAAAAAATGATCTTCAATAATGGGAGTGGAAAACTCCTCTTGTTCATCTAATGCATTAAACATGTTTATATCAAGAGCTTGAAAGTGGGATTCAACCATAAGTTTTTCTATACCTTGACCTTTTATGAGCTTAGTGGGATTGATTTTTAAGTCATATTTTAAAATTACAGCAATCCACTTTCCTCTTTTGTCATCTGGATCTTGGGTCAATATCTCTTTTACAACTGAATGAGGCTCAAATGCTACTATGTGGGAGTGTAAAATATAAACTCTAAAGTCTTTTAAGGCTTTGACTAAGGAAAAGGCTTGTTTTTCCATTATATTGTACTTCAGAGGTACATCTCTTAATGCCTTGTTGAAAAATGCAATTGGATGCTCTTGTCCATTCATGTTTTTCTGTAATAGGACAGCATCTACTGTGTGTTCTCATGCAAATGAAAAAATTAAGAAATCCTTTGTAAAATCAGGACTAATGAGAACTGGTGTTTTGGTAAGTGATTTTTTTACCAACTCGAATGATTTTTTTCCTTCTAAGTTCCATTTAACTCCTTCTTCTCTTTTAAGCATGTTTTTCATGTTTCTAAGGAGTTCAGCTAGATTGGGTATGAACCTTCTCAAGAAATTAATCTTTTCAATGAAAGATTGAAGTTTCTTGATGTTTCTAGGATGGTTGATTTGCAATATACCATCAATCCTCTTTGGATCTATCCTTATTTTCTATTCTGATATGATATGTCCAATAATTTTACCTTCTTGGAGACCAAACAATGTTTTCTTTGCATTCAAGGACAGTCCAAATTTTCTGCATTTTTCAAAGACTTTTCTCAAGTGTATTAGGTGTTCTTCATCTGTTTTTGAATAGACAGTAATATCATCTAACTAAATCACTATGAAGTAACCTATTTCTTCTGAAAATGTAATATCCATGGCTCTCTGAAATGTGGCACCAACATTCATTAAACCAAAGGGCATTTTCAAATACATGAAAGTACCCCAAGGTGTACAGTAAAGGCTGTTTTAAGTTGATCATCAGGATATACCAATATTTGATTGTAACCTGAGAAGCCATCTAGCAAAGAAATCCTTCTAGAGCCAACTACCCTTTGTAAGTTATGATCCATTTTGTGTAAGGGATAATTTTCCTTTGATGAGGCTTTGTTTAAGTTTCTAAAATCAGTGCAAAGCCTTATTTCCCCTGATTTCTTCCTAACTTATACAAGATTAAACACCCACTCTGAGTATCTAATAGGGACTATAATTCTAGCATCATATATTTTTCTAATTTCTTTCTCTACCAGAGGTAATTGAACAGGGTTGATTCTGCACAATTTTTGTTTGAAAGGTTTCTAGTTTTCTTTGAGGGGTATCTTATGTTGAATTATTTCTATATCATACGATTTTAGATCTTCATAGCTCCATGCAAACACATCAGAAAATTATTTAAAAAGCTCAATGTATTTCAGTTTGATATGAGCTAGCAGTGTTTTTGACAGTTTGATAATTTTTGGCTTTTCCTCACTGCCTATGTTGCATTATTCTACTTCAGTTTCTATGGGTTCCAGCTTTGGCTTCTTGGCCACATCATTCAAGTCAAACAATTCCTCTAAAGGAACCAATCCTTTAGGCAAGCTTTGGTTTTTGGATTGTAGCACTTATAAGTCTTCATTTTCCAAATCTGTGCTATTTTCTGTCATATATTGGAGTTCATTTGTTAACAGATTTATTTCTTCAATCTCTGGAGACTTTTCTTCTTCAGTAAGTGGGTTGTCTTTAGTAGGATAGTCTTCATCATAATCTGAATATGAATGTGGTGTTTAAAATTCATTTTGGACTGTAGGAAGTCTTCTATTTTTTTGTCTCCATCAAAAACTCTCCATTAATTTTCATTATCTTGGAGAGCTAGTCTATATTTGACTTGAGTGGTACATTGCTTGGTTTCATAAGGTGTTAGACAAGTTCTAGCATCAAAGGCCAAACCATTGGCAAGGACATTTTGGTTTCTTGGGACAAAGATAAGTTGAAATTCATCGAAAGTTTTTAATAAATCCATGGCATCATCTCTATATGCTCTAAGTCTGGGATGTTTAGCACTATACTCCCCATTTACTTGCTTAATTATCAACTCTGAATCTCCATGGACTTTTATTCTTTTGGCCCCTAGTTTTTTCAATAAATGTAGGCCTAAAAGGAGAGCCTCATACTCAACTATGTTGTTTGTACATTGAAATTTTAATCTATATGAATGCCCCTCAGCATGATTGTTTTCAGTGTTGTGTAACCATATGCCTGCTCCTGCATCGTTTTTAGTGCAAGACCCATCAAAACTCATGCTCCAAAGAGGACTGTTTTTATAATTGTGATTTATTTCATTGTTGTCCTCTCTGTCTTCTTCATCGTTATATTCTGTACAAGGGTCTGTACTACGTTTTTCTGTGGTTTTTTCCTCAATATTTTCAATGTTTTGAGGTTTTTTTCCTTGATTTCCATGATCTGCACTATTTTTATGACTGTTTTGAACCTTAAGACATGCAATCTATTTGTTGTAATTTTCTGAATCAACAAACTTCCTTTTAGTTTCCTCCTTAAATTCCTCTTCATCATTTGCTACCACTATGTTTGGAAGTGTAGTGACCACTACATTTGATGATGTTTTATTGACTAACTCTTGCTCATTAGGAATATCATCATTCTAAAGAATGAATGAGTCAAGGTCAATGTGTATGGAATAAAGAGGAGAATTATCTGGTCTTTCTTGGTTACTTACCATGTCTTTCATGTGTGTTTCCCTATAGAGTCTTCTAGGTTGACTAAAGATAGGGATGGTGGCATAAGTCATATCCATCTGCATAATACCTTGTAACTTAGCACCCCATGATCTTGAAAGAAGCATGTCATATTTGGAGGGTATATCAGCCACTACAATGTCCATCACTAAGCTCTTGACTGGTATTTGGGCTAAGTTAACACAAAGGTGTTTTCTCAGGCCTAGGCATCTCACCCTACTTGAATCAAAGGAATACAAATCTTTGTAGGGTCTAATTCCTTCTTGAAATTTTCCTTTAATTTTTGGTCCAAATATGAGCTCTGGGGTATCATCATTTAAGTTAATTTTGTCATGAACATCTTCTATGTTCAAAGCTTTCAAAATCTGACCTCTATATACATTTTGAGTGACTCACTTAGTAAGTGGGAAAGATATTTTTATTTTGGATATTTCATTCTCTAAGCTAAAAGGAATCTAGTTTTTCAAAATGTTTGATTCAGCCTTGTTAGTCACTCCTTATTCAGCAAAATTAGCTCGCCGATTTTTAGTATTTACAGTAGTTAAAATGGTTTTTTCAAGAGAATTAGCTAAGATTATAGTGTTATTGGGGTTAACACTCTATTTTTCATTGGCTTGGGTGTTTTTCCCTTTGTTCAAATCAGAATTTACAGCCACTATCTTGTGAATTTCTGCTGTCTTTTTGGAAACATTTTCAGGGCTGTTTTTGGCAGATTTATCAGAGGTTTTATTTCTAGGAGTCTCTTGATTCTTTTTACTTCTTAGGTCATATTTTTTAGGTGATCCTATGATGGTATTTTTAGATTTATGTTCATAATAATCATTTTCTATTCTTCTGTCATCATAAGGTGTATATAGACCTTGTTTTCTTTCATGGAAGAAAACAGAATCCTCATTGCTTACTCCCAGCATGTTTATGTTGTCATCCTCATTCAGATAATTTTCTTGGAAAGGAGGTCTGGTCTGTTGATCATCCTCTCTTTGTTTGTTTTGAGGTTGATTTCTCCTAAAGTTCTGATTCTGATTTTGAGACTGATTTCTGTTTTGGGGATCTAATTGATTTTCTCTATATTGTGCTCTCTCAAATATGCTCATCCTTTTCATCATTTCCTCCATCATTATTTCCATTTTTGAGCTATATGTGTAAGTTGTAGTTTCCTCCCTAAATGATACTTTCTTTTCATTCCTCATCCTAACGATTTTCTCAATCAGATTCACTTCCACAGCAAGAGCTCCCTTCTGCATGTCTTCCAAAGTCAAAGGATCTCTTTCTCTTAGCTGATAGGCTATTTCAGGATCAAATCCTTCAGGAAATTTTGCCAAAGCTAAGCCTTCTGGAGGTTTCAAGTCTGGGGGTAGTGCATTATAAACACTATTGAGCCTAGTACAATAATTTTGAACACTTTCTCCAGTGTTTCTTTTGAGGTTGTTGTAGTCTGAAAGTATTTGGAGAGGGTTTTTTCTAACTTCCCATTTGTTTAGGAATGACTGATGGAGAGCTTGGAGGTCATTAATTCTATTAGGGGTTAATATTTTGAACCATTTTCTTGCTTCTCCCCCTAAACTTTGAGAAAAAAAGCTAAGTTTGACAGTTTCATCATCTATCTCATTTCTATCAAAATAGTCATTCATATTATCCACATGTTGTGAAGCAGTAGTTGAACCACTGGCATCATATAATGGAATCTTGGACTGATAGTCCTGTGGCAGATTGAATAAAGGAAAAGGAAGGACTAGAGGGGCATAACATGTTGCCATGATAGGAGGTTGTGGAAAAAGTGGGGGGTTTACAGGTGGAGGATGTAAGATAGGAGGGGGATGATGGAATGGAGTCGTTTGAATAGTGGGAGTATGGATAACAGAAGTGGATGGACCATCAAGAGACTGTTGAGCAGATCTAGGATGAGAAAAACCAAAATTATGAATGAAATGAAGGTCAGGTGGAGTGGTTTCTCTACTACCAGGATGTTCACCACTATGTTGGGGTGATTGTGGAAACTCAAAGTCTATCTGATCTATATCATCAAGTGACCTAGTTCTTAATGGGTTCCCTAATTCAACTTGTGTATTGTACAGAGCTAAGAGATTTTCAAGGACAAAATTAGCTCTATGGACTGGTCTGACAATAGTTGAAGTTTTAGACATAGGATACTTCCTAAGTATACTTTTTGGATTATCAACTATCTCAGGAGGATTTGGGTCACGATAGGCTCTAGTATGAATTCTTTTAGAAGCCACTATGTGGTGTTTTCAGACCCAATAATAAGAAAAGTTCAACAAAGTATGAAAATATTTAATAGGCTAACTGATCTTTAATAAGAAAACTTAATCCTCAAAGTTTCCTTGATTGAGTTTGTATGATGTTATGATAGAATGGGTTTCCCAATGGATTCTTTAGGTTAATTCAGAATTGTGGAGTCACTAGGTGGAAATTTTTAGCTTTGGAAGGTAAAATGTTTTATGATCCACCACCACTAATTGATTTTGAATACCAATCTGGAATGTTTAGGGTTTTCTAATTTTTTTACAATCCTGTGGGTTATGAGAGTGTGCTATATTTGTTTCAACACTTAGCTATGGTGATGAGACAAATAGAGTTTACTCTGTGGCTTACTAGCTTATTTCTCTAAGGTTTGATAAGGGTCTATTAGAATCCTAAGAAGTACTTAGATTGTCATTGCCACTGATTCAGACAAGTCCTATCATGATCACCAATATGCTTGGTAGTGCTTGAAGAAAGATGATCTTTCTTAAATGAATATTGAGTGTTTTGTTTTAAGGATTCTACTGAGAAATCCCCAGAATGGTCACCACTCTGTTAGGACTCCGTAGTTTACAATATTGGTAAGTACAAACACTGCAGAGCCTACATCAAAACCACTTTGGAATCTGAGGATCTATCCATCCTACATTCAGAGAGGGATCTCTCTATATGTGTGTTTTCAAAGATGTTTCTTTATGCTTAAGTATGATATTAGGCTAGATATGAAGAACAAGGTTGTTTGTTTGGTTGGGCAGGATAGCATGAATATGAAGAAAGTCTATATGAAGGGTGAAGGTGTGAGTAAATGAAAGAATGGTTCAGATGATAAGATAAGAAAGGAACAACATCAATCCATTGGGCTATGGAGTCACAAGAGGATTTAATTGCATAGCAAGTTTCAAGAGTGGTCCATGCGATAAGTCATCTATGTCAAAGGATCTCTTTAAGTTGATTTTATGGAATGAAACATTAACAGTGTGGTGAAGGAAGTAAACACACAAGAAAAACAAAGGACAGCCTAAGATCAGGTAAGTACTTATAAACTAACCTTCTTTTGACATGCACTTAATGGAGAGACACAAACGTAACCTAAGATCAGGTAAGTACTTTTAAACTAGCCTGCTTTTGATATACTTTTAAGGGAAAACATTAAAAACAAAGAATAGCTTAAGATCAAGTAAAAACTTTTAACTTAGCCTAATTTCAACATATTCTCAAAGGAAAACATTCATGATAAACATAAGAAGTAGTCTAAGATTAGGTATGTACTTTTAAACTAGCCTGCTTTCAACATACTCTTAAGGGAACTTTTCAAAGCAACTGTTGGAGATAAACTAGAGGACAGGGCTAACCATAAACTACTCTAGCTCAACTTTAATGAGAAGACTTTTCAAGAAAATTCAAAGACAATATCTCAAGTTGTACTCAGGAAATATGGGCTCACCAACACTTCACTGGTTATACTCTATTGAATTATCCTCATTTAAACAATCAGCAGAAAACATAAAAGATGAAGTTTTATCAGTGAGATTTAGGGTACTTTCAGAAGAAAATCCTAATCTATATTTGCTGTTCTTTATTAGAGAAAAGTGGACAGAATGAAAACATAAAGAAAATAACAATTACAGTGAGAAACATATCACCATTGACATAGACCAGGATCCCATAAATCAATTATTGTATTTGATGTTCAAACAAGTTACAATCTTCAAGTCTAGTGGGTCTTTACAGCTTCAAACTTCTCATCTCAGCTTGTGTATCTTCAAATCCTAATAGAGCTACAACATGCTTCAAAAGCTATTTACATTCAAAAAGTATTCAAATACCAACCTGTATATTGTCTTCTAGAGAAGTATTTATAGAAGAAATGAGGAGCTAGAGTGAGAGAAAGGCCTATCTATTCAATTAATGCAAAATAAGTGCTTCTTGGCCTTTGATGGGCCAAATGGAGAAGTTTTCAAATTTTTTAACTCTGCTAATCGATTATTACATTAAATTTCATCAACTTCAGTCACTTTTGCTGACTTTGGGGGTTTTTGGTAGGTTGGTAATTAATTCTGAGCTATCTTTAGAAATATCTCTGACTGTGTAATTAATATGCCTTCTGTTTAGGTGGAATTTAGCTAGTAGGTGGAATTTTGAGAACTAATTGCCTCAATGATTTGGAATTTGGAGGCTCCTTTGTCGATTTGTTTGCCTTAGTGGCTTTAAACACTGATTAGGCCTCGATTCTTGATTTAAGGCCTATATGATCATCTTCGGAGCCTTTAAACTGTATCTGCTGACTGTCTTCACTGATTTGGCTTTAGTCATCTGCCTTTTGCCTTTTTCAACTAAATTAGGCTTTGGTGCTTTAAGCTTGTTCCTTTAACTACCTGTATCCACCTTTAAACTGTGTTTTAATAATAAAACTGTAGGATTAAACCTTAAATCCTTCACTCTTATGAATTAATCCTTTTCACTTTGATTGTTCGATGGCTTTCCCTTTAATCCACTATTTTAGTCTTTAACTCTGCTTTATTCAACATTTTCTTGGTTTTAGGCCTTTGAACCTTTGTTTTTACATTTAAACTGTCCTTTTCTCCCTTTAAAATTGATTTAGGCCTTTTTTTTGTGCCTTATGCCTGTTCATGTCTCCTTTATCCTTCTTTGGTCCTTTAGTCTTCCTTTTGGCTGTTTTAACCCTTTAAATCATGGACTATCCTTAAAAATATGGGATTCGAAAATTTACCCTTCATCTTTGCTCTAATCCTTTAATCTTCAACCTTTGTCTTCACTGTTTTATTTCATCTTGGCCATGTACAAGTGGCTTATAGTGCGTTGGAGGGTTCAATGGTATAACCAATGCTCATAAAGCACTGATCAAGCCATCGGATAAAACCTGGAAGCCCCTTTTCTTCATGATTTGGCTTTTAGAAATGGAAAAATTTGGCTCTGTTCCTTTGTGGGATATGGACAGGGTTTCTGCCTCAAAAAATAATATCATACCCTGCATAAAACCAATAAACCGTTAAAAAAAATCCTACGGTGGAGGGAAACACTGATTGCAAAGGCTAACTGAGGAAGAGGAGCATATGCAAAGGGGCGGAGGAGGTTTCATGGAGAAAAACCCATGAAAACCAGTTTAAAAACTGTGATTGGTGTGAAAATGGGAAAAGTGGTTTCGCAAAAACCACGAATGGTTTTCGCGCGATGATTGAGTGGTAAGCAGTTTGTGTTGAATCAAACGCGATCCAATTGAAATGTGTCGCCTGGCATTTGCAAAACTGGTGGTCTCGCATGATTTGGAACGTTAAACCTCGAACACAAAAGTTATGCGATATTGATCGTAGACCGTTGGATCTAGCGGGGAAGATCCAATGGCTATGTGGGAGCGCAATGGAGAGAAGTGCTCAAGCGAAGAGCGGATGGTGGAGGAAAACTGGCGGGAGGAGATTGGAGTGGCAGCAGGGTAGTGGGAGGTAGGCCCCAGCAGTATTTGATGTCAGGAGTGAACAAGAGCCGTCAGAGTGAAAAAGATCCATTGGATCAAGGCTTGAGGCCCATGATCAACAGCTACGGTTTCTCTTCGGAGTGATAAGGATGGCAGGGAGAAATATAACGGAATGTGGCTAAGGGAAGAAAGGGAAGGAAAGGATGGATTATCACCGTCAGATTTCTCGGATCTCCGATGGATATCTATCGTCGGGGGGGGGGGGGGGGGGGTGAATAAATACAAGGGAGGAGGGGGCTAGGGATTAGGTCGAAGGCTTGGTCCTGTGGAGGAATAAGGTGACCAAGAGTGAAGGGAAAGGGGCCTATCGCATCGGTGGGGGAAAAAAATAATGGGGGAGGAAACAAATAAGGGCTGATGCGATGGGGGGGTTAGGCATAGGCGCTGGGGTACGGTGACGTGGCAGGATATGTGACTAGGCGCCAAGGAAGAAGGGATTTATCGCATCGGCGGGGGGAAGGGGAAGCGAGGTAATGAACACGATAACGCTAATGCGATATAAGAGTTGCGATGTGATGAGCGCTTAGCGCCTGGTAACGGGGCTTAGTCATATGATGGAGAAAGAGCTGGGGCTAAGCCGAAAGGGGCGAAAGCCTGTTTGTTAATAAAAGGACGCTTTTATGCCAAAATAAGGTTTTTTAGGGGTTTTCCATGGTGTTTTCAAGTTTTGATAGTTAAAAGTGAAGGTTTTTAAACCATAAGAAGGGTTTTTAGGAGAACAAAGGGTAAATGGGAAGGAAAGGGGGATTTTTACAAGGAAAATAAATGAATTGGGGGCATTTTATGAAGATGAGATGGGGGGGAATGAAATGATGAAAAATGGAGCCTTTTTAGGAAACAGTTATTTCTTTAGGAACAACGGGATTTTAAAGGTTTTAAAGTGGAAATATTAGGAAAAAGGACTTTTGGACAAGGGGCACAAAGAGGCTGCAAGAAGTCACAAATTTTGCAGAATTTTTTTTTCTTGAAGACTATAAGACTTGTTTTAGCCATCATTTGTTGAAAAAAATTTACTGATGGCTAAAATATAGAAAACCAAGTATAGAATCATCAGTGTGCTCATCAGTAAATTAACCAAGGATAAAGGATAACATTGAAATAACATGTCTTGATCCTTCAAGAAATTTGGAAGATGAATATGGAGGGTTTATCTTTGGGATTTCAACATATGAAGGCATGAATGTTTGGAAGATCTGAAATCTCTTAGGAAATTCTAACTGAATATAAAGCTTTGTAAGAGCTTCTATGGATAATGGGGCTGCATTAGGATTTGGTTTCAACTGAAGCATTAGGTTTATAGATTCTGCAGTAATAGTGAACAATACTTATTTTTCATCATTAACAATAGCTCTTATGTCAAGGGAATAGTGGGCTTGACATAGTCTAATGAATTCTGGACACTGATGGGTATGTGGAACTATATATTTGGGTAAATTGGATTCCCAAATTTGAACTTCATCTCCCTGATCCAAAGATTTTTCTAGACTCCAGCAATGGAGATCAAGAAGATTGAATTCAATTACTGGATCAATTATTTTGTAATCAACATCAGCTAAAGGGGTATGCTCAACATCTACAACAGGAGGTTGTAGTGGATTTATAACAATGGTGCTTTTAGAAGCCATTACTAGATTTGTTATTGACAATTTTGACCTCTGGAATTTAGAAACTCAGTTTTTTAGGCTTTTTGTATCTTCAGTAAGCTTAGACTGTTTACAGAAGGTATTTTTGGTTTGGCATAGGTATTTTTGAATAGTAATAGGTACAATTAGGTCTTCTTCTGGTTCAAACTTTCAATTCTGTTCCAAAATCAATCTTTAAACTCTTTACAGGCTCAAAAAAGGCTTAAGAAGAGTTTCCTATCTTTTCTTGGATAAAACAGACCTAAAATAGTTTAATCCATGCACAAAAGGATTCTAAATATTTTCAAAAGGGTTTGAATCAGTCAGAGGATTTCTACAGGTTTGAAAAGGCTAAACTTTCTTCAATTTCGTTTTAAAATAGGTTATAGTATTCAAAATTGTGTTTTTACCAGCGTTTCTACAACAAATACACTTTTTGAAGGCAATAAAGGTATTTCTATAGGAAAACAGGCTTCACAAGGCTCAAATTTACAAATATAGCTCTTTTAGATGTGAAATAGGTATTTTTCTTGAAAAATACCTTTTATTGCAAGTATTTTGACTCAGAGAAAGGGTTTCTATGACATCTGGGAACTGTTGGAAGTTGTTTGAAGTCCTTTAAACACAATTTCGTAGGTCTAAGCAAGCAAACCAGTGAATTGGGTTGAATTCTAGTTGTTTGGGCATGAACCACGGGCATCGACGTCTTTTCATTCATTCGGAGATGGTTAAACAAGTAGAAAATGCAGAAAAATGGTTTCAACGCATACATTTTCTATTTTATAGAAAATTCAGGCTAAATAGTGTATGCATTCAATTCCGGTCATTTCAAAACAGGATGGTGATTTGGCGTTGGGGAGTTTAATAGCACTAAGCGGTTATCACAACATGGAAAAGCGATAAATGGTTTGGCCTGAATGAATGTGATCCAATTGTTTTGCACTGCGTGGAGGAGAGACGGGAGGGCAATAGCACCCATTTCGCAAATCCAAAATGGATTATCCATCGTGTTTTTGAAAATGTGATATTACTTGAGGTTCTTTAGATCTAGCAGAAGGATTTCGAATGGTCGAGATCTATCGCTAGAGCTTCTTGGTGAATGAGCATGGGGTCTAGGAGATTTTTATGTGGCGGGGTTAATATAATACGTTTAAACATATTTTAAACGTAGAATCTAATGTGTTTATGGGATAGGAGGGATATGTGAATTTACACAACAAATAGGTGATATACAGGTGTATTACAACCTTTGGGCATGGAATAATATATATAACATATGCTTTAACCTATGGGGAAAGTGGAGTATGTCACATGGAATATTTAAAACCATAGATTAAACATTAATAAAGTGGGTTTTGGGGTATCTTAATAAACGAATTAATATAACTACGGGGTGGGGTTTTATAAGAAATTAATATATTAAGTTAAATGTTAATATGAAAAATGAATATGAGCGGAAATACATATAAACACTAAGTAAAGTGTGTTTTAAGTGTTTTTGGCACATTTTTCATAATGATGGCCCCTTTTTACACTTACACTTAGGATAAATAGCATTTTGTGGGTTTTTTGAATGTTTTGTATGAAATAAAATTAGTTAAGGGGGGTTTTTACTTTCCCTAAGCAAAAATGGTGTTTTACATTAGGAAAAGGGATTTATATTAGGAAATAGGTGAAAATTTTGAGGAAAAGGTTTTTATAAAGGGAATCCAATATTTAGTGCCAATCAGTCACTAAGCCTTGGGTCCGGTCCCAAAAAAAGTCGGAGAAATGCTCTGAGCCTTTATCACTTAAATTTTTTAATACTGGAATACTTTGAGGGGAGGGAAATTAGTAATTTTTCCAGATGATGTTTTATTACATGTCTTGTGCAACTTATTTCTACCTAGCCATCATTTATTCTACCATTTTTTCATTATTTACATGGGTGCATTTTAGCTTGCAACCCTAAATCCATTTTTCTTTTAATGCATAAAACTATCAAATTCTAACCTTATTTCATCCGAGGGATCAGATTAAAATGTTGAGCTCCTAATTTATTCTCTAACTATCCACTAATTTGTCAAGTTTAAACTATTTTATAGATATTTATTCTCTATCTATAAATATGAAATTTAAAGCATGAAAAAGTTAAGATTAAACTGTTTAACTCATCATGGATTATGACATTTTGAACAAGCTACACATAATCATTATTTTTGCAGTAAAAGTAAATAGTAGCGGCATTTTGATTTGCATCACTTTCATGTCTTATTCTTATCTCTTTTTTGTCTTTGGGGTCTATTTTTTATTCTTTTTTATCTTTTCTTTTCAAGTCCTTTGAGATTTCTTTTAAGACTTTACCCCTCTTTTCATTTTTTATTATTTTCAAATATGGGAAAACAACTTGCAGAAAGCAAGGTATGTACATATTTACAAGACTAATCATCGTCAATTCAAAAATATGATTTTAGGCCCTCATAACTCCAAGCAAAAACATCTTGAAATTACTTAAAAATAGTTATGTATTTTTCTTATTCTTCCCGAGGTAAAGCTTTGGAAAGTTTAATCATCTTAGGTTTTAACTCTGTACCTATGTTACATTCCTCAATATTAGATCTAAGTGGCTCCATTTTGGGTTTTCTTGCAACATCATTAGAGTCAAATAAATCTTCTAAAGGGGTTAATACTTTTGGTAAAAAGTTATCTTTGAGGTTCAAAATATCAGATTCATCATCAACTAACTCATCAATCTCTAATTTCTCCAAATTATCTATGTCAACTTGGATAAATTTAGTAGGTTTAGAAAAATTTACATTATTTAAATCTGTATTATTAAAATCAATTTCACTATCTAAATCCTAATCTACTATACAGTCTGTGTCTATCTTACAAGCTTGAAATTCTCCTTCATTGTTCATGAAATGGTAAATCTGTTCATCGTGTGACAAAATTTGCCAATATTTAAAGTTATCTAGAATTATTGGTATGTGTTTAACTTCTGTAGTATATATATGATTTGTTTGGAATGGAAGATTACCAGTACTAGAAAAGGTTGCTAAGCAGTGAGCCTATATGTTATGTTTTCTTAGTATTGTAGAAAAATCACATTCTAACAATTATTTAATCAAATCTAAAACAATGTCTCTATATCGGCTTAATCTTGGATTATAGACAGAATATTCACCAGTTCCCTGTTTTAAAATCAACTCTGAATCTCCCATAATTGATATTATTTTACGTCCTAAATTACTAACAATATGCAGTCATAAAATGAGAGCTTCATATTCAGCCATATTATTGTTACATTTAAAATTCAGTTTAAAATTATGGCCTTTTGCATGATTGTTTTCCATATTATTTATCCAAACTCCTGCTCCTGCTCCTGCTCCTATTTTATTGACTGATCCATCAAAATCTAGGCACCATAATGATTCATGAAAGATGTTTTCACAGTCTGGTGCTTTGTTTTTATCTTTTAGTTCAGTTTTGATTTCAATATCAGTTTCAGAGTTGCATAAGATGAATGAATCCATGTAGAGTAAATTGGATAATTTCTTGGTCTTTCTACACTACTCACCATATATCTCATCAATGTTTCTCTATAGAGTTTCTTTGGTTGGCCAAAAATAGATATTGTTGCATATGACATATCAAGTTGTAGAGATCCCTGTAATTAGCTCCCCATGAGTGAGATAAGAGCATTCCATACTTGGGAGGGATATCAACTACTACAATGTCCATGACTATGCTTTTACCTAGATATTGAACTAATGTGACACATAAATCTTTAATCAAACCCAAACATTTGACTTTGTTGGAATCAAATGAAAAAAGATCTTTGTAAGGCCTAGTGATATCTAAATTCAAGGTTTCCATTATTTCTTTTGGCATTAAATTGTGTGAAGCCCCTGAAAATAGCATTGCATTGTGTAATATTTGATCATGAACAGTAAAGCTAATGTAAAATGGTGGAACTGCTCCATCTTGGTGTTCTCCATTAACATCAGGACCAAAAATTAACTCTGGTTGATCATCACTTAGATTTACTGAATCTTCTGCATCATTCATGTTTAAGGTTTCAGTGATATTTGTTTTGTAAAAATCATGTTTTACCAATTCTGTCAAAGGAATTGGTATTTTTAATTTTGCAATTTTAGCTCGAATATTAAATAGAGGCTGTGATTTTACAAGCTGAATTATCTCTTCTTTAGTAACTGTAGTCTGAGTAGGTTTGTCTTCTTTTTCTACAACTATTTTTTCATTTTCAGTTTGTGTTTCTATTGTCTTACTGCTCTTAGTTTTCTTTTCAGGAAAATTTTGAGAAGTAGTACATGTTTTTTCAGATTTTGTATTTTCAGAAGCTGTTTTGGCAGTGGCAGCTTTTGGATCAACTAATTTTGGATTAGCAGTAGGTGTTTTGGAGTCTAAAATTGTTGTTTTAGCATAATTAATTGTCTTTATAGCAGCAAATTTTTGTGAATCTGTTGATGTTCGGACAACCTCATATGTTATGTCAACAATCTTGGGACTAGGTGAAATTTTAGGGCTTGAAAATTTCTAGGATGAATTAGAGTTTTTCTTGTTTTCCCTAGGGAGAATTTGCAGAACTTTAGTGTTGGGAACCTCTACTATTTTCTTAGTTTTTGTTTGTGTAGATTTATTAGTATAAGGCTCTATGTTTTTCTTTCTTATAAGGTTATATTTCTTATTTACTTCATTGATAGCAAACTCATAACCTTGTTTGGAATCAAATGATTCACCAGAATCTAATTACATTTGTTGTAAATCATATAACTCCTGATCCTATTGTGTAAGAAAGATAGTTTTATCATCAATTATACCCATTAGATTTATGGTGTCTTCATCATCATCATTTTGATGATAAATTTCAGCATAGTTCTCTTGGAAAGGTGGTCTTATTGTTTGGTTAGGTGCTAACTCTCTAGATTTTCCAGTATTGGTATTTTTCCTGAAGTTGGGATTCCTAATTTGCTGTCGGTTTTCCCATTGTGGCCTCCTTTCTATATTTTCTATCCTATCCATCATTCTCTCTAATATTTTGGCTAATTGGTCTATTTTTAAATCTAAACTAGATGCCTCTTCTTTTATTGTTACTCTTCTTTCATTCCTTAATCTAGCTTTTCTAGCTAACAAATTTGCCTCTACACTAACATAATTTGTTTTCCTTTGTTATAAAGTCTTTGGATTTATCTCTCTTAATTGATAGGTTATGTCTGTATCAAATCCATCAGGGAATTTCAGAAGGATAGATTCTAGAGTGGGTTTGAGATTAATAGGAATTGAATTATAAATGTTGTTGTATCTAGTGCAATAATTCTGGACTGTCTCATTGGGTTCTCTCTTAATTCTTTCAAATTATGATAAAATTTGCAATGGATTTTTCTTCTTTTCCCATTTATTGATGAATAATCTATGAAACAATGCTAAGTCAGCAATACTACTAGGATTTAAACCTTTAAACCATTTTTTGACTTCACTAGTTAATGTTTGAGAAAAAATCCTCATTCGTACATTAGAATCATCTATTTCATGAAGCTCAAAATAATCAGTCATATTATTCACATGTTGTTGGGTAGTATATTGAGTAATTGCATCAAATTGAGGTATTTTTTTTTTTATAGTCCTGGGGCATGTCATGTAGCTAGACTGGAAGGACCAAGGGAGCATATATAGCAGCCATGACTTGAATTCTAGCTTGGTTTGGAGGTGGGTTGGAAGTACTTGAGGTAGAGCTAGAAGTACTTGCTGATGTAGTTGTAGAACTTGCAGATGAGATTGGGTTATAAGAGGATTTACTGGAAAATTTATTTGAGGTGCTAAAATATGAAACTGGGATATATGAAGAGGTGCTTGGGAATGAGAATGGTGTATTAGAAAATGCAGAAGGAAAAATAGTGGATGGAGTTGAGGTGGGGGGAGATGGAAATAATACTCTAGGTTGGAATGGGTGCTTCGGGATAAATGGATCGGTGGAGTGAAGTGTGGTGGAAATTATGGATGATGTAGTGGTAAAAGGAGATGAACCTATAGATTCTAAAAGGTTGGTATCTAATTGAGAAGTAGAGGGCTTAGGGGTATATGATGATAAAGCAGCTAATTCAATTGAATGCTAGAGAAGAGCTTCAGCTATTTACTTAAGTATAGTAGAATTCATTTCATCAAGTTTTTCATAAACCTCAAAAATATTTGATTCAGAATCTACTGAAACAATTTCTGCTTTTTTTCAAGAAATGAAATAAAATCAGGATCTATAATAGTACTATCTAAGTCACTTTCTGATTTATGTTTGAATAAAGAATGTTCAAAATTTAAGTCAAACTCTATGTTTTGTATACTTAATAATTGTTTTGTAAGGGAATTTTCTCTAATTAAGGAAACTTTATTGCCTAGTTCCTCTACTTTTTTATTCTTTTTTCTAATTCTGTCAGGATTATCTACTATTGTAGCAAGTTGTGGATCTGAATTTGACCTGGTATAGTAGACTCTTATGGAATCCAGAATTACATTTTTTTATGAAATTATACTCACAACTTATAAAACAGTCTTAAGGTGAAAGGATAATGAAAAGGATTTCCTTTAAGACCTATTTAAAACTGAGGATTCGTTAGTTCCCCAATGGAGTCACCAGTATGTTATCACTCTAATAATTCTTAAGTTGTGACATTTTGATTTATAGTTTAAAGAATATCAGAGGTAACCACAAACCTAATTTCAAGCTTTAGGATCTAGCCTTCCTAAGGCTCAGAGAGGGCTCTCTCTATAAGATTTAACTTTGTTTTTAATATATGATTTTAGGCTAGTTATATGGGGCAATTTGGTTTTGATATTTGGTTTAGTTTGGTGGTAAAAATCCCTTAATGAGATGGATAGTGGTAGATCGGGTTTTACATTGGGAAAATGGAGTCAATGTGTCAAGCAGATAGATCGGGATCAAGGTCTAAAGTCAAATATTTTCAGGGCAAAATAGCAGATTCACTCAAGATATTTAAGGCTGATTGGTGAAGTGGTTTAATTGGGATAAAGAGCAATCAAGGATTATTTTATCTAGATAAGGATGAGGAGATAGATGTCATTCGAAAGAGGGATAAATTAAGGGTTCCCTACTCTGGAAATTAGCAGAAAACATCAAAATGAAAACCAATAAATAACAGAGTGCTTTTAACAAATTATGATATATCACTTCCTGATTTCACATTAAAATTCAGAACATATTTATATATGAATGGAAAACATAAGAAGA
The DNA here is from genome assembly GCA_034641835.2 of Pinus albicaulis. Classification (NCBI taxonomy): domain Eukaryota; kingdom Viridiplantae; phylum Streptophyta; class Pinopsida; order Pinales; family Pinaceae; genus Pinus; species Pinus albicaulis. The sequence continues at coordinate 397,121,863 of CM076583.1, read as the reverse complement.
ATTAACAAATAACAGATGAAATTACTTCACTTAAGTGGCCCAACACATGAATCATAAAATATGATGCTTTATTGATTTGATCTAGCCTGCTGACTTGAAACTTGGTACACAAGCCCTTCAGGTACAGAAAAATTGACTATAGAAATATTCAACAATTTATTCCACACTAATACTTCAAAGAGTGACGTATTTATAAAAACAATAATACAAAATATCCTAGAAAAATCATAGGAATTTTCTAAGGAGAATAAAATATCTATTACAAAAAGATAGTGGCAGTTGCATAACAAACCTGCAAGCTGTCCTATTTATTAAATAAAATATCTTTCTTGTTGTACTTAGACTGCAATTGGTTATTTGAGGTGTCTTCAACGTTGGAAATTGATCTTCAATCAGTTTTGAAACTTTATATTCTTATTTGATACTCTTTATCTGATACACTTTAATCACTGATACTCTTTAACCTTGATGTTTTGGCTGCTTCACTGTGTAAAAATCTGTTTTTACTGTGTAAAAACTACACTCTATTTTTCATCCTCTTTCACTATAAACTGTTTTTTTTTACAGTAAATCTGTAAGTTTTTACCAAAACTCTTCATCTAGTTACTTGATCTTGGTAAGTGTTCTGAAATTATCATCGGCCTCTGTGTATCTAAAAAAGGTTGGCTTGACCACAAAGAGATTTTTTATCTCATGCTGTAAATAAAATAGATCTTCAACAGTTTTGTGCAACACTTTGCTTGTAGGTACTTCTTGCCAATCTGCCTTGTTCACTTGTTCTCTAGAAAAATATTTGATCTTGTTGTTGTAATCTTCTTGCTTCATTAGTTTATCATTGATGACAAGAATATTTGGCAAACCTTTTTTCCTCAATGTGTCAAACTTAACCATGAATCTAGCTATGGCTATGTCCACATTTTGACACTTCTCTTCTAGCTGCTTCATCAAGTTTTTATTTGAAATTACCTTTATTACTTCAAGAATTGTTTCAGTTTTGTCATTTATCCCTATCTCATCTAATTCTTACTTGTTTTTAGTATTGAGAAACTTGATTATTTCTAGGGCTTCTTCAGGCTTAGCACCTAGCTCTTTCTTTTTCTTCACAATTTCTTCTTTGGCTGCTTTAACCAAGTCCTTCTACAGTTCATAAATGACTTGAATTTATGGCCAAGTGTCATTCATTGACTCAATAATCTTGGACCATATCTGATTTTTTATGTAAGCCATTGGTTCTTTCAAAGTTAACTCTGCTGCAGCCTTCTTTAACTACTCACTTACTCTGTTGGATTTTTGTTCCTCTGTTTTAGCATTGATTTGTGCTAATTTCTTGGCATCCTCCAATTTCTTTACTTGTTCTTTTAATCTATTGATCTCATTATTTTTTATTGACATTTCTTCCATGGCTTTAATGATTTTTCTAGCCTCGTTTGTTTGTTGCACTACTGAAGTGGAAGATTCAGTAGCAGAAGCAGTGGAAGAAGTAATTGGCACGGTTGTGGCCAATGGGACTTTTGGTGCCAACTCTTCTACTAGAGTTGAAGGAAATATTGTTGTTACCATGGCAATGAATGTAGGAGGAACAATCATGTCTTTGCAGCTTTGTTTTCTTAGACAAGCTTGTCCATCTCAATTTCCATTTACTTAATCTGTGTTGTCATTTTTAGTATGAGACTCATCATCTCATGTTTTTGATTTTCCTCCTGCACAATTTCCTTAGCCTATGGATGTTCTATTGGAGGAAGTTTTAGTTGCTATCTAAATCCTGTAATATCAACATTTTTCTTCTTTATCATTTCTTCTACGGCTTTCACATTAGCAGGGTCATACCCTACTTCAATCACCAATTCCTATAAAGACTTGATTCTAGTGTATTTATCATAAGAGGAATCTTTTTCAATCCTAATCTGATCTCTCAAATTTTTCACAGTGTTTTGGAGTTTCTGGGCACTCGTTGCCTTTGTGGTCATAGTAGAATAAATCATTTCTAAACTTTTTTTGTGGAACTCAATCTGATCTAAAGGATGAATGCTTTCTATTGGTACTTCAAAGTCAACCTTCTTATAATCTACTGCTACTTTTGGTGTTTTAACTTTAGGTTGAAGTATTGACATTATCAATTTCTTATTGGTATAATCAAAGGCTAAGAGCAGTCTGTTTTGATTTCCTGGAGTTTGCTTCAAATACTATGAATAAATTTCATTCTTTATCTCCTCATTTTTGGCCTTGATCTGTTTGTATTTTTCTTTGATATCAAGGTCTATATCTTCTGCTTGTTGTGATGAAGATGCTTCCATGATTTGTTGTTTCTCAATCACCTGTGTTAGAAGTATTAGGTGGCTACTCATTTTCAATAATTGTAGTAGTATCTGTGTTCTTCTCTATATTTTCTTCATCTAAAACTTCAATTGTTTCCTTCTCTTTGTCCATTGGATTAATCTTAGGTTTATTATTGTATATGATCTTGAACCTGGTTTCTGTTGTTGTTTCAGTTGTATATGCGCCTTCTTCTCTGATTCTCTTTGTGCTCCTATCCTCCTGATTTACAGTCTTCAAAGTGTGATTAGTATCACCCAGTTTCATTGTTTTTGTTAATGTACTTTCCAACCATTCAGCTTCATTGGAAAAATGTTCAATCTCAAGCCTTTTATCATGAATATAAGGGGTTAATTTGAATTTTACCCTCATCTTACTGAGTATTCTATGAGGATCATAGTTCCACAAGAAAATTTAATCAAAATTATACTCGAGCAACTGTTTTGCTGACTCTGTACCCGCTTCCATGTGATTGCATATGAAAGGTCCCACCTAGTTTTTCAATTTGAATTAAGTATTATTCTTAGCAGCCAAGAAGTTTATATAATCTGAGTTTAGAATTTGTCTAATGTACTCTAAGGAAAACACTCTCATTGGAAATTATTTTGGCAATTTATAGGGCAAGAGGTTTGACCCATAGACTCTATCTCTACGTGATTCTGGTAGAGGTACCAATATCTAGTTCTGCTCTGCTCTGATAGCTATAACACTTTCATTATCTCATCACTTATCCTTGGTGGTACACTATTTGTAAGCATATTTATCAATCGGTAAACAAAACAGTCTATGAAATCTTCATACGTGAATTTTGTTGATTCTTTTCTGATTAAAGAAGTCCAGAAAATGACTGATAGTGGATTACCTTCTACATCCATCTTCTGAAGGGTTATTGGGAATTTATCTGCTTGGAAATCAAGGAACATATGAAAGAAGAAGGAAGTATATCTGCAAACTCCTTCAGTGGGAATTTTTACAAGTTGATCATGGATATTATTAGCTATATACTCAGCATAGTTATAAATCACCGTGGGGAGTTGAACAACCACAAAAGTGGATAGAAAACCAAGTATAGACTCATCAATGTGCTCATCAGTAAAGTAACCAAGGATAAAGGATAACATTGAAATAACATGTCTTGATCCTTCAAGAAATTTGGAAGATGAATATGGAGGGTTTATCTTTGTAATTTCAACATATGAAGGCATGAATGTTTGGAAGATATGAAATATCTTAGGAAATTCTAACTCAATATAAATCTTTGTAAGAGCTTCTATGGATAATGGGACTGCATTAGGATTTGGTTTCAATTGAAGCATTAGGTTTATAGATTATGTAGTAATAGTGAACAATACTTATTTGTCAGCATTAACAATAGCTCTTATGTCAGGGGAATAGTGGGCTTGACATAGTCTAATGACTTCTGGACACTAATGGGTATGTGGAACTACATATTTGGGTAAATTGGATTCCCAAATTTGAACTTCATCTCCCTGATCCAAATATTTTTCTAGACTCTAGCAGTGGAGATCAAGAAAATTGAATTCAATTACTGGATCAGTTATTTTGTAATCAACATCAGCTAAAGGGGTATTCTCAACATCTACAACAAGAGGTTGTAGTGGATTTATAACAATGGTGCTTTTAGAAGCCATTACTGGATTTGTTCTTGACAATTTTGACCTCTGGAACTTAGAAAATTAGTTTTTTAAGCTTTTTATACTCTTTAGTAAGCTTAGAATGTTTATAGAAGGTATTTTTGGTTTGGAAAGGTCTTTCTGAACAATAATAGGTACAGTTAGGTTTTATTTTGGTTCAAACTTTCAATTATGTTCCAAAATCAATCTTTAAACTCTTTACAGATGCGAGAAAGGCTTAACAAGGCTTTCCTATTTTTTCTTGGATAAAATAGACCTAAAATAGTTTAATCCATGCACAAAAGGATTTTGAATATTTGCAAACTGGTTTGAATCAGTCAGAGGATTTCTACAGGTCTGAAAAAGGCTAAAATTTCTTCAATTTCGTTTTAAAATAGGTTATAGTATTCAAAACTATGATTTTATCAAGGTTTCTATAGCAAATACAATTTTTGAAGGCAATAAAGGTATTTATGTAGTCAAACAAGCTTCACGAGGCTCAAATTTACAAATATAGCTCTTTCAGATGTGAAATAGGTATTTTTATTGAAAAATAACTATTATTGCAGGTATTTTGACTCAGAGAAAGGGTTTCTGTGATGTCTGGGAACTGTTGGAAGCTGTTTGAAGTCCTTTAAACACAATTTGGTAGGTCTGAGTAGTCAAACTAGTGAATTAGGCTGAATTCTGGTTGTTTGGGCATGAACCAAGGGCAGCGATGTCTTTTCTTTCACTCAGAGACAGTTAAATGAGAAGAAAATGCATAAAAAGGTTTTGAATGCATACATCAACCATTTTATAGAAAATTTAGGCTAAACATTGTATGCATTCAATGCCGGTCATTTCAAAACGGGATGGTGGTTTGGCGCTGGGGAGTCGAATACCACCAAGTGGTTATCGTAACATGGGATAGCGGTAAATGGTTTGGCATGAATGAATGTGATCCAATTGTTTTGCGCCATGTGGAGGAGAGAGGGGAGGGAAATACCACCCATTTCACAAATCCAAAATGGAGTATCCATCGTGTTATTGAAAATGCGATATTACCTAAGGTTCGTCGGATCTGGAAGAAGGATTGCGAACGGTCAAGATCTATCGGTGGAGCTGCTTGGCGGATGGGCATGGGGCCGAGGAGCTTTTTATGTGGTAGGGTTAACATAATATTTTTAAACATAGTTTAAACGTAAAATCTAATGTATTTTACGGGATAGGCAGGATATGTGAATTTACACAGCAAATAGGTGATATACAGGTGTATTACAACCTTTGGGTAGGGAATAATATATATAACATATGTTTTAACCTATGGGGAAAGTGAAGTATATCACGTGGAATATTTAAAACCATAGATTAAACATTAATAAAGTGGGTTTTGGGGTATTTTAATAAATGAATTAATATAACTACAGGGTGGGGTTTTATAAGAAATTAATATATTAAATTAATGTTAATATGAAAAAATTAATATGATCAAAAATACATATAAACACTAAGTAAAGTGTGTTTTAAGTGTTTTTGGCACATTTTTCATAATGATGGCCCCTTTTTACACTCACACTTAGGATAAATAGAATTTTGTGGTTTTTTTGAATGTTTTTGTATGAAATAAAATTAGCTAAGGGGGGTTATTACTTTCCATAAGAAAAAAATGGTGTTTTACATTAGGAAAATGGATTTATCTTAGGAAATGGGTGATAATGTTGAGGAAAAGGGTTTTATAAAAGGAATCCAATATTTAGTGCCAATCAGTCACTAAGCCTTGGGTCTGGTCCCAACAAAAGTCAAAGAAATTCTCTAAGCCTTTATAACTCAAAGTTTTTAATACTGGAATATTTTGAGGGGAGGGAAATTAGTAATTTTGTGAGATGATGTTTTATTACATGCCTTGTGCAACTGATTTCTACCTACCCATCATTTATTCCACCATTTTTTCATTATTTGCATGGGTGCATTTTAGCTTGCAACCATAAATCCATTTTTCTTTTAAAGCATAAAACTATCAAATTCTAACCTTATTTCATCTTAGAGCTCAGATCAAACTGTTGAGCTCCTCATTTATTATCTAACTATCTACTGATTTGTCAAGTTTAAACTGTTTAACATATCTTTATTCTCTATCTATAAACATGAAATTTAAAGCATGAAAAAGTTAATATTAAACTATTTAACTCATCATGGATTATGACATTTTGAACAAGCTACAAATAATCATTATTATTGCAGTAAAAGTAAATAGTAGTGGCATTTTGATTTGCATCACTTTCATGTCTTATTCTTATCTCTTTTTTGTCTTTGGGGTCTATTTTTTATTCTTTTTGATCTTTTCTTTTCAATTTCTTTAATCTTTCTTTTAGGACTTTACCCCTCTTTTCATTTTTTATTATTTTCAAATATGGGAAAAAAACTTGTAAAAAGCAAGGTATGTACATATTTACAAGACTAATCATAGTCAATTAAAAAATTATGAACCCTATTATTATAGGACCCTAACACAACACTCCTGCAGAAGTGCTGAACTTTTTCCATTTTCCTCATTTGCAAGTCCTGAATTGATAAGACAAACTTCTTTGGAAATTTTAGTTCCTTATTGAATAACCATGTCTTGACATTCTATTACATCTGAGCTAGATTCTAGCAGAGGAAAATCAGTGCCTAAAACATACAAGGACAAACTTAAACAATGTAAACCCTAATGACTTCGTGGGAGGGTCCTTTGACCTGATTTTGACTGGGATTTGACTTGTAGGTTTTCAAGTGAAAAACAGAGTATTGTCAAAAGTGTTGCATTGAAGATCCAAAATCAAATGTACTTGATTTATCTAAAGAGCCTACAGAGATAGTTTTGAGACCATAAATGATTGAGGAACTTGAGGAAAAATGGAATGAGTTAGCTATAGGAAACCCTAGAGGGAGGATGTAATTATGGACAGGGGAAAAGCAGGGAAATGAGGTCATAGGTAGGGAAGGAGGGTAAAAATGAGAGGCATAAGCTTATTAGGAGTTTTTAGGAGCAACAGGGTCACCATGAAATGGGAAACTGATAGAATAGTGAAAAATTTTCTATAAGGATAATGAAGGTAGTGAGATTTCTGAAACTCACAATATTCAAGGAAGGTTGTTTTCATAAATCTAGAACCAATCTATAATCATCTAAAGATAGTGAAAAATACTGATGACTAACACCACTTATAGAATAACCTGGATATTTTTTGATCAACTTTATTCCTCCAAGTGGACACTATCTTGGTGTCGATCCTGCACCTACTACAAAATATGTGGCCACCAACATTCCTCAACCTGGTCCTCTTGCATCCATTTGGGCACCCCCTCCTCAACCACAATTGAGGCAAAGGGGAAATTTCTATCCAGTGGGAAACTAGTCTTTTACCACCCTGTTAGTATGAATCTTTTGTCGTAAAAGATCACTTTAGCTACGCATAACAAATAGCCCTAACATCGATTATGGCTACAAAATATCTTTAAGTCTGCTGCACAAATCCAGATCTAAGCACAAAATATATTAAGAAGATAAAATATAACATGGCTCCATGCATCCAATAGACAAGACAAGAACAATGTATTTAAAGGAATTTTATATTATATTAAAGAATGGGGCACCTGAGAGGAAAACAAGAAAGGTGTTTTCTGGTTCTCCTTAGTGGGATGGGTTCTTGAAAGTCCTCAGTGTTTCAGATCTAAAATTCCTCTCTCTTATTGTGGTAGAAAACCCAGACAAACATGGAACTCAATGGGAGCTCACAAGGAAAAAATGGAAAATGGTGGCCAAGAGTAGATCTAGTGTGATCTAATGTAATGAAGGTGACTAATGAATGGGGCAAACCCTCCTATTTATAACAAAATATTAGGGTTATCTAGAACTTGTTGCATGAATAAAATATTATTAATCAAATTCTAGAACCACCCTTTAGGAATTTTTTATTATATTTGTTGGAGGGAAAAGGTCTTTTGACTTGGGTCAATTCCTTTATTTATAAACAATAAATAAACAAATGATTTATTTATTATTTTAGGGCTATGATGGGGATATAATTAAATAAATAATGATTTATTTAACTATTTAAAAATGATTTAGTCAAATTTAACTAGGAATATTATTAAATAATGATTTAAATAACTTATTCCTAGGAAATAATTAAATAAATAATGATTTATTTAATTATTTTCCTTGTTTTGGGTTAAATATGACCAGGAAGTATGGAAAAATGTTATTTGACATGGTGAAAAAAAATTTATTTAGGGTAAAATTGGTCTTACATGGTGTACTTGGGTTCATCTAATGATAATGAGTTAGATGACGAAAAAAATGGTGTAACAGATTTCCCCCCAATGTACGAGTGTTAGGAGAAAATCGTATGACCGAAGTACGTTGTAAGAACTCAATCACTAGGTATCAAGAGGGAAGTGAGAGAGAGAAATGTAAGGTAGTCTAATGTGCTAAAGGACTAGACCCGGAGGAGACGAGACTTACAGGTGCAACAAGTCTCTAGGTGATGAAGTGGTACCAGTGTTTAAAGGCGGCGGGGGAGGCATACCTATGCCCGCCGAGACAATAGTACAAAGAATAAGGCACCCGGAAAACCACGGAACATAATAATGAAGTAGGTGCTGCCTAAAATATGAGCCAGATAAATAAAATGATGAATCCCACATACATGCGATGCCTGAAATAACCTTCAGGACTTATACAAGAAGATTTAAGTACATGAGATACAAATACACCCAAATTCCCCCTACACACGGGGAAGGGCTCACAACATCTGAATGGTACATGCAAATCGAAGAGGCGCTACAAGTGGTTGAGGCTGATATCATAAAATGAGAGGAGTTGCATCAAAGGCAGAGATGAAGAAGTTATCCGGGCATGTGGGGGGCTACCTGTAGGGCCACCCCCTCATGAGGGTTGAGACATCTCACACACGCCTGGGAATCACCAATAGCTGCTGCTGCATCACTGGACTATCGAGTGTATAGATCACGATCATGCTGAGAAGATCTCGAACCAAGGTACACTGCCCCCTAGACCTGGCTTCTGGAGTAAATGAGCTGATGTCAACAGAAGTAGGTCCGCCGTAGTTGAGGCAATAAGGGAACCCCAACTAAGGCATGAGGTAAAAGGGTAGAGCGATAAACAGATAGATGCTAATGGTGATGGTGGAATGAGGGATACAGAGGAGTGTTTGGACGACTTCCCTTGTTAGAGAATAATGGGCAGGAATGGCTTGGAAGTGACTAACGCAATATCAGGAGGGACAGGGAACAAGGGTACTGAAGGCCATAATGTGTGACACGGGAGAGGAACCAAGAAAGAGAGGATGGAGGACTATAGTGGGGTACAAAGGGACACAGAATGGACTCCATGAATGCGATGATGACTCAACTCGGATGCTCTAAACAAGGGAGACTCAATGGTGCTGCCTCATAGTAAGGGTCCAATGGGGGACCATAAAAGCATGAGTACAATAGGGCAGCTCATGACAGAAATCAACACGAACGAAGACGAGTAAGGAGGCAAAGTGGTGCTCCAAGTAAAAGTGTTGTAACTGAAGAAATTCGATTTTGAGAAGAGGGGAATAGACCCTTCATGGACAAAATGTGTCATGGTGAAGTATCAAACCATGGAAAACTAATAGGTACCCATTTGATTGCTTGGTGAGATATTTCCAATGGTGCAGACGGTTTGTCAAACGGGGTTACGGTTTGGTCGCAGTGGGCGAAAGAAAAAACAGGTGTTTTCTTCTAATAAGGCATTTTCCCTCCAAAATAATTCATTTTCTTGTGTAGCTGTGGTGAATGTGGAGAGGAGAGAAGGCCCTAAATCTTACGGCGATCATAGCGGAAAAACTGACCATTGGAATCATGATCCATCAGTTGTAGGTAAAAGGCCTAATCCTACTCTTTGTTTTTGATGGATTCAAATTGCATATTAGGGTTTTAAATCTCAGTGACTGCCCCTACTTCATCATTACAGCCGGGTCACACTTTTTGGGGAAAAAACTGTGACCCAGGACGCAGGTTTTGGCCTGAAAAGTGCAACCTGGCCCGCGATTTTCCCAAAAAGTGCGACCTGGTAGATGTGGGAGATTTCAGTGTTGTTATGGGCTGAGATTCAGTTTTGTTGCAAATGAATGCAGGTTTTCTGATCTATAGACTGACAAAAATGATGGTTTTGTGAAGATATGGCAGATATACGGATCAAGTGGAGAGAGAGAGACTTAGGTACATTACAGATGGAAATCCAAGCGGATCAGGGTGTCCATCGTGCACTGGCTAGGTATGGGGTTCTGAAATTTTTGGAGAACCCTTTGATGAGGGATGGAGAGCCCTTGTTGGCCCGGATTATCAGTTATTGGGATCGAGATCATGAGGCGTTTATAGTGCAGGGGCACAGGATCGAGCTGACGGTCTAGGATATGTATTTCTTGACTGGTCTCACACCATTAGGGATGGTGGGAGATAGACATCTAGTGTTACCACGGGGGCGTAACATTATGGAGTTTGTTGATCGACATTGTCAACTAGGTGTCCAAGTTAAAGAAACTCGGATATCTATTGGGGATGTAGAGAGGTTGGAGATCCGGGCAGTGGCCGTAGCAGTGTTGCGGGTTTTGGGGAGCCAGGTGTTCCATCACATCACTGGAGGGCAGATGATGATTGTAAAAAGTGTGTTGGGGGGGACCTAATATGGGTGGGCACAGATGATGTTGGTGTCGGTGAAATGACAGTTGTTGCTATGCAAGTGGCAAGTGAATCATGATTGTGCCTATGGGACGGTGTTGTGTTCTTTCTTCTTTGAGAAGATCCCGACCTTGCGACCTTGTATACAATTACCTGATGGAGGTTCGAGAGAGCCTCGGATGCGTTGGTGGGGATGATTATTATGTAGAGGAGGGGGTGGGGCAGTCGGACAAGTGTTTCAACCAGAGTTCTTTGCCCATTGGCATCAGATGCCATTATACATAGACGACTATCCCTATAGTTGGATGAGTTATTGGGGAGACCTGGAATTGCCGCTTCCGCCTGGTCGAGTGTGGGGGGCCGATGGTAAGTGACAAGAAACTAATCTGTTATGTGCATTTTAGAATTGGTGAATAGTATTCATGAGACTAATCGTTATATTTTTTGGAATGCACATATAGCTCCGGTAAAACCGGCTGGATATATGGGACAACCAGCAGCAGCAGGAGCTACAGGTGCAAGTGGATCAAGGACATCATAGAACGAAGATATGGCTACTCTGGTGGAGGACATCCATCGTAGATGTGAGGGGTTGTTGACCAGTGTCTCAGAGCATGGTTGGTAGGATTGAGATTACCAGTACATAGAGTTATGTATTGGGCTACCCTCGGAATGGCGAGGTATCATGCGACGCATGGCGATGGCCGGTCAGACTGTGCGTGATCTACGAGCTACGGGAGCAGAGTCGTTGGCTCGGGATCCTCCAGAGAGTGATTAGATGTAGGGCATATGGTTCCCCCCAGCGTTTTTGTAGGGGCAAGTGGTGCCCCCCATTTTGTAGTTTTGTTTTTTGTACCATGCTATGGGCATGTGATATGTTTTAGAGGAGATGAACTCTAAAAACACATGATATATGATATATATGATTTATGTACATTTTTTGGATGATGTTAAATGTTATTGTCTTGTGTGTGATAAATGCCAGTCTAGAACATGATTTGCAATTTTATCTACGTAGTGATTTTGACGTCGAGGGATATGGTTGAAAGTAATGGATGTAAATTCACGTATCAAAAGTTTCACTTGTAAATATTGTCTAAACAGGATAGGGTTATGCACACGATAGACACCATTAAGCTGTAGGACAAGAAGCAGGGAATCTAAATGAACATGTAGATGGAGGATGTGATGAGAGAGGGAATTGGCTAAGAGACCACGCACTGCATTATATTCAGCTTGATTATTGGTGGCATTACCAATGCAGACCCCATTTGCAAGAACTAGGGTATGCAAGGGGGTAAAGATGGCCCATGCTGCCGAAGCGAGATTCCGAGAATAGCGACTTTCCCCATCGGCATAGCCAATATAATGGGTGAAGGAGAAGGCCGATGTAATAGTGTCGCAAGACAAGAAATGGGAGGGATGAGAAGAAGGATGGCAGTGTGAGTACAGGATAGACATCCACTGACGACGATGGGAGGGAGCAGTTTGGGTAGGAAGTCTAGGACTCATAGATCTATGAGAGAGGGATGAATGAGAACTATGGGATGAAGAGCTGGAACTCAGGCTACGAAGAACATCGAAGATACAGATGGTATGATCGTGATTATGGGAGGGAAAGGAAGGGTCAAGGAGACCAGACAATGCTGCAAAGCTACCTAAATCATCGGTACGAGAAGAGAGGCACAGATACGGGTCATCACGGGGAATGACAGAAGAACTGGTAAAAATATGGTCAAAACATGAAGAGCCCGAGAAAGTGTCTGAAGGAGTATCAAGCATAATATATGGAGTGGATTCAAAGGTAATGTAATTCGATGGTCGTGCAGATGATGATAGGTATAGGAGTGGAGCAGCATATTTCGACATTTCAACATCAGTGGGAGGAATGTCAATGGTAGCAGGGGGATCCTCGAGTAGACCTAACACATATTGAGCAAGGATGGGAGAGGCAGATTGGTTTTGCTCAACTTCGTACTCGCAAATGACCTCTAAAGAGGCTCGGTAATGCGTGAGGTGAGGAAAATGGTGATATTAATGGCCATGGACGCTACACAGAGCACAGGGTTTGTTGGTGCAAAGATTCTTTGGGTTCTTGGCTGTGGATGAGGGAGAAACAGAGGTTTCAGGGACCGTAGATTCAGGGAACACGAATTTAACCATGGTTTGGATACGTGGCAACTCAGGACAAGTATGGGTGGGATGATCGATACCATCACACAAGGCACAGGGCTTGGCAGGGGGGGGAGGGGTAGGGTCGGGTGTGGTGACCTTGTCTTTGGATGCCCCCTTTCGAGTTTTTCTTTTCTTTCCTGTAGTTGTCACCACATGAGGAGGGTCCTGCGGAGGGGATAGGGGTAATGTAGCGGTGGAAGGAGCAAAGGGAATCGGTTGCACTGGTGTGACAGCTATGTATGGTTTGGGGTGGCCTAGTGGGGTCTTGGCTAGAGGGGTAAGATACCATACAGGAATTCCCAAGGTTAAATTAGGGAGGGAAAGGGTGGCCATGACGGGGACCGAATAGACACCGGGGGGGGGGACCAAGGAAAGGTATCTGACCAGTGGGGTAATGACCAGGAGGGACAGCTCCCATAGGGTGAAGACCTGAGTGAACCGACTTAGGAGGGTAGGGAGGTTCCTGAGTGTGAGGTGGGTGGGAAGGTGAAGGCAAAAAAGGTTCGGTCGACTGAAGCGAAGGGCTAGGAGCAGGTTGCGGTGGGCGAGATTGAGGTTGCTGACTAGCCGGTGCATGTTGTGGGAGGCCAGCCTGAGATGATTGCATCATGCAAACATTCGCTAAACTAGGGTTAGAGACAGGAGGAGGGGGAGGACCAGGAAAATTTCCAAGCAAAGAGGAGTCTTTGTAGACGCTAGGGGAAACACTGGTCAAAGAATCAACAATTGGTTTATTGGTGATAGTAGAGATGGTGGACTCAGGGGAGGTCTGATATTTTGGTTCATGGTAGGTCAACTGGTCAATGGTGACAATCTTACCATTATGAGGAAATAACATCTTATGGTGGACTGCGGATGGGACGGTGGACATGGCATAGGTGTAACTACGCCCCAAGAGTATGTTGTAGTCAAGAGGGGCATCGATAACTTCAACATCGACACAAACAGAATTGCCTGAAAGGGTGATAGGACAATTACGGAATAGGCCAATGGGCTGGAAGGCATGGCCATCCCATGCACGAAGGGTGATTGTGGAAGGGGCCAGCTCAGAGGATCCGAGTTGTTTCAAAACCGAAGTAGACATTACGTAGGTAGATTCCCCCTCATCAATAATACACCGAGCGACATTGGCATTTTAGATTTTGACTGGGATTTGGAAAGCAACCGAAGGAGGAAGAGGGGGATGATCTAACTAACTGGCGTCGAAAACAATCAATTGGTCATCAGCAGGATCGACAGCACCCACGGTAGATGGTAAAGCCTTCTTTTGAGAAGGACATGACTGGAGGAGTTCCAGTGTTGAAATGGCAGCAGGAGATTGGGCCAGATCATCTACTATGTTGTATGAATGGGCAGCCCGACCAGAGGCAGCATTTCGGCGTAATGGTCCCTTAGGAGTCTTAGGATGAACCTAAGCTTTGGGTAGAGGGAGTTGTAAGGGAGCATTGGGTGTCGATAGAGGCTCGGTAGGACCTAAAGGTGGAGAATCGGAGACAGACGGAGCGGGAGATGTGGAATACTGACGGGATTGAGTTTGAAGGTTAAGGTCGACGGTGAGAGGTGGGTCAGAGGCCATCATGAGAATCTGGTAATCAGATGAACTAGAAGGGGAAGGTTGAGTGATTACTGGGGCATGAGGGGGTTGAGTGGCCATGAATCCTTGTTGAGGGAAAGGATCGGTAAACATAGCTGGTTGAGAAGTAGCTGGGGTGGGAGGGATAGTAGGGGAGGAGTGCTATCCCTGCACAGTGGCCTGAGATTCCCACATCTGCCACATTTGTGGTAATAAGGGACAATCATGAGTGTAGTGACCATAAACACCGCAACATGAACAAGGCTTATTGGTGCGAAGTGGCCTGTTCGGCTTGGGCTGAGAGCCCTGTGGCTGGTTGGCCGTGGTAGGGTCAATACTGGAAGAATTGGGTCCCTGGTTACCAGAAGCGGATTGGTTTCCTTTTCTCTTTCCTTGAGAAGGAAGAAAATTAGGTGCCCCCTACTATGAAAAGACTTGCCTTGGGGGGGGTAGTAATTGCGGTTGTGGGGGTCGAAAAGGCAAAGGAGTGGGAGGTGCGAATGCTGGAGGAGATGGGACACTAGGTTGTGGATATGGATAAGGGGTAGGATGGGCAACATTGAGGTAAATAGGAGGGTGGGAAAAAGGAGGAGGCATGTTGTATCCTGGATACATGCTACCTGGAGGGGGAAAAGTGTCGGAGGGGCTGGCCCCCCATGGAGGGAAGCCCGGAAGAGGCTGGGCAGAGGTATGGGACAGAGCTCCAACGATACCATCAGTAGAGTGCGATGCCCTCGAGGCATTAGGGCCACCAGGCTTGGGGAGGTCAAGAAGGAAGGTATAAACATTACCAGATTGGGCATAGATAAGGTCATATTTCAAGGCAATTTGGAGGGCGGCTTCTTCGGTTTGGGGAAAATAGGAGGCAACATCTTTGCCAATGGGAGGTAAGAGAGAGTGAAGGAACTAGTCCATGTAAACCCGATCTTCAAAGGGGGGAGCAAAAAACAAGCTCTGTCGTCGTTGCCATTCCTTCACATGAGAGGAAAGGTAGGTCGAAGAGGATTGATGAAAAGAAGTTAAGATTTCAGTACCAGTGTCATATCGGAGAGGGAGATGGAAATAGGATAAAAAGGCTTGGGCAATGGTTGCAAAGGTGGTATGGGAAGAGGTGGCTTGATCAACATACCATTTAGAAGCTTCGCCGGTAAGCGTGCGTTGGAAAAAATGAAGATGGATGGAGTCACCGGTGATGGAATTGGAGGAACACCACATGTGGAAAGATCGGATATGGTTAGAGGGATCTTCACTAGCAAGGCCTTCGAACTTGGGAATGTCGGAGGGTAGCTTGGTTGGCATAGCAGGCCAACTGACATCGTGGCGAATAGGATCATTAATCATCTGATTTAAGTCAGGGAGACTGAGGCCGGCCATATAAGGGAGCAACGGGGTATTCGAGGTAGGTCCCGTAGTGGTTCCAATGGAAACGGACCCAGTAGTAGAACTGGGGTTAGGGCTAGGTCCTGAACTAGACATGGTGAAGGTAAAAGAGGGAGAACCAGAAGTAGGGGGAGAACCTGAACAATCAGACGAAGAGTCGGAGTGTAGACTCAGGGGAGGACTTACTCGATGACGAAGGGAAGGAGGAAGTCGACTGACTGGAAACTGAGGGTGAAGGCCAAGAAGTCTCCGGGAGAATATGTTTTGAGAGTAAAAGAAAAAGTGTGTTGTGTAACTGAAAATAAATCTGCAGTAAATAAAACTAAAAGAACAGAAAATTAACAGCTACGAATGCATCAATCTAATCCAAGAAGGTGGGTCTCTCAAAACTGGTCTATAAGAGGGAAAAAACTAGGAAAAGCACGCAAAAAGAGGCCAATAGATCTAAGGTCGTGAGGGACAGGGATCTAAAGGGGAAATCTACTGAAAAGAGGCGCAGAGAACAGCAAAGAGGCAGAGGCAAGGTTGCTGCTAAAAAGGAGGAGATCAGCTAAAAATAGAAGAGACAAGGAGGCGGCCCTAGGATTGAACCCAAACAAAACTATATGAGGTGATTTGAAAGGGAGAAGAGCTGATCTAAAGGGATCTGAAAATGAGGGATCGGATCTGAGAGAAATAAGGCTGAAACTCTGGAAATTCAGACTTCTGAAACAGAAAAGACTCTACCACAAAAAGTGGAGGGTACTAGAGCCCTAAGGGGCAAGATTCCCACTTATTTGAGTGAAGCAGATCAAAAACAGGTCTAAACGGGCAGAGACAGAGGCTAGAAAATCCTGACAGAAGCTTCAGAAAAACCTAGAAAAAGTGCTGGAAAATTTGCAGAAAAAGTGCAGGTGGCAAGTTCTGACCTATTTTCAGTTTAGGTCACAGATTTTGGGCAGAAAAGTGCGACCTCAAGGCTAGGTCACACTTTTTGGGCTGATAAGTGCGACCTACAGATCCGGCTCTCTCGGCGGAAGATTTCAGAAAAAGTTGTCGTCTTAGCTGCGGCTGATGTCTGTCACCTGCGCAATAAGGCCAGGAACACACAGAAGTTAAAAATTTTACTGTTTAATGGTTTTAGAGGTGGAAAGCACCATAAAAATAGGAAAAACAGAAAATGGAGAGAAACCCTAGGGCCTGAAACAACTGGATATGCAAGAATATGTAAAACGACAGCGGTCGCAAAAGAAAACCCGTGTGGAGTCGCCAATTGTTAGTATGAATCTTTTGTCGTAAAAGATCACTTTAGCTATGCATAAAAAATAGCCCTAACCTCGATTATGGCTGCAAAATATCTTTAAGTCTGCTGCACAAATCCAGATCTAAGCACAAAATATATTAAACAGATAATATATAACATGGCTCCATGCATCCAATAGACAAGACAAGAACAATGTATTTAAAAGAATTTTATATTATATTAAAGAATGGGACACCTGAGAGGAAAAAAAGAAAGGTGTTTTCCGATTCTCCTCAGTGGGGTGGGTTCTTGAAAGTCCTCAATGTTTTAGATCTAAAATTCCTCTCTCTTATTTTGGTAGAAAACCCAGACAAACATGGAACTCAATGGGAGCTCACAAGGAAAAATGGAAAATGGTGACCAAGATTAGATCTAGTGTGATCTAATGCAATGAAGGTGACTAATGAATGGGGCAAACCCTCCTATTTATAACAAAATATTAGGGTTATCTAGAACTTTTTGCATGAATAAAATATTATTAATCAAATTCTAGAACCACCCTTTAGGAATATTTTATTATATTTGTTGGAGGGAAAAGGTCCTTTGACTTTGTTCAATTCCTTTATTTATAAACAATAAATAAATAAATGATTTATTTATTATTTTAGGGAGATGATGGGGATATAATTAAATAAATAATGATTTATTTAATTATTTAAAAATGATTTAGTCAAATTTAACTAGGAATATTATTAAATAATGATTTAAATAACTTACTCCTAGGAAATAATTAAATAAATAATGATTTATTTAATTAATTTCCTTGTTTTGGGTTAAATATGACTAGGAAGTATGGCCAAATGTTATTTGACATGGTGAAAGAAATTTTACTTAGGCAAAATTGGTCTTACATGGTGTACTTGGGTTCGTCTAATGATAATGAATTAGATGACCAAAAAAATGGTGTAACACACCCAACCTCAGATCCCATATGGTTTTCCACATTATATGACTGCACCACCATAGCCAGGAAGTTATTTCTTGATGAATACCATGTATCATGTTGGAAAAAAATTGATGGGGGGACTTTCCAGTCCTTCAAGTCATTCTACACCACCCTTTTTGAATTCGGTAGCACCTGCACCTTGGCCTTTTTGGAAACTATAGATATAACAGATCTATGTAAACTGACTAATGACCCCATCAATCACAACTTTCATTAGCCTCCAATCCCACACAAGATACCCACAGACATTCGAACATTTGAAGGGAAATAAGGGGATGATCTGGCTATGCATGTCACCACTTACTATTTATGGTGTGTATCGAACTCCATGGTTGATGATAGTATCTGGCTCAGACTCTTCCCTCGTACCCTTAGTGGAAATGATGCCAAGTGGTACATTGAGTTACCATGTGCATCATTCAATAGCATTGGTGCCCTAGAAATGGAATTAATAAAACAATTCTAGCTTCCTATATGCTATGAAACTGGAACGGAACTCCTTACTACTTTACTCCATGACACCTCCACCCACATCTCTGATCACATCCATGAATGGAGACACATGCGGAGGCTTGTCAAAGCCCCCATTCCTGATCACCTTTTAGCATATTGGTTCTGCAAGTCCCTTCTCCTTCTTATTGTCAAGGATGTTTCCATATCAAGTGTGATCATGGAAGACCAATCTATTCTTCATTCCCAACATTTATATTTGATCTATTTTCAATCTGGAACACTTTAGAATTTACTCCCCCATGCCCCTTGAACTTCCAATTCTCCTGTTACTCAACAACTCGATGCACACACTAATGACATCGTTGGCACTACCTTTAGGGATGTTTTACAACAACTCAGTGGGAAAGCTACCCAATTATATTTTTTTGTTGATACTTCTCCTACTACCCAATCTGTTGCCTCTCCAACCAATGTGATAAATTGTGTTCAATCTACACAAAGAACTAGCGGTAAGAACAAGAAGAACAAAAAAATATGTCTCCTTCTAAGGAGCAACCTTGGTGGTCTAGATGCAGGTGTGAGTGATAAGCTTTCAAATCTCGTGACAATTTCTTCAAGTTCTGGTGGAACTTCCTCAATTTCCTTGTAAGTGTCAGTCATCAAACTTCTAACTTTATAACCCAAAATTCAAATACATCAAAAATTTGTTACACAAATTTTTAATTGCATTAAAACCCAATTTTCAACCCTTTTATAACCTATGGAATCTTAATTAAAAAAAATGTTACAATAGTGTTACAACCATCACAATTCTCTTCTTATGGAAATGGACCAACCCTTATAAAAATATTTACATTAAACCCCATGCAAAGCCTTCACGTAATTGACAGCAGCATAATTGTGTCAAAAATGCAGTAATATTAAAATTACACCAAATAAATAATTGTTGAGTTGAATTGATGGATTTAAAACAATTTTAAAACCATTTTTATATGGTATCACATCCAATTAAAACGTTAACCCACATGCACTTAATTATGTGAAAACCGTCAGATTGAAACCCTTGATGCGAATACCATTAGATCGAAAGAATTGATGGGTGATCAGTTTAAGTTATAAAATCTGATTTATAATGTCACTGGGTCAATTCAAATGGTTAACCACTATGCAAATTTATATGAGATAATCATTGGATCATAATTTGATGGCCACGATATCACTTTACTCCTTACACACTACAATGATCTCGTTTGCTTCAATTCTATCGGATTCACTACCCATTCAAGAAATCACGGTTTCCATACTTCAACAACTAATAGTCATTCAATTTGACAATACAAGGAGCCATTATTTATCCACAATGAACAAAAAATATTTAATTATACATTAGACACAGAAATTAAATCAATGGAGCTTCAATTGACTAAATATAAACTCATAATTGTTTCGAAAGAAATAAGATTTCTTTGAATTGTCAATTCCGCATACAATTTCAAAGTTACAGAGGATTTACCATATTCTTCTATTTGATTAATTCTCCATCCAATCCCTCCTCTGATTACATTGCAACTCACTAAATATATAATGTTCACCCAATCCTTTCAATTCAATTCTTTTGAATCGGATTTTCCAAACCTTGGATAAAAATCCTATTACATGATATTTGCCTAAAAATTCTCAAATTAAAAACTAAATTAAATGAATCAAATACAAGCTATCCAAATCTCTGAATTCTATTCCAATCTTATCTATCAAAACAGTAAATCACAGGCTAAAGGATCCCACTCCTTTGCTTATAAATTTTTATTTTTTTTTTGCGAATAAAATGAAGTAATTTTTCTCCTCGAGCCTCATGCTCCTGCATCAGAATCCTAAGGAAAAAATTCTTCATGGGCTCCTATCCATGAGCTCTTCCACAAAACTACCCAATTTTTGTAGCATGGCATCTGTCATCCAAGTAGCTTCTGCAACTAGTCGATCTTCCCACTTGATCAAATACTCAAAGTATTCTCGTCCTCTCGTCTCTTTAAACAGTATTTTGTCTAAAATCTTCGCTGGCTGCAATGTTTTTGCTGTGGGTAACTGTTTCAACTAGTCAATATCTTCTTTGTCTTCAGTTGTATCACCTGTGTCTCCATCCTTATACCTGTACAAATCAACAACATTGAAAATTGGAGATATTCCAATGTTAGGGGGTAATTCAATTTCATATGCATTTGCAGAAACTTTTCTCAATACTCTACATAGCCCAATTTTTTTAAATTTCAATTTGTTATATGCCCTTTTTGGAAATATTTCCTTCCTCAGGTGTGCTAGAAAAAATCTCAAACCTCAAAGTTAACTTCCCTTTTCTTCAAATCTGCTCTGCTTTTGTATTTAATGTTGTTGTCCTGTAACTGTTGTTTTACCTTTTCATGTATTTTTTGAATTTTTGAAGCAATCTCTTCTCCATCAGCATTTCTCATCTCTTCTTTTCCCAAATTTCTTAATTCATACACTCCTCTTGGGTTCATTCCATCAACTAAATGGAATGGACACTTCCCTGTACTCCTGTTAGGAGAGTCATTATAATCATATTCAGCCTGTGCCAAAATCTAATCCCACTTTTTAGGATGTTCACCTGTAAGACTTCTCAAAATATTAAACTTTTGTTCACCACCTCATTCTGTCCATCAGTCTGAGGGTGATAAGCTAAGCTGAAACTCAGTTTAGTACCAATATTTTTCCACAATGTCCTCCGAAAATGACCAAAAAATCTGGTGTCCCTATCAGAGACAATGCTTTTAGGTAACCCATGCAACCTTACAATCTCTTTAAAAAACAAATTAGCAGCATGAGTAGCATCACTGGTTTTATAATATGGAATAAAATGTGCCATTTTATAAATTATGTCAACTATAACATAGATTGCATCATTCCCTCAGTGTTTTCAGTAAACCCAAAACAAAATCCATACTTACCATATCCCAAGGTATATCTGGAATAGGTAATGGAACATACAACCTGTGTTTTGACTTGTTCCTTTTGCATACTGACAAAATTTACAATTTCGCACAAACTTCTCCACTTCAGATCTCATCTTTGGCCAAAAATAAAAAAGACTCAGTTGTTCATAAGTCTTTTCTGCACCAAAATGTCCACCAAGTCCACCAATATTTTTCTCTTTAATTAAATTTTCTCTCATAGAACAATTTGGTATGCACAGTTGATTTCTTTTAAATAGCAAAACTTCATGCATGAAAAAATCTAGCCACTTACTTCTGTCCAAAAAAACAGGATTAATGCATGCTTCAAATGCCTCTTTAAAATCCAAATATTCTTTATACAATTCTTTAAGAAAGTAAAAACCCAATACTTGAATTTGACTTTCTTGAACTAAAATGTTTTTTCTACTTAAGGCATCTGCTACTATGTTTTCTTGGCCAGTTATATGTTTCAATACAAAATTGAAACTATGAAGATACTCTACCCATTTTGCATGTTTCTGATTTAGTTTTGCTAATGCATAATGTACTCCAATGAATGATTATCTGAATAAAGAACAAACTCTTTAGACATCAAGTAATGTCTCCATTTTTTTAATGACTGCACAATTGCATAAAATTCCTTGTCATAAGAAGAATATTTCCTTCTTGTCTCATTCAGTTTTTCACTAAAATAAGCTACAGGTCTGTCTTCTTGACTTAGCACAGCTCCAATAGCTTCTCCACTGACATCGCATTTCACTTGAAAAGGTTTGTTAAAATTGGGCAAAACTAAAATGGGCTTTTCTGTTATCTTTCTTTTCAACAATTGGAAAATTTTCTCTGCTTCATCAGTCCATTTAAATGGTTGTTTGTCCTTCTTTATAGTTTCAATAATATGAGCATTGATCTTACTAAAATTCCTTATGAATTTTCTATAAAAACTAGCAAGACCATGGAAGCTTCTTACCTCGAAAAAACTCTTGCGTGAAGGCCATTCTATGATTTCCTTTATCTTCTCTAGATCCATCTTCAATCCATCAGTAGAAACAACAAAGCCTAAGTATACCAACTCTTCCTTCATGAATGAACATTTTTTTAAATTTACCAGCAACTTTTCCTGATGTAACTACCTTAAGAAATAATTCAGATATCTCAAGTGTTCTTCTTTAGACTTGTTGTAAATTAATATATCATCTAGATATACTATTACAAATTTACCAATAAATTCTTTCAACACTTCATTCATAAGCCTCATAAATGTACTAGGAGAATTTGATAATCCAAACGACATTAGCATCCACTCATACAATACTTCATTTGTTTTAAAGGTTGTTTTCCATTCATCTCCTTCCCTTATCCTAATTTGATGATAGCCACTCTTTAAATCCAGCTTTGTAAAATATCTTGCCCCACTTAAACAATCCATCAAATCTTCAATTCTGGGTAAAGGAAATCTATACCTGATTGTTATTTTGTTGATTTCTCTTGAACCAGTGCACATTCTCTATCCTCCATATTTTTTTGGACTCAACACTATTGGCACAACACAGGGACTCAAACTCTCTCTGATCAGTTCTTTATGTAACAGCTCTTGTACCTGCCTCCTGATTTCTTCATTTTCTATAGGAGTCATCCTGTACACTTCTTTATTTGGAAAATTTTCTCTGGAATTAAATCTATATGATGGTTGATTTTTTTAATAGGTGGCAACTCATCTAGGAAATCATCTACAATGATATCACAGTAATTTTCCAGCATCTCTTGAATTTCAATTGGTAAATCAGAAATTTTAGTGGAAGTAATTACTACATTGGGTTTGAAAATTAATGCAAAGTTTACCTGATCATCTTCAATCTATTGTAGATATTATTTTCCACTCAGTAACAAAGATTTCAGATCAAATCTTCTTTTTGATGCATCTTCTTCTTCTATCGACAATAATGTATGATTGACACCATATTTACAAAACTTGTATTTGTTTTTCTTCCCATCATGCATAGCTCCTCTGTCAGACTACCAAGGTCTACCTAGAAATATATGGCATACGTCCATAGGCATTACATCACACATAATTTTATCTTTTTAGTTGCCCAATTGTAATTCCACTTCACACTATTCATTTACTAAGAGTTGATGTCCTTTCTGAAGCCATGACACCTTGTAGGGTGTTGGATCTTTCTTTGTCTTCAATTTCAATTTCTCCACCACTTCTGTAGAAACCAAATTATCAGTGTTTCCACTATCAATTACCATTTGACAGCATTTTTCTTGAACTTTGCACACACTTATAAACAAAGTTTTCCTTTGTGGTCGTTCAACAAATTACTTTGTTGGTTTTAACAAAACTATGTTAACTACCAAATATTCTCCTTTCTATGGCATATTTTATACTTTTGGCACTTTTGCTGCTTCTAGAATTTTTCTGTTTCCTCTCCATTCTGAGCAACAATTACATTTCTCTGATTTTTCCCCACATTCTCTGGACATTCATAAGCCCTCTGTTCAATATTATTACATCTATAACATTTGATTTCTCTTCCTCTGCCTCTGCCTCCTCTTCCTCTGGAAAACCTCCTTCTGCCGCTTGCATCACCTTCTGTGTGTGTATGATGACTTGAGCTACTGCTAACTCCTTCTCTCGGTGATGTAGATCTTCCTCTACCACCTTGACTTCCTTTTCCTCAGAAAGTACCTCTACTTCTGGCAGATTTCTTCCTTATGAGTTTTTCTTTAGCCTTCAAGGCCATATGATAAGCCTCTTACACTGTTTTAGGAGACGACAGACTTATCTCATCCTGGATCTCCATTCTGAGACCATTAATATATCTTGCAATCTTCTCTGCTATATCTTGAATTTTTCCTGCTCTTATGCTCACTTTGTAAAACTCCTCTATGTATTCTTTGACTATCATTGATCTCCATCTAAGATTCTACATTTGTATAAATAATGAAAACTAATAATCACTTGGAAAAAGCTTACCTCTTAGTTTTTCCACCATCCTGTTCCAATTCTTTATTGGATGCTTACCAAGTCTCCTTCTTTTTGCCTGCACTCCATCCCACTAAAGCGTTGTATTTTCTTTCAATTTTGTGATAGCAAATTTCACTCTTTTTCCTTCATACATTTATTCATAATTGAAGAAATTATCCATGTCATTAACCCAATCTATCAATTCCACTGGATTTAAGCTTCCTGTAAAAACTGAAACCTCAAGTCTGGTTTTAGATGTGGATCCCAACACTGATTTAAAAAATCTCATTTCAGGAGTAACTTCTGCAGGTTCTCCCTCTTCTGCAGATTCAAATTCAGGTTCACTAACATCTCCGGCATTTGCATAGCTTTGATTTCCCATTTCCATTACTTCTAATATAGATTTCATCTGTTGCAGAACTTCCATCAATTCAACATTTGCAACTGGTCTTCCTCTTCTTCGACCAACACCACCTCCTCTTCCAACTCTGTGAGGCATGATGGATTTCTTTTCTTGAACTTTGAGATCTTGCTCAGTGTCCAAATTCTGCGCTGATACCACTAATGGTGGTCTGGATGTAGGTGTGAGTGATAAGCTTTAAAATATCATGACAATTTCTTCAAGTTCTGTTGGAACTTCCTCAATTTCCTTCTGAGTATCATTCATCAAAATTCTAACTTTATAACCCAAAATTAAAATGCATTAAAAAAATTTTACACAAATTTTTAATTGCATTGAAACCCAATTTTCAACCTTTTATAACTTATGGAATCTTAATTAAAAGAAATGTTACAATAATGGAACAACCATCATAATTCTCTTCTTATGGCAACGGAACAACCCTTATAAAAATCTTTACATTAAACCCCATGCAAAGTCTTCACGTAATTGACGACAACATAATTGTGTAAAAAATGCAGCAATATTAAAATTACACCAAATAAATAGTTGTTGAGTTGAATTGATGGATTTAAAACAATATTAAAACCTTTTTTATATGGTATCACATCCAATTAAAATGTTAACCCACATGCATTTAATTATGTGAAAGCCGTCAGATTGAAACCCTTGATGCGAAGACCGTTAGATCAAAATAATTGTTGGGAGATCAGTTTAAGTTATAAAATATAATTTAGAATATCATCGAGTCCATTCCAATGGTTAACCACTGTGCAAATTTATATGTGATAATCTTTGGATCATAATTCGATGGCCATGATATCACTTTGCTCCTTACACACTACAATGATCTCATTTGCTTCAATTCTATCAGATTAACTACCCATTCAAGAAATCATGGTCTCCATACTTCAACAAATATTAGTCATTCAATTAGACAATACAAGCAACCATTATTTCTCCATAGTGAATGCAAGATATTTAATTAAACATTACACACATAAATTAAATCAATGGAGCTTCAATTGACTAAATACAAACTCAGAACTGTTTTGAAAGAAATGAGATTTATTTGAATTGTCAACTCCACATACAATTTCAAAGGTACAGAGGATTTTCCATATTCTTCTATTTGATTAATTCTCCATCCAATGCCTCCTATGATTACATTACAACTTACTAAATATATAATGTTCACACAATCCTTTCAATCCGATTCTTTTGAATTAGATTTTCCCAATCTTGGATAAAAATTATATTACATGATATTTGCCTAAAAATTCTCAACTTAAAAACTAAATTAAATGAATCAAATACAAGCTATCCAAATCTTTGAATACTAGTCCAATATTATCTGTAAAAATAGTAAATCGCAGGCTAAAGGATCCAACTCCTTTGCTTCTAATTTTTTTTTGTATTTTTGGAATAAAATGAAGTAATTTTTCTCCTCGAGCCTCATGCTCCTGCATCAAACCTGCTACCCAGAACAATCCCAATTAGAAATTTGCTGCTAAATCTCAGAAAGGGAAGGAAAAAATAGTCAAATTCCCTTGCAAGATCTATGTTGAGGACCACATGACTTATAAATGTCCTCATCTCTAGGAATTCACAGACCTTCTTGCACATAAGGACACTGATTGGACCCCTACGGTCCTCAAACGCCCATTCCCTACTCAACAGAAAGAACACCTTATATCGAATCCACCACAACCCCTGCAAGGGGGAAATAGTGATTCACATCCACCTCCCTTTGGTGAAGGACTGTCAATTTTTTACATATTTGAAATGGTTTATCTACAAGTGTGAGCCAAGAATCATGGAAATCCAATCGATAATGCTCTAGAAATTGCCTCGGGTTCTAATCCACCACTGCCTAACAATATGCACATCAATAGGCTTGTCACTAACCCTGTGATTTATGCCCCCAAAGGGACACTTCGTCGCACAACACACAATACCTCTACATGTGCTACCCAAAAATACAACATTGTAGAAGATTTGGCACAAGCATTGTCTGCCATGTCTACCCTTGAAGTATTACAAACCTATCCAGCACAAAAAAATATTTTCTTTCAAATATTACTGGAATTGACGCTCGGGATTCTAATCTACTGATTTTTGACATAGAAAATCATAAGCCTTTCCTCTCCCATCTACTTTCATTTCAAGTGCAGGTCGTATTGAATGGAAAATTTATCCATCAAAATGTCATTCATGAAGGTGCTTCGACCTACGTAATGTCTACTTCCTATTCTCTCATCTTGGGTTCTCCCACTCTTTCACCGCCATCGAATTCCCTCAAATATTTTGATGGTCACACTTTCATCCTGGAAGGATACCTTGATATCTACTCTATCACTCTGAGTGGGAAAACTGTAACTATGGACATTAAATTCGTAGATCGTCATCTCGACTCTAATCTACTTTTGGGTTGCATTTTGACTTACGCCATGAATTCCATTGTTTCCTCAGTATTATGAATCATCCTCTTCCTTTTGGATGGGAGAATAGTCACAGTGGATCAACTATCCTTATATACGCTAGATTTCTCCCAATTAACTAGTGGAAATCTGCCCTTAGTGGGTAGAATACCTAACCCGTATGACAGTGTCGGTATCGGTATTTTGAAGGGTTCCTCACTATTAATATGTTTTCCTATCCTACCACCTGAGGTTATATAGAGGGTTTAATTGGTCTCTATCATTCCTAATGGCCCTACCAATCCTTGGATATCCCTGGCCCCTTCAAAACTTGATTCCTATGGAGACTAGATGTTGCTTTCAATGACTGAATTGGATTACCATGCTATTCAATCTACATCTGATTCTTCTACTCCTTTGGTTACGACTGATGATACCACATCCTCTCCCGTCGCCTCTCTCTCTAACAATCTCCCCAGCGGAGTCGCCAATTCTTCTATAGGGATTAATCCACGGTGGTTTTGGAAAAAATACCCTCTCGGGTCTCTCGGGACCAAAGGAAGACAAAATGAGATGACCTAAAACTATTCATATGTACATTCACATATTCATGTTAATCTAGAATCAACAAATAAAAATAGAAGGATTACCTTCTAGTGTTTCACGTAGATCTGCTAGAGTTCTGAGTGTGACAAAGGGAAAACTCCTCTGACAGGTCCTAGATCAGGACCTGCATATAGACAATACAAGAAGTAACCTTAAAAACATATAAACCTTAATGATTAAATACATTAACATATAATAGAATATAAAACTAGCATGCATCTAATATAATAATCAATTTATCCATTGAAAAAACATATAAAGAAAGGAGGTATCAACATCATCAAGTAGAAAAAACAAGACTAGATCTATATTATCATATGAGAGAAGAATTATTACAACCATGGTTGTTGAATAAATTATTCCCTTAGCTCTATTAGCACTCTATAATTTCTCAGGCTGAGGGGGAAATTGATAGAGGTAACCACAAAACCACTTTGGAGCCTAGGATTTAGCCATCCTAGACTTAGAGAGGGATCTTTGTTTTAGATTTAGCTTTGTTCTATGATTATGATATTAGGCTAGTTATGAGGATAAAAAGGTTTGTTTTGAGTTTTTGGTTGAGACAATAGAAGAGGGTCATTGGGCTAAATGGAGTCAAAAGGTCAAAGCTGATTTAAATGAATGAATAGCCGAGATCATGTGAAACTAGGCAAGACATTCATGTCATTGGATCCTTACAGTTTGAGATGGAAGAGAAGAAAATATTAGGGTTCAATCCAAATGCAGAGCAGACCTTATCTGAATTCTACATTCAAATTTCAAAATAAAATGTAAAGATTGTTTTAAGCCAGAGTAGGGTGTCTAAGACAAATCCTGAACCTAATTTTCTTATAAGAAATAAGGAAAGAAAACAATGTGAAACAAGATAATAACAATTTACATCAAAGATCACTTCACCACATAATCATGACACAAGAATATGGAAACAAAAGTTCTTTGTACTCATCCAAAAATAGTCACTTACAACCTGTTGAACATCTTTACAATAGCTGGTGATATTTCCATACCATCCTTCCCTTTAGTTCCAACCCTTGTCCTATATGGAATTATATCTTTTATAATTTTCCCCTTACATTCAGATCCTACATACTAGGAGGATCAAATCCCTTCCTTAAATGTTTTCACATATTTCTATAAAATACCTATTTATGTTCTATCCAAAATAGAGATTTGATCTCTTTCAAAATCATGCCATATATCCTAAATTTATTACAATATATTCAATTTTTAACACTGAAAGGTTAAAAATAGCAAATACTGAATGGTGACTACTATCCTCAAACTGGAAAATACAATAGAATTCCAAAAAATAGATTTAATTTGATCTTCTTTAAAAACCTAATCTGATCGAATCTGAGGTAGACAACAACATGTTGAGGACGAGTCATAAATGGAAGATCATTCTAGAATCCTTTGAGATCATTGAGGGATCTAGTTTCCTTGATTTAAAGAGATTTGATGTTTTCTATTCATAACAGAACTTTTGGCATCTAGTGAGGTCAAACAAAGTGTATTTAGTTGTTGATTTTTTGGGCATGATTTTCGACAGATAATTAAGGATTCTGAAATAGTTCTTAGCTGGTGAAAACTGTAACTGCTCCCAAATTTAATAAAAAATGGCTGAGTTTCCCTTCGACCCTGCTTCATTTTTTATAACCACTTCAATTGAAATTAAGGGCAACTTCAGCTAGGGTATCAAGCTTGAGGTGGGCTTTAGGTTTTCATTTCTTATGGACAAGCTTGAATCTCAAAATCTTGTTCCTGTTCTGAAATTTGTTATTATGCTTGTGAAGATTATTGTTCTTGTGCTTTACATTTTCATGCTTGATGGCTAACTGATCTAATGTAGAACCAATTTTAATAGATGACTATCTAAGAGTTTCATTTTCCTTCTTCATATGTCTCTCTAACACCTTTAACTTAGCATTTTCTTCTTTCATTTTCTGTATATTAGGAATTTTTCTAACCTTATTTTTTGATGGTGTTCTAGCTTCTTCAGGGGTTTCCATTTCTATAGTTAATGGATTTTCTTCCATTTATACAGCTAGGGGATCTAAATCAGAATCAGAATATGGAAGGTTTAGGACATTTGTTGCTGCAATTTTTCCTTGTTTCTCTGCCTTCTTTCCAAACTCTAACTTCCCCTTTGACTTATTTGATTTTGAAGGAGAAACCTTGGTGGAAGTTTCCACAGGAGACAATGCTCTTCTCTTCCTTTTACTGTTTTTTTAGGAAGTAAATTCATGTGAGGGAGTTCCTCCTTTCTTTGTTTGAATTTCTTGATCAAATTCTCCCCAAAAATAGGAGATAGTTCCAAGTCTTGTTTCTTCTATTGAGCTCTTCTAAAACTATCAATTTGATCAGACCATGATGGAAAAGACTCTTGCTAGCTTTCTAAGGCTTGGCCTGAACTTTAGAAGCCATATTGGTAAGAATCTTGAGAAGGTAAAATGGCATATTTATAGGTTTCATACCTATGAAATGGAGGAGAAGTCTAAAGTGATAGAGCATGGTCTGTAATATTCCAAAAATTTAGTCGTCAGCTAAATGGAATATTATAGTTTGTTTTGTCACTAGGTAGGTGAATAAGTGGGTGGGGAGGCCCATAAGTATCATTATCAGCAATAAAGACACTTCAAGTGTGAAATGAGACCTTTTTCATCAGCTAAATAAAGCACCTCCAAGTGTGAACAGGGTTTTATCATGTTCATTCAGTCAACTTTTACCAAGTGAACAACAATGTTATGGAGGAGTTGAGATTAATTGAGGAATAACGCAGTTTTGGAGGGAGATTTATTTCATGAAGCAAATGACCTAATTGAGTGGGGCCAAGGGAAAGGAAGATCATAATATATATAAGGAAGAGGATGGAAACCATATTAGATAATTTTTTGGATTATTATTTTTTGTATGGTCTGTTTAGACTTGTATTCCCTTGTTGTTTAGCAGGGTTGTTGTGTTGTTTAGCACCGGGTGTTCCGGAGTGGGAATCCTACCTATTTCCTTGAGAGGCCTCTTGGAATAGTATTGTATTCATTTCCACATTCATATTTTTATGCCAAGCTACATATTTCCTCATTAGCACAGTTTCTGTAGGTTATTGTGTTGAGTTGCAGCGTGCAGTAGTGGAGGATTGGATCAGGTGTCTTCAGAGCTAGTTTTTCAGTGGAGGAAGGTTTCCATCCATTGGGAGGCCTGTAAAGAAGCCCCTTGGACTTATTTCACACATTTGGCACCATGCCAAGTAGTATTCATCCCCTACAGCGCAGTTTCAGTCTTGATCTGCATTATTTTAGG
This sequence comes from Pinus albicaulis, assembly GCA_034641835.2. Classification (NCBI taxonomy): domain Eukaryota; kingdom Viridiplantae; phylum Streptophyta; class Pinopsida; order Pinales; family Pinaceae; genus Pinus; species Pinus albicaulis. The sequence goes on along the minus strand of CM076583.1, from coordinate 397,090,751 downwards.
GAGGAGTTGCAAGGGTAGTTGCAGTGATTGTTTTGGGAGGAGATTTCTTTAGTGGAGGAGCCACTCTTTCATCCGGAGGGTCTGTTGGAGGAGGGTTTTAGATTTCTACATCAGATTCAGCCATATCTTCTCATTTCTATTGTTACAACATATCTTTAGCCCTAGGGTTTCCGCTTACATTGGCACATTGTGTGCATTTTCTAGAAACCCTCTTGGGTTGTCTTGGAAAGCTGATCTAGTGCCCGGATCTGCATTTTTAGGTTATATTGGGGCCTATATCAGTATTATTGTATCATTTTATCATCTCCAACTATATTTGTGCATAATATAACTACGATGTAGTAGCTCTCCGACATTTTTTGTTGCAACAACATCTCACTTTTGAGAGTGTTTATGTATTGGAGGCTTGTGTGACCACATTCTATGGTTGGTGCCTCATTTTTTTGTACCTATTTGCTGCATATATGATCAAAAATATGGATTTATATTGGTCTCATGATTTTATGTGTTAAATACTTGCTGTTGCTTTCATTTTATGAGCTATATTGCTGCTATTTCCAATTTGGAATATTACAGTGGTATCAGAGCATAATCTTGGCTCAACCTGTGCATTCAGCCAATATGTCACCATAAGGAGAATCATTTTTACAAGAAGAAGTAGATTTACAGAAAAAACAAAAATAAGACTCCATTATTTGGAGGAAGAGAGGAGGAGGAGCTCTCACAGCTTCTCTTTCAAACTATGTAGAATATCAAGGGAGATCTGAAGAAGATGAGAAGAGAGAGAGAATCTCCAAAGGGGTTTGGATCTAAAGCCAACTCTATATTTTCACATGATGAGTGTGAGCATGCAGCTACACACCATGATTCACAACGCAATCATATGCCCAGATCTGCTATAAGGGATATGGAAGAAGAAGAAATTCCTAGGAGGGAAGCTCTTAGTGATTATCTACAAGAATATGAATCTCAAAATAAGAAGTTTAGAGATCATATCACTTTCCAAGAGTTTTGCAAGATCAAGGTAGAGAGGAGAAAGTAGCATGACATGGGTAGATTTTTCCTATCTAATTTTGATATATCACCAACATGTTCAGCTAGAGCTTGGGTGGAGGAGTTACACACCTATTTGCAGTAGCACCAAGTTTCTGAAGATGAAGCCATCAAAGTTGCAGTGCTACATTTTGAAGGTAAGGCCTATGCTTGGTGGATATTTGAGTCTTTTTCATTAAGAAATTAAAATGCTTCTTCTTATGCAAATTTCACTAAGATATTAGTGTAAAGGTTTGATGGAAAAGATTATGAAACATCATTGGTGGAAGTAAACAAACCAAAACAAACGAAACCTTTGCATATGTTGGAGGAATCTATATACCCAACTCCACTTTAGAAAATTGTTGAAGAGGCTATCATCTTGCATAATACCTTGCTTGAGGCAAGACCTCTATATCATATTATTGAACAAGAGGGCATGGAGATCCCTTTTTCAAAAGAGAAGGTTGGGGGAAATAGTGCTGTCACATCTAGAGCATATCTAGTACCTCATGAAAAGGAAGGAGGCGTACATGCTCCAATAAGAGGAATTCTTATATCATTACAAGAAGTTACCAAGGGTCACTTATTTGGAGGTCAAGGTACAATCAATGAACAACATTATTGTGAAACCTTGCAGAGGAAAGGAGAAGGTAGGGAGGATTACCTGATGAGGAGCACACACCCCTATATATTTTAGAGAGTTAATGCAAAGAAGATTCAGACTGATTTGCACTGTGAGGGCAGGAACAAATTTTTCCTTCCATATGTGTAGTCTACTCTTGACATTGATGCCTCATTACATGGAGGCATTCCACCAGGGAGACCAGTAGATCAGGAGATGACGAGGAATGCTTCACATTGGATAGCACCACTCTTAGATCCCGGAGGGGTGGATACTTTGGAGGGGTCTATTGTAGCGTAGAGAGTTTGGGGTATACTCAAGGAGGAGGGAGACATTCTCCCATTTTCATCATTACCCACTCTCACTACACATACTGTGCTAACAGAAGTTGCTGCAGTGATGGAGGATGGCACCTTCATGGTGCAAGGGAACTGCTCCATGGATTTGGATAAATAGAGGGTACTTACTTTGAGGAAGGATTCTTCCATACATTGGAGTAGATGGAGGCCACTCATGCTTACATTGGCCAATATCAAGAGATTATTTTTGGATGGGAGCTTCTCATGGGAGGCCAACTTCCAAAGATCACCACTTCTATTTGAGCATGAGAAACTGCATGGTGGGCATGGAAGCATTTTGGAGGATGACTTTCGCATGAGGGATGTCAAAGGAGAAGACAACAGAATGTGGGGAGCTCCACATTTCAGATCATCAGCGATGTCTCTTGGGAGGATTGATCCATATTGGAGGTCTCAACTCTTGGTAGAGTACTCCAAGGATCTTGGTGCTTGCATGATTCTTGATGACCCGGATAGAGATGATAGATATATGGTGGATGATGTGGTCATTTATTCTTATGGAAGAGTCTTCTTGACTAAAGCTTTTGAGCTAAAGGAGAAGCTGCTGTTAGGGTCCCGTGATTTGGCCCATTGGCTAGCCAAATGACGATGTAACATCAAACCAAGCTTTGGAGCCCAAGGACCTAGCCTTCCTGGACTCAGAGAGGGCTCTCTCTAAATTTGTAAAAGATGTCGGTGTGTTTACTTGCGGTGTTCTGATATTAGGCTAGTTATGAAGTGTGTTTTTGGTTTTTTAGTTTTTAAGTTGGTGAGGGATAAAACTGATCAAATACATAAACTGGATAACAAGATGTCGATAAATTGGGCTATGGGGTCAAACAGGTCAAGGAAGCTATGAAGAGATGATGTAAAGTTGTTGTAGGGCCGATTTGATTCACGGTAGAAGGGATCTCTGGGAAAAATGGCTTAAATGGACAACAAGTTGGTGAAAGACAAGGGATTTCAAGTGTAACTAGTTAATAGTAGACATAAACATGTAATAGCAAGCCATTAATCATGCTAAGTATAACTATAAGCTAATTAATACATAGAAATCAAACATTCCAGCCATACATAGAGGTATAAGACCCTCTAACTTCGGGAAATGGCTATCAGACTTTGGGGAAAAAAAATGAGACAAACTAACAACTCATAAACTATGCCGGAACGCCTAAACATAGTCTCTAAGTCATTGGGCACTTGGACAAATAAGTTTTCATAGTTTTAGGCAAAGGGCTAGATCGGGACTAGGCCTCCTTTGTTCAACAAGATGATCAACAAATCAGTCAAAGAGAAAGTTTTATGGACAGAACTATGGGCAGCTGATAGGTAGGTAGGGAAAACCATACATCCTACTCAACATACATAGAACTTATGAATAAAACTTAGCAACAATACCTTAAGTTACTAAAGAGCAGCTAAGAATTCTTTGGCATAACTAAGGAAGAAGAAAACATCAAGCTATGAAGATTCAGGGATTTTGAGGTGCCTCCATGGGCATATCTCAGAATCAATCTCTACTGATCTATAGCAGCAAGAAATATGTATTATGAATGAAAACTAGAAGACAAAAACATATCAAGAAACACTATACCATTCTACCATGTCATGGAATCCATCAACAATCCTTCATCATTCCTCAAAAGCATCCAAGAGGCAGTCCAAAAATCATAACACAATTGTATTCTTCAAAGCTCATATGACCAATGTATTAATTCTTCTCTCAAGTTCAGCCTCTCTTGTTTACAATGAAATCCATGGAATAAATAGGCTTGAGGAAGGAAAATCTCATGGAGCAACTAGCTATCCCATTGGCCAAGTCAAAATATCTAAATATGTCCTTGAGGCTTTGCAAAGCCCAAGGCACAAAATATCCCATAAAATATCTAAAAAACTGCTAAAAACGGAAATTATATTGACTTTACATGATTTCCCAAAGATAAAAATAGCTTAACGCACATTTGGGAAAAGCAGATTTTTGGAGTTCAAAAATTACAAAAATACTTCATATTTATGCCTGAAAAAGGTCCCCTGACTTGCTGGATGCAAATGGCAGCCTTCCCGATGTCGAAATGGGGCTCATGAGGGCTTACTGGAAAGCTCTCTTTGTCTACTTTCCGTCGCGACTGAAACCAACTCAATCTGAGGTCCGGAAGTCATCCAAAACTGTACCTGTGTGCAAAAACCCAGAAAATAGCAGACTGCTGATATGGCGGGCAGAACGTGCAAAATGAGGTTGTTTTTCGACAATTTGAGGGGGTGAATGATCTTAAAATGCCCTGAAAATCACTGGAGACCTGCTCATGGAATTATGGCATCCATCGGTATCATTCTCTTCCCTTGACGACTCATCAAACTGAAATGGCGAATTTGTGAGTTTTTGGCCAAAAACCCAAAAAATGCCAAAAAAAAAAAAGTTGCCGAAAAAGGCCCAAAATTGGCATGCATGACCCTCAAGGGTCCAAAGCAACATGCTCCGAAGCTGAGGCCAAAATATCAAGGGCTGATATGCTTTTCCCTTCCTTCCGTGCTAGGCACTTCTCCTTCAACTTCTTCAATTTCTCTTGTGCTACCTTTAATTTTCGCCTGGCAAACTGATTTAACTTCTGAAAGTGAAGATTCCTCTTTCTTTGTAGCTCAAGATCCCTGTTCGCCCTCTCAAGCTTGGTTTCCAAATGCTGGTTAGCTCTCTCAATCCATGCTTCTTTGTTTTCCTCAATTTCTTGCTCAAGGAGGGCAGTGAGAGGAAAGGCTTCGAAATGAGCTTGTTCTTCTGCTCTCTTTTTCTCCAAGGCTCTTCTAAGCCTGATGGTTCTAGGCCTCTTCCGCCTAGGCTGGTCTTCCTCCTCTTCATCATCAAACTCGCCAATGAGCTCTTCAATTCTTACTTGCACTTTTTCTGCCTCTTTTTTATACTTGATTGCCCTTGCTTCATGAATAGCTGCATGAAACTTCATTTGCTTGTTTTCAACCTCCAAGAAGTGGTTGAAATTCCTCGCCCTTTGAAGATCTTCTTGTAACACCTCAATTTTCCCCTCTTTGTGTATGAGGAGATTTTCAAGGATGCGGGCCTCATTGTCACTATCATCGCTTTGGATAGGGATAATGGCTAATTCACCTCCATGCTTGGCACTTTCTTCAATTTTACCTTTGCCTTTGAAAGACAATCTGGCGCTTTTCCTCCTTGGCATGATAGAAGATGTCTTTTTGGGCAATTTCCTCTTGCTAGGAGTGACTTTTGTCACTGTTTGTATGGCAGCCTTAGCTTGCTGTTCCTCACCAATGTTTTGTCCAATTTGTGTTTCAAGAGGTGTTTCAATTTCTTGCCCAACTTGCTGTGCTTCATCAACTGTCTGCTGCTGTCCCTCAACATCCAAATGCTGCTCATCAATGTGTACCTGTGGCTGTTCTTCACTTTGTATCTGCTGTCCCTCATCATCTGCCTACTGTTGGCCTTCATCTTGTATCTGCTGCTATTCCTCTTCCTGAACTTGCTGATGTTCCTCTTCTTGAACTTGCTGCTCTTCACTGCCTTCTAGCTGCTGCTGTTCACTGCCTTCTAGCTGCTGCTGTTCATTGCCTTCTCCTTCTCCCTGTGGTTCACTGCCCTGTCCTTCTCCCTGTGGTTCACTGCCCTCTCCTTCTCCCTGTTGACTTGGCTATCCAGTAGTCATTTTGAGTTTTTTAGGTGTAGGCCTACTAGACAGAGGCACTGGGCGATGGACAGGCTGAGTAGGAGACACATGAACAGGAGGGACAGTGGAAAAATCTGAATGGCTAATGAATGAATCCCATGAAACCCCCTTCTTCTCTAGCTGGTGTAAGAAGATAATTTTGATCAAGGAATGATGAAAGAGAGAAGGGATTTGCTGAGGTGGAGACTTCTTTGGACAGTAGCTGCCATTTTCTCTATGCTTTTGGACAAAAAGTACGGAAGGTTTAGTTGCCTGCTTCTGGTAAAATGCATCAACAAGCGGACATGGTAGGCATAAATTTGATTAAACCTCCCTTCACAAGTGAAATATCTCATTATGGCTTTCATTAGTGGAGCATAACTGTCAAGAAGATAGGAAACAGGGAAAATAGCAGTGATAGTTTCCCTATGTTCGGGTTTGATGAAAGGTTTATAATCCTCTAGATCAAGATGAGCTTGTTTAAACCACTTTTCACCATGATACGGGATCTTGGTAGCCTTGGATACATACCTTGGGGAGATTTTGAAATCAAGACCCACCAATTGGAAGTGTTTGTCCTTTAATCTCAAAGCGCACAAATGTGTAAGTGGCGAAAAACTCTTGACTTCTTCTATCCTCTGGCAGAAATCAAGACAACCTACTTCATGGAAATTAAAAAGCACAGATGGGTGAGCATTGATTTCTTCTATGGAGATAGGCTCATATCTCTTATGTGGACCGCTCCTGTGATCTTGCTTCGGAGGCATTCTGACTTGAACAAGCTTTGAAAGAGGCAAACTGCCTTCCGTGTATGAAAAATGTTTTGCTTGATTGAAACTAGTCACTAGACTGTTTGGACAGAGAAAAATGTGAGGTGGAGGGTTTGCAACAAGTGTTTCTTTGAATAAACAAACTTTGCTCTTCTTTTAATCAGCCCTTCACCTTTGGAGATACCTCAGCCAGGTAAAATTCTCAATAGAACATCATCAGTAAAGGTGAGACAAACTCCTGTGTCAATTTCCTGTATATAGTGTTAAGCAATCATAGCTACATCTCTGTCTTCAATGTAAAACTGCAATCATCAACCACCTGTCCTTTAGAAGTGGCCCTATTCACCTTCAGAATATCTCTGTCAACAATTCTTCAAAATGATACAATATAGTGAAAAGAAAAAGCAGACCCAGGTTAGGTGTAAAATCAATGCACAGTGCTTTAGGAAAAACACACCCTTTATTTGTGAATTCAAAAGATCAACCACCATATATGAACCTCTGTCTCAAAGTTAAATTCAATCATCAACAACCTCTGCCCTTCTTTTTTCCTGTAGAAAGTGGCCCTGCACCTTTGGAAAATCTCTGTTCAACAAACTTACAGTAGTGAAAAATACAGTGAAATAGGGGCAGATTGCTAGAAGGGGCTGGTTGTGATAAGTGCTTTGATTACCCTGTCCTTCAGAAATGGTCTTCCTCTTGAAAAATATCACAATCAACAGCCCATATAGTGAAAAGAAAGGCAGAACTAGGTTAGGTGACATATCAGTGCACAATGCTTTTTAGGAAACACACCCTTTGCTTGTGAGTTTAAGAGATCTACCAATACATCTATACCTCTGTCTCCAATGTTAGAGTTCAACCATCAACAACCTCTGCCCCTCAGTGTTCTATTCATCTTTGAAAATCTCTGTCAACAACTCTTCACAGTAGTGACAAAATACAGTGAAAAAGGGGCAGTCTGCTAGAAGAGTGTGCTGTGAGAAAATGCCAATAATCACTCTGTTCTTGAAGTCTTAGATGTCAACCAATATACAAAACTCTTTGCTCAAGGAGGTTTTCAATCATTAAAACCTTACCCTGTATAAGTGTGCCACCCTTCAACAATTTGCATCTCTAGCAAACCATCATACATATGTCTAGACAGTAAAAACACAGGACTGGAGTAAAATGACAGAGCTTTAGAAGACTTATCAAGCTTTTAGACAGAGGTTATATGAGTTTTCTCTTTCAAACAACAAGAATGTCAAAACCCTCTTAATGAGTGCACTTCACTGTTTTAATAGGGTGGAAATGTTTGGATGACAGTGTGAAAGGTTCCTCTTCAGAATTAGGCCTGTCTTTCTTCAACAAAAACCTCCTTTTAATCAAAACAAAGCTCTTTACAGGAAAACCTCTGTTCTTCGATTGATTTGAAGATGAAACAAAATGGCTCTTAACCTCAAAACCCAGTATCTCTATATGTGCTCTTTGAATGACAAATTCAGCCTTTTATCATATTGCAATACTCAGCTCACTGTGTAGAAAAGACTGTTTTTTCTTTTAACTGTAATGACAAGGTCCGGGGTTTTAAACCTTCTTGTCATTTATCAAAACCTTGAAATCGACGGGGAATATATAAAAATACCTCGAATTTTGACAAACACCTGTTTTGAAAGGTTGCAGAAACGCTGGAAACTTTTGACACTTGCGCGACACCCTTTGAAGAAAACACGTCGCGCAGAAAGCACTTGTCGGGTCGGCCTGTCGGGTGGTCGGGCGGCCTGTACAGGCGCGTCGCGCCAATGTACAGGCGCGTCGCTCCGACGAAGGTGGCCCGTGTAAAACTCACGCCAGGCGCGTCGTGCGCTAACACGGGCGCGTCGCTCGGCTTTTCTCAGTGTAAACTTCTGAACTTTCGACCAGATTTTCTTGCTTTGGTGCTAGGGAGACCGGATTCGTCTTCATTTTTTTGAAAATGAAATCTTTACTCTCACACTCACTCTTTGATGTCATGTCACAACAAAACTCCAATGGTCGTTTAAACTTTGAAAGTAACATTGATTTTTTAACTTTGTTTTGTGTTTAAACTTTGGGCTTGTCATTTTAAATATGTGAACCCGAACATTGACTCTGACCCCGAGCTTTAAACTTTGACAAAAACTCAACAAACTCCACGCCACTTCTGCTACTGTGTTTTAATAATACAGGTAGTTTGTCAATTTTCTCTAACAGCTCTTGGTCTTCGGCAGATTCTTCATCTTGTACCTACAGTAGGTGTTCAAATCCCTGCCTGTAGGTGTAGTATACAATACCCCTGTTCCTTTAAATAATAAAGGTTGTGCTTCTTCTTTTTAAACTATCCAACAATGATCACATGCTGAATGACCTTTGGAACATAGTGAACAATAACTTAAAAGGGGATATCTTCTTGGTAACAGAATTTTAAAAGCCTTGTCTGCAGGTTCTTTTTTCCATGTAGTTCTGTGCTACATCTGCCCTTTGGAATGATGACAACTGTGTTTGTTTTAAGACATATAAACAGTGACAGTTTATCAAAACAAACTTCTTCTGCCTATTCATAAGATTGTATACTCATTTGCCTTGTTCATCTGAACAGATAAGCTTGTAAAACAGGAAAACATGGCTTTTGATACACAGTCATTATTTTTCTTTGACCAGTGTGTTGACCCCTTTTTTGTCAATAGAACCATTTCATAACTTAGACTATGTTCACTGTTTTCCCCTCTTGGCGATTTTTATCAAGGAAAGACAATTCATAATGCGCCAGCAACATTTGAAAACTTTGAACACCATTTCTTGAAAAGCGCTCCTTTGGACCTTTGGCATGTGATATTGTTTTGTTGTTTTGATCCTTTCCCTCAAGGAAACTGCCCCCTTTTTAGTATCAATGGCATACCTTATTCCTAACATTTCCTGCCCACCAAGATGTATATTTTGAAAGATATTTTCATATGAATAGGAAGAGTAATACTTTTGAATTAGAAGCATTATCTTTAACCTGTGTAATGACTTCCACTTTCCTTCTTTGTCCCTCTCTACCGCACCTTTCTGACTAATTCAGTTTTCAACAATATCCAAGGCTCTGGCCATCTGCTCATACATGGAGGAGGCTCTTCATCAGGTAAGGTATCTAAAGGTGTTTTGACAACTCTGTTTGACACAGCTTTTCTCAGGATGTGATGGTAAGTAAACCACTTGAAAAACATCAATCTTAGTATCTTTACTTGCAAGCATCACTGTATTTCAGCAGAAACCCTAGCCAAAGTGACACTGTTTCTCTGCACTGCTTTAAGGGTGACTAAAATATCATCATGTGTTTTGGTCATCTCATGACACACCATTTGAAGGATAGTCTCTGTAATTATGGAGGTCAGTGTCTTTTGAGAAAACAAGAACTTTCCTTCTGCCTGTGTAATGGCATTGGTTAACAGCATCTATTCCATTTGATCCTGGACAAAACAGGCTTCTTATGATTGGGATGTTTACTGATGACAAGCCTTTCTAAAGTTCAACAATTTACATGATTTTAAAGCTTCAGATGACTTTCTTTATCAAACCAGACTCTCCTTTCCTTTGAGCTAACATATTTCAACTATATTCCTGTTATGATCATCAGTCACATTCATAAAACCTGGAGTCCCTGTTTCATTTGTTTCAGTTCAAGTCAAACCTGGACTTTTGCAATCTTCTAAGTCAATACTGGCCCGCGCCCTCTGCTTATGGATGAAGGAGGCGCCCTAACCCTCTGCTTGTAAATGAAGGAGGTTCTGGGCCTTGACAATTTACCAGTTTGCTGAGACAGTGGTGACCCTTTCTTACTGTGATTTTCATGCTGGAAAGAGCTGTAAGGTCCTGATGAGTGAATTTTGTTTTGCAGCTTTATCTCAGGCTCATAATACATTTAGAAGCAGCTGTTCCTCTAACTGTAGATCAAGCATTTAATCCCGAGATGAAGTTATATTTCCTGCCTTTGTAGAAACCATAGAACACTGTGAAAAACCTAATAGTCAGCTTGAGATTGGGGTTTATGCAGTGCTGAGATCTAGGGGATATGAGTGGCGCGACTTAGGGTTGTTTGTCAATTTCATTTGCAAAGTAAGAGGTCAGTCATGGTAGGTCTGTTGCAGATGGAGGCTTTTTGGCTTTTTGATGATTTCCAAGGGTGAAATGTCTTAAAGCGCCACTTCCTAACATAGGGGAGACTTTTGAAATAGATGTGGATTTGCCTTTTAAAGCTGATGGGCAGACCAATAAGGCTGAAGCTAGATAGGATTGTGATAATGAGGTTTTGATTTCGACATGGGCGAACTGAAAAGGTAGAAAGGCGAAAAAAGTTTTAGGAGGGTTTTCTGGATGACATATTTGACATAAGGAAATCGGTTTCTAGAAAACTTCATTTGTAGATATAGTCATCACTAACATGTAAAAATACTTGATGGCTAACAATGACTTGTGATCAATGAAATTCATAGTCAATATAACCTTAGGATCAAGAAAACAAATGAGCCTACTGCAAGAAACAATGCTCCAACTCAACAAAATCAAAACAAAAAGAACACAGAGGCTCCCAAAACGAAACTTTTGCAGATTCTTACTAGATAAAATAAACAAAATTCAAACCCACCCAGTCCTAAAAAGCAGCTTAGTCCTAAGACTATAGATATCACCAATGAGGTGGCCCAAACCTCCAAAGATGCCCAAAAAGCTAATATCACAAAGGCCACCAATTCAATGACAATTACTGATCCAAAAAAGAAGTCAGCTGACTCAAAATCATCGAAACCTAAATCTTCTGCTGAGAATTCCAAATCTAACAAAGCATCTGTTAACACTCAAACTGTTCTTGAAAAAAAAATCAAAGATAGCAGAAATCAGGAAAAACAAACATAAGATAAAAGACAATCTCAAGCTAAAGGTAAAACTGTTGAAACTCAAGAAAAATCATCCGAAACAATAGTTCCAAAAGATGAATTAATTCAAGCTATCAAATCTCAGTCAACATTTAACATGCAATCTGAAATATCCAAGTTAAAAATAACTATTCCCTTAGTTGAATTGGCTAAAAATGACTTGTATAGATCTATTATTACTGAAACATTGAATGTAAATGAAAATGAGGATACAATTAATATGAGTGATGATAGACCTGAATTAATCTTTGGTCCAAATTTAGATGGTAAGCATTTAGATGGGTTAGTACCTCCATTTTATTTAAGTCTTACTATACATGACTAGATATTACACAATGCAATGCTAGATACTGGAGCTTCCCATAACTTAATTCCCAAAGCAATAATGGAAACCCTGAATCTAGACATAACTTGACCATATAAAGACCTATTCTCATTTGATTCATCCAAATTCCAATGTATAGGATTGATTAAAGATCTGTGTGTAAACTTAGTCCAATATCCTGGAAAAAGCATGATCATGGATGTTGTGGTAGCTGATATCCCGCCAAAGTATGGCATGCTTCTTTCTCGCTCATGGGGAGCAAATTTGCAGGGATATCTACAACTTGACATGAGTTATGCCACTATCTCAGTATTTGGACAGCCCAAAAAGATTTACAGAGAAACCTTAATGAAGTTTATGATCAACAGTGCAGAAAGACCTACCAATTACCCAATCTATTCAACTCCTATTGATCTTGATTCCTTTATTCTCAGTAACTATGATCACGATAATAACCAAAATCAACTCACTGATAAGAAGCTTAAAATAATGGATGATTACATTGGTCATGAGGCTTTGTGGCATTTGGATTTTGATGGATGAGTAAATAAATCAGGAGCTGGAGATGGTGTGTGGATTACCAATATTGAAACAAGCCATTCCCAAGGACATGCCTTTAGATTGAATTTCAAGTGTACCAATAACATGACTGAATATGAGGCTTTAATCTTAGGTCTTCAAATCATTAGAAAATTGGGACGGAAAAGAATATTAGTCATGGGAGATTCCGAGTTAGTTATCAAGCAAATAAACGCAGAATACTCTGTTCAAAATCCCAGACTGGCCAGATACAGGGACATAACACATGATTTGGTTGAATATTTGTTAGAAAGCAAGTTTGCTATCATCCCTAGAAAACAGAACATGCAAGCCCATTGTTTAGCAACCTTTGCCAGCACTTGCAAATTTCCATTTTCACCATTACAAAAATACACTGTTGAAATCAAACACAGACCTATTGTCCCGGATAATGTAAAATACTGAAAAATTTTCTTAGAAGATGAACAAATCTATCACTTTTTGAACAATGAGCAAGAGTTTCAGAAATGCCAAATTGATAATGATTGTAATATAGATTCACCTTGTAACATAGATTCAATTTTTTGTCAAATAGATGATTTACATGATTTAGATGTACATAATTTTGATAGACCTACTATATTTACTCAGAGTGACATAGATGAATTGGAAAAAGTAGATATAGAAGAAATAATGGAAGATGAACCAAATTTGATTGATTTAAAACATAACATTTTACCTAGAGGTTTGACTCCTCTAGAAGACTTATTTGATTCCAATGATGTGCCCAAAAGGCCAAAAATGGAACCAGTCAGGTCTAATATAGAAGAATATAACTTAGGGACAAATGAAAAGCCAAAAATGATCAAACTATCAAAATCCTTGTCATCAGAAGAAAAGGTTAAATACATAGAACTTTTGAAAGAATATCAGGATGTCTTTGCATGGGGTTACGAAGATTTGAAAATTTACAACAAAGACATAATTCAACATAAGATTCCTTTAAAATAAAATCAAAAACCTTTTCAACAAAAACTAAGAAGGATTAATCCAATCTTGTTACCTTTAATTGAGAAAGAAGTTAAAAGAATGTTTGATGCACAAATAATTGCACCAGTTAGGTATTCTGACTGGTTATCTAATTTAGTGCCCACCAGAAAGAAAACAGGAGAAATTCGACTGTGTGTAGACTTTAGAAATCTTAATAAATCTTCCTTGAAAGACAATTACCCCTTGCCTAAAATGGATCATATTTTGCAGAGGGTGGCAGGTTCTTCAAGAATTTCTTTACTAGATGGTTTCTCTGGTTATAATAAAATTCTAGTTTATAAAGATGATCAAACTAAAACTTCATTTACTACCCCTTGGGGAACTTTTATGTACGCGAAAATGCCTTTTGGATTGAAAAATGCAGGAGCTACTTTTCAATGGGCAATGGATATTGCCTTTGCTAAGGAGATCCATGAATTTTTAGTTATCTATCTTGATGATATTACTGTCTTTTCAAAAACAAATGATGAACACTTAGATCACTTGAGACAAGTCTTTATCAAGTGTAGAAAATATGGTATATCCCTTAATCCTAAAAAGTCTCTTTTCAGACTAGAAGAAGGAAAACTGTTAGGTCACATAATCTCCAAAGAAGGCATTAGAATAGACCCTGCAAGAATTGAAGCTATTTTAAACATTCAACCACTAAGGAACATAAAAGAACTTCAAGCATTCTTGGGTAAAATCAATTTTCTAAGAAGATTTATCTCTAATCTGGTTGAAATCATAAAAGATCTCAACAATATGCTTAAAAAGGACTCTGCAATAAAATGGACAATAAAGGCCAAACAATCTTTCGAATCCATAAAACATGCTTTAACAAGAACAACAGTCCTCGTCAACCCAGATTATACAAAAGATTTCATAATATTTTCCTTTGCATCCGAACACACCATAGCTGCAGTTCTTCTACAAACAATCAAGGTTTTGAACGTTTAATTGCATTCTTTAGTAAAGCCCTCAGAGATGCACCTTTGAAGTATAATATAATGGAAAAATAGGCTTTAGCCCTGGTTAAAGCCATCAAGGATTTCAAAGTTTGTTGGAAATGTTGTCATTGATGGCAAAGGTCAGTAGAGAAGAACAAATGAAGAGTGCATTTACATAGAGCAGTAGAGGCAGAGGTTGAGAAACAGAGGCAGAGGCAGAGGCAGCGAATACAGAGGAATTAGAGACAGAACAATGAAGTTGAAAGGGTTTGAATTGCCATTAGTATGTAAGGGCGAGAATCTGAGATTGAGGAATTCGTAAGAGCTGTGAGGCTTGGGGATAGCTCCTTGAGATATCATTGTAGACATAGTATGGAGGACTGACGAATGGGCTCGATGGGCGATCGAATGGTGGAGTGATAAGGTGAGCCAAGAATAAAGTAAAACGTTGAAGCGTTGAACGGAACCCTGAGCCAAAAGGGAACGGAACTCTGATTAGTGAATAGTGATGACTGAACCTGGAGTAGAGGGGTGGAACCACGAAGGAGGAACAGTGGACGCGGTTTAGAGCGAACTGGTGGTTTTCATCGCACCACCTTCGACGGGCAAGTGGTTTTCAAGAAATCGAAGCAATTCCATAGAGCGGCTGACACGTGGCATACGGAGGGTCCCCAAAACCGCTTTCATTGCGCGCCATCGCGAGTTAAAGTTCGTGCAGCTAACCAGAGCGATATCCGTCAGATTGTGTGGAGCAAGGCGACGTGCTCTACGCCATTGGATGTGGAGGGCCATTTAAACGCTAGGGCCCAGTCCATCGCGCAACTATTGAATATTAACCCTTGTGCAAGTTAACCGTGCGATTTCCGTTGGATCAGAGGTTGAAAAAGAGATGAATTATCCACTGTTGGATCATGAATAAAGTTACAAGGTGTCTAACAAGGTATGGGTCGGCGTTTAATTGTTGATTATTAAATAATCAGAATAAAAATATGTGGGCTAGCGTGGGTTAAGTGGCGATGCCGAAAGGAGAATAGGCGTTAATATTACAGTCTATTGACGTTCGAATACATTCAGTTAAAAAAAAAAATAAAAAAAAATGAATAGAGGATTCCATTATACAGTGCGGAATGCTTATGATTGGGCGCTAAAAGTCACAGTTTATTAATAGTTTTAATGTTTGAATCAGGGAATATGCATACATGACGATATATATTTATATACTGTGCTAAAGTTGAAACCTATATGAAATGAGATTGGGTTTATTACAAGAGCCTGCAAGAACGAAAGAGCGAGAGACAATGGCAGAAAAATGGTACAGGGAAAAAGATGAATTGAAATTGTAATGTGAGTTTCAAACCATTATGTTTAAACTCATATATGAACAAATAATGTAGAAAGGTAGCCAGAGAACGGAGATGGTAATGAACAGACATCTCCCAGATTCATATGTATTTGAGAATAAAACCTGAAAAGCAGTTATATATGTAGTTGGTGCACTAAAGTACAGTGAACAGATGAATAGACACAGAGGTGAACCAAAATATACAGAACAGTCACTCAACATCAGCATAAAAGACAAATCTAGTAAAGCCAAAGTCCAGAAAAGGAGCTGAGTGGAATTGAAATGTGTAACTGAAAATGTAAATATTTTGTTTTGTTTATATTGTTTGTGATGCAAAGGCAAGTATCCTAAGGAAAAGAAAAATCCCACTGTAGCATGGAAATTTGTACATATTATTATAATTTTAAATTGAGTTGGATAAAGGAATGAGAAGACAGAATTCAAAAAGTCAGGACTATTCACTTCAAATTCCCTGAGGAATGTAAAGAGTCATGTGATGAACTCTATATATAATATCACATTTATATGCACAAAAAGGTTAGAAGAGAGAGTAAGGATAGAGAATGAAAAGCATAGAATATTGAGGCAGAGAAGATAAGGAAGAGAGGAGTAGAAAGAGATGCTACTAAACAGAGCTGATGTTTAAGGTAAATCAGCAAAAATTTCTTGTGATAAATTGAGGAAGTTCGAGCTTCCCTATCAAGTTGAAGCTTGATAGCTGTCAGTTGTAGCTGAATGAGGTTGGAGCCTCTTGTAGGTTGGTGCCTGCAGAAAATTGAAGGGAGTTGGAGCTTCCTTGCAAGTTGTAGCTTGCAGAATTGAGGTTGGAGCTTCCTGTGGGTTGGTGCCTGCAGAAAAACAGTGGTGAGAGGGAGTTGGAGCTTGCCTTTGCATCAAAACAATAATAAGATGTGGTTTTCTCCCTTTATGGGTTTCCACTTATATCTATTGTCTCTATCTGTGTTACCTGTGTGCTGAGATGATTTATCAAATCTGCTTAATGTTTGCTGCTCTCATAATAAGTTTAATATCACATTAATTTAATACTTGCTGCAACATATTAAGACTGTTCATATAATAAGGTTGATTATAAAAGTAAGCTATAAATAAGCTGATGAAAAGTTGAAAAATGATCATGTATGTATTGAACTGATTCACCCCCCCCTCTCAGTTCAACTAAAATTCAACAATTGGTATCAGAGCAGGTTCCTTTGTACCAGTTTAACAACTGAAAGGAGATTCTAGGTTCTCAGGATGGCTAGTAAAGAAGGATGCTCAACCAATAAAGCCCCTTTCTTTACAGGTGCAAATTATGCCTTCTGGAAAATCAGAATGAGGACATACATAATGTCTCTAGGAATAGAAGTTTGGGGTGCTGTGGAATTAGGATATGCCCCAAAGGCAATTGACGCAGAGAAAGAACCCAAACAAGATTTTGTAGCTAACGCAAAAGCCATGAATGCAATCTTGAATGGATTGTGTGAAGCAGAGTTTATTAAAGTAATGCACAAAGACATTGCCAAAGAGATGTGGGATACTCTGGAGAACACCCATGAGGGAGACAAGAAAGTAAATACTGCCAAATTTCAAGTCTATAGAGCCCCTTTTGAGAACTTAAAAATGAATGATGATGAAGACATTGACAGTTTATTCCTAAAAGTTGCAGAAATTGTTAACAATATGAAAGCTCTTGGAGAAACCATGCCAGAAAGTATAATTGTGTAAAAGATTCTAAGATCTCTTCCATATAGGTTTAATCCCAAGGTGTCTGCAATAGAAGAAATAGCTGATTGGGAGACCTTGACCATGAACCAACTACTTGGAAATTTAACAGCATACGAGATGAGGATCCCATAGAAGAAGCCAAGTACGAGGGAGGCAGCCTTTAAAACAAAAAAGAAGAAAGAAGAAGAGGAAGACATATGCTCTTGCTCGGATGAAGAAGAGGCAAAATTTGTTAAGAAATTGGATAGAGGCTCAGGTAAATACAAAGGTAAACTTCCTTTCAAATGCTTTAACTGTGGAAGAGTTGGACACTATGCTGCTAAGTGTCCTCACAAGAAAGTAAGGAATCGGGCTCAAGAGTCAGAGAAAAATAAATCAAAGAACTGGCAGAAAGGAAAGAAGTTTAGCAGAAAATCCTTCTATGCTCAACAAGACAGCAGTACATCTGAAGATTCAGATGAACTCTCAAGTGAAGATGGAACCTCTGAATTTTTATTGATGGCTATAGAAGAACTTGAAGGTCTCCTGCTAGAAGATGAAGAAGAAGAAGGTGAAGTCGACCTTGAGGGGGAGCTAAGAAGTGCTCTGGAAGAGATTGATAGACTCAAGCTGAAATGTAGAAAACAAAAGGACATTCTCCTCAAGTATGTACGAGAAGAACAGAATTCAGAAGTCCTGATGCAGCTAAAGATAGAGCTTGAAGAAGCCAAGAAGATAGAGGACATGTTACTTAAGCAAATCAAGGAAAAAACTCAGGAACAAGAAAATTTGGAAGAAGAAGTAGTATGTCTCAGGAAGAAATTAGAAAATGCTCAAAGGAAAGTGGTTATAAACTCTTCTCAAACAACAAGCTCTAGTAAGTTGAATGAAATTCTGGTTGCTCAAATATTGCCTATGATAAAAACTGGAATAGGCTATGAAGGAGAATCAAGTAAAAACAAAGAAAAGGAAAACGAAGAGATTATTTTTGTAAAAGTAAAGAAGGATGATGAAGCAGCTCAAATAGTGCCTACAAAAGAAGAAACTTGTAAGGAAGGAGACAGAACCTAGAAAAATCCTCTAATAACAAAGAATAAAAGAAATACTCAAACAATAGGAAAAGATTTATATGCCCTTGAGTATGTCAAATTTGAAAGCCATCAAAGGAGATTCTTCCCTCCTATGAAGAATGCCACTTGTTATGTCCGCCACCAGTAGGGACACATTGCTGCATACTGTCATGCAAGGAGGAGTAATTTAAATCAGCAAAAGATGCAAACAGTGAAGAGACTGTCTCAAACAAACAAATGGAGAAAACAACCTTACATCAGGTATGCAAATAATTTCTATGGTTATTGTTTTTATTGTAAGGAATTTGGCCATAAAATTATTGAATGTAGAAAGTATGGAAAAATATTGATGTTCAACACCTCAAGGAGGTTTATGAATCAAAGAAATTTTGTTCATACTCACAATTCTGCAAAAACTATGATCAAATGCTGTATATGCAATCAAGTTGGAAATTTGCCTTCCAAATGTCCTCTGAAAGGATGTGATGCATCATCTCACAAAAGATACCAAAAAAAAGGATGCCTCCAGTGGAAAAAGAAGGAGAATAAGTGTGACCTGGCTCTAACTACTCAAGATCTGAAAAGCCAATGGTATCTGGATAGTGGCTACTCAAAACATATGACTGGAGACAGGAGAAAATTTATAACTTTTGATGAAAAGAAAACTGGTAATGTTACTTTTGGCAATGATAAATCAGGAAAAATCAAGGGAAAGGGCTCAGTCAGCTTAGATAATGGTAGAGGTAAGGCCCAAGATGTACTATTTGTAGATGGGCTGAAGGCAAATTTGTTGAGTGTCAGTCAAATGTGTGATAAAGGCTACGAAGTTCTTTTCAGAGCACAAGATTGTGAAGTCAGATCAAGCACCACAGGTAAGACTCTGCTCAAAGGTATTCGAACAGAGAGCAATGTTTACATCGTGAAAGAGGAAGATGAAGCATGCCATCTTAGCAATCTGAGGAGTCATGGTTATGGCATAGGATATTGGGACATCTCAACTTCGATCATATCATCAGACTGAGCAAGAAGAAAACGGTCAGAGACATGCCAGAAATAAAAAGGCCTTCTAATACCATATGCAAATCTTGTCAATTGGGTAAACAGACTCGCACATCCTTTAAGGCCAAAGATGAGTTATCAACAAGAAGACCACTCCAGCTTGTACACATGGATCTGTGTGGACCTGCAATAACTAAAACACCAAGTGGAGAATCCTACTTTATGCTGATAATAGATGATTTCTCCAGAATGACATGGGTTTCTTTTCTCAAGAATAAATCAGAAGCTCTGGACAAATTCAAAATATTCAAAGCATTAGCAGAAAATCAGACAGGATGCAAGCTAAAATGTATCAGATCGGACAGATGAGGTGAATTCACAGATTATGACTTTGCAGATCTGTGCAATGAATATGGCATAAAACAACAATTTACTATTGTAGGGACACCTCAGCAGAATGGAGTAGCAGAGAGACAAAACAAATCTGTTCAACAAATTGCCAGAGCCATGATGCAAGAGAGTAATATTCCTCAAACCTTTTGGGCAGAAGCAGTACATACAGCGGTGCATATCCTTAATAAAGCTCACTTAAGGCCAAGCAGTGACAAGACTCCCTATGAACTATGGCATGGAAAGCTAGCTTCAATCAAACATTTTAGAATTTTTGGAAGCAAGTGTTATATAAAGAATAATGATGAAAATCTTGGGAAATTTGATGCAAGAGCAGATGAAGGGATTTTTCTAGGATATGCTTCCAAAAGTAAAGGGTACATGTGCTACAATAAGAATCTTCGAAAAATAGTTGAAAGTATTGATGTGAGATTTGATGAAGAACTTCCAAACAATACAAGAGATACAGACTGCTGCAGTCCATCAGACAACCATGAAGAAGAAAACTAGAATGATGATGAAACAAGCAAGACAACAGAAGATGCAGAGCTGAGCTCGAAAGCCCCCTCAAGATACACTCAGAAGAATCATCCTGAAGATCAGATCATAGGAGACAAGAAAGCAGGGGTCCAGACAAGAATGCAACTAACAGAACAAACAAAAGAGGTATACATAGCCATGTTATCACATATAGAGCCAAAGAGATTTGAAGAAGCCTGCAAGGACAAGTATTGGGTAAAGGCAATGAATGAAGAATTGGACCAAATTGAGAAGAACAATACCTGGGAACTAGTTCCTAGACCAATTGAGAAAAATATCATTGGCTCAAAATGGGTATTCAATACTAAAATGAATGAGCAAGGATAGGTAATTAGGAATAAAGCTAGACTAGTTTGCAAAGGATATTCACAAATCGAAGGACTTGATTATGATGAAACATTTGCTCCTGTAGCCAGAATGGAAGCCATCAGAATGTTTTTGGCCTTTTCATGCCACCAAGACTTCAAGGTATATCAAATGGATGTGAAATCTGCATTTTTGAATGGAGATCTAGAAGAAGAAGTCTACATGGAACAACCATAAGGTTTCACTTTAACAGACAAAGAAGACTATGTGTGCATACTGAAGAAGGCTCTATATGGAC
This sequence comes from Pinus albicaulis, assembly GCA_034641835.2. NCBI lineage: Eukaryota > Viridiplantae > Streptophyta > Pinopsida > Pinales > Pinaceae > Pinus > Pinus albicaulis. Next base: position 397,069,927 of record CM076583.1, on the reverse strand, counting down.
TGAAATAGGCTCCTCGTGCTTGGTACTCAAGACTGGATAAGTATTTGCAAAAACAAGGCTTTAAGAGAGGCGGAGTAGACAACAATCTATACATAAAATCCCATGAAAATGAACTCCTGATTGTTGTAGTGTATGTTGATGACATTATGTTTGGAAGCAACAGAGATGAACTGGCAAAAGGGTTTGCTAAGGAGATGAAATCAGAGTTTGAGATGTCCATGATTGGAGAACTCAGTTTCTACTTAGGAATTCAAATTCAGCAAAAGAACACAGGTACATTCATCTCACAGGAAAAACACTTAAAAGAAATGTTGAAAAAATTCAAAATGGAGGATTGCAAACCTGTATCAACTCCCATGATCATGGGATTCAAGCTGTGTGCTGATGATGGATCTGCTGATATAGATAAAAAACTCTACAGATCCATGATAGGAATTCTGATGTATCTGACAGCATCAAGACTAGACATCATGCTAGCAGTAGGACTAGTGGCTAGATATCAAGCAACACCTAAACAAAATCACCTTCTTGCAGTAAAAAGAATATTCATATATCTACAAGGAACAACACTATATGGGCTTTGGTATCCTAAAGGCAAAAAATTCACTTTGACAACATACACAGATGCAGATTGGGCCAGCTATGTGGATGATAGGAAAAGTACAAGTGGAGGTGCATTCTATCTAGGAGAAAGTCTGGTGGCATGGTTAAGCAAGAAACAAACATCTATCTCTCTGTCTACAGCAGAAGCAGAATATATAGCAGCAGCAGCATCTTGTACACAAGTCATGTGGATGAAGCAAACCCTCCAAGACATGAAGGTAAGCATTGATGAACCTATCTCAATCAAATGTGATAATACAAGTGCTATAAGTATATCAAAAAATCTTGTGCTTCACTCAAAAACTAAACATATCCCAATCAAGTATCAATTTCTTCGAGAACAAGTGGCTTAGAAGGTAGTAAAACTGGAATATGTACCAACAAAAGAATAGACAGCTGATATATTTACCAAAACTCTTGCTAGAGAACCATTTCAATATTTGAGAGATAAACTAGGGGTAGTATCTGTAGATGCTACTCTCTGATATAAAGAGAAAGCACAGTTTCAGGGGGAGAACAGAAATGAAAATATCATTCCAGGGGGAGATCAGCCAACAAGGAAAGCATGAAACAGGTCCTCAGGGTCAAAGGATTATGGAAAGAATACACCCAACATAAAAGAGTTAAAGAAAAGGCTACAGGGTCAGAATTTTAGATTTAATCCAAAGTTTGGAGCAGCAGGGTACAAAGTCAGAAGATCTCAGAAAGAGGAAATGCAGAAAGCAAACTAGGAAATGAGCAACCCTTTGCCATTGATGTCAAAGGGGGAGGAAAAGCAAAAAGGGGCTTCTATAAGGCAAATAGAGGAATGAAGAAATATTGCCTGCTCCTCTGCCAAAAGAGAGAGCGGCCCAGAATTTGTCATTGATGGAAAAGGTCGGCGGAAGAAGAACAAGTGAAAAGGTGGATTTCGAGAGCATCGGGCGATGGAGAGGTTGGCGGCGAGAGCGGGTGGGAGAGCGAGCGGAGTACGGAGGAAATTAGAGCAGAACGGTGAATTTGAAAGGGTTTGGTGCCATCAGTATGTAAGGGCGAGAATTTGAGATTGAGGAATTCGTAAGAGCTGTGAGGCTTGGGGATAGCTCCTTGAGATATCATTGCAGACATAGTATGGAGGACTGACGAATGGGCTTTATGGGCGATTGAATGGTGGAGTGCTAAGGTGAGCCAAGAATAAAATAAAACATTGAAGCGTTGAACGGAACCCTGGGCCAAAAGTTAAGTGAAACTTGGATGACGATACCTAGAGCAAAGGGGCGGAACCAAAAAGGAAGAATAGTGGATGCGTTTTAGAGCGAACCGATGGTTTTCATCGCACCACCTTCGACGGGCAAGCGGTTTTCAAGAAATCGGAGCGGTGTTAAATGTTGTCATTGATAGCAAAGTTACCTGAAGGAGCATCTGAACAACAACAAGGCAAAGAGAGAAGCAAGGAGTAGCATTAGACAAGAAGCAGCAGAGAGAAAGCAAGGCAGATAAGGAATTGAGGAAGCAGACAATGCAGAGACAGTGCATAGAAGTAGAATGCATAATTGAAGCAGAATTGTCCAAAGACAGAGTAGGAGAAAAAGGCCATCAAACAAGAAAAGGTTCTTCCTTCTCTGTGAATTATATGCATATTCTTGATAGAATTCAGAAGGAAGGATAGTTGTGTCCCTGTGGACAACTATGAATCATTATCCATAAACATCATAAACCCTATGGCAAGGATTCGAAATTAAAGATTTAGTGTATAAATTGAAGGAATTAATGGAATAGATGAGCGGATCCTTGAAGGCAGGAAAAGAGAAGTCAGTTTTTGAAGCAAGCGCATGGTTAAATATGTGTTAAGGACTTGATAGATGAATGTGTGTGAACCTACGCTCTTTATGTATAATTTGAAGGTGATTTAGTCTGTATGAGAATTTGAGGAAGGTCAATTTATAGTTGTAATTCAGGGAAGGATTGTTATATGCACCCGTGTCGAATTAAATTAATTGCGTCTGATACACTATGAACAAAATGAGTCGTTGGTAATTATGGAACCAAGCAATATTTGTTAATTTATGGCACATGAAGGGTAGAGCTCATATATATACGCAGACGGATGAAACCTTGAGCGAAGGGTAGAACCACAAAGGAGGAACAGTACAAGCGGTTTCCGGTTTTCATCGCACCGCTCTCGATGGGCAAGTGGTATTTGAGGAGTTGGGAGCGATTCCATAGATCATTCGACACGTGGCGAAGTGGACCCACGGAAAACCGCTTGTCACAACGCGCCATCGCGCGTTATTGTTCGATCCAGGATGCCCAGTGATATTTCTGTGCGCCGTTGATTTGGAGGGAAGCCATCGGACGGTGGTCATTTGATAAAGCTGCACGGAGGCTAACCAAGGTACGACGGGCCATCGCACGTTAACGTTCGGCATCAGAGGTCGAGCGATATGCATATACACTGTTGATGTGGAAGCTTGCTAATCTAACGGTGATCGGATGCTGGACTTGCGCGAAATTTACTTACGGTACCATGCGCATATTGGATTGGCTATTGACTATATTTGTGGGCCCGGGGTCAAAGGTTTGTCATATTGTTTGAAAGCGTTAAAATGCGAAGGGTTAAATTTAATCCTAAAGTTTAGTTCAAAATTGTAAATATATTTATTTATCAATTTCTTCAAATTGATAAATAAATTAAAAAGAAATCAAAGAGGCTCGTAGGGTAAAATAAAGGAAATAACGTCAGGGATTACCATTAATAATTGAATGGTTTTGACCCAAGGTTTTAATATATAAGGTGATGAGAATCATGAAGAACGGTGTGCGTGCGAAAGGTTTGATAATAAACGAATCTCTTCTAGAGATATCTATATAAACTCTGATATATCTGAATCTATGGTGCACCTGTGAATATGATGATTGATCAAGACCTCTAGATCAGATAATGATTAATTCCTGGTTGAATCGACTGACGAAATCATGAAGAACGTATGCATGAGTAAGGGTTGTGAATGAATACTTCACTCTGAAGTATATCTGTATGGAATTGGTAACAGATTGTTGAATTAAGGATGCACCTCTGAAGAAAATAAATAAATATGGTGGCCTGCAAGGTATGTCGTGTGGAAACTGGTGGATCTAGTGTGAAAATTGATGAAACGTGGTCTGCAGTGGTGCTGAGGGTCGAAGCCTTTAGTGAGGGGGTTGTAACTCCCTTCCAGGAAAGGCTGGTAAACTAGAGAAGGTTGTAGCTTTCTGCAGGTGGGTGCCTGTGTGCTGGTATAAGTCTGCGCCAGCATAAAATTGTAAGAAATTTTCTTTATAATAAATATTGAAGTCTGAGATAACAGCAGCGGTGGTTTTCTCCCGAATTGGGTTTCCACCTTAAATCCTGGTGTTCATATGTGTTGCTTATGGTTGATGGTTTGTTTAGTTATTTCTGTTCATATTTACTGCTTATCTGATGAATAAATGATGCAATGATCTAAGTAAAGACATAATAAGATCTCTGGACATACAAGTTGGATGCAGTAATGTAACATATGGTTTTAAAAGAAAAGGAAAACTAAAACATTGTTAGTCAGCTCAAAATATTGATTCACCCCCCCTCTCATTATTTTTTTTCCAACAATTGGTATCAAAGCAAGTCCTTCTGAAAAGCTTAGCCGCTAGAAGGAAGATTAAGCAAGATGAGCAATCAAGATGGAACAACATCTATTAGGCCTCCGCTCTTTAATGGAAACAATTTAATCTTCTAGAAAACAAGGATGAGATCCTATCTTCAGTCTCTGGGAGCAGAGGTATGGGAAATTGTTGAAGGAGGATATCAATATCCAGCTGCAGTACCAACATATCCGACGAAAAGAAAGAATTATGAAACAAATGCAAAGGCGGTCAATGCTCTATTGGGAAGTCTAACTGAATCAGAATTTTTCAAAGTCATGCAGCTGAATACAACAAAGGCAATATGGGACAAAATCATTCTAAGTTATGAAGGTGATGCAAAGGTAAAAAGTGCTAAACTCCAAACTCTCAAAATTCAATATGAGAATCTAAAAATGGATAATGAGGAGAGCATTGCCAATTTCTTTTTACGTCTTGATGATATTGTAAATCGTATGAGAAATCTGGGAGAAACAATAACCGAATCTACTTTGGTTGAGAAAGTCTTAAGATCACTAACGACAAAATTTGAGTCAAAAGTTTTTTCTCTTGAAGAAAAGCAGGATCTTCAAAATCTTACTGTGGTGCAACTTCATGGCATACTAACTGCATATGAAATGAGAAGAGGAGGACCATCTGAAGTCAAAGAAGCAGTCTTTAGAACTTCTACAAAAGGGAAGGAAGTACAAAAACCAGAAGGATCAGGATATATCTCAAAAGAAGATGAGATAAACTTTGTAAAGAAACTTCAACTTGGCACAGGACGGTTCAGAGGTAAGCTTCCTTTCAAATGTTTTGATTGTGGAAGAGTTGGTCATTATGTTGCTAAGTGTCCTTATAAAGAAACACATAAAAAGGGGAAGGAAGTAGCAAGAAGGAATAAGAATCATTTTAGTACTAGAAAGAGTTACTATACTCATGAAGACAGTGATGGGTTATCTAATAGTGAGGAAGAATGTGAAAAAGATCTTAGACTTCTCATGGCATTTGAAAAAGAATCTAGAGAAGAAAATGATACTTTTGTGGATGCTCTAGAAGACAGTGATTTTCTTGATGAAAACAATAAACTCAAAATTTGCTTAGAAGAGAGTAAAATAACCATAGAAACTCTGAAAAATCAGCTTGAAGAAAAAGAGAAACATAATGAGAAATTAGAGTGTGAAGTAGTAAGTCTAAGAAAAGAACTTGAGAAAGTAAAGACTCTGAATCTTAGATTTGCTAAAGGATCTGAAACCTTAGATGAGATTATCAAGGTACAACGTTCTCCTCTTATAAAGACAAGTCTTGGATATATCGGAGAATCTTCTCAGGCTTCAGCGCCAAATTATCTAAAAGCAGTTACAGCTGGTTTACAACATGCTGCCACTCAGCAAGGGAATAAAGAATCTTTACAAGTAAAGCATGATCATATCAATTCAAAGAACAATAACATAAATGTCTTTCAAAGAAACACCAATCAACAGGTAAATTCAAGAAGAAGATTTTATGATCGCAGAAATTTCTTCTTCAATGGACAATGTTTCTCATGTCACAATTTTGGTCATAAAGCTGTTCAATGTGTTGCATATAAAACCATCATGACAAGAGAAGCAAGAAAGAAAAGGATTGATATTGAAGCAAAGAAGAATACTTATAACAACTTTTCTCCTCTTCAAAATGAAGTTGAATGTGCTTATTGAAATAACTTTGGCCATGAAGAATCTGAATGCAGGAGCAAAGTTCAGCCAAAAGAACATGTTCCTTCAAGCTCCAAAGTATGGAAAAAGAAGGAATTACAGGTTGAAAATTGTGGCATAGCGTTATTTGCAGAAGATGAAGAAAACCAATGGTACATTGATAGTGGATGCTCAAGACACATGATAGGTGACAAAAACAAACTTCTAGCATATAGTGCTTTAGAAAAGGAAAAGAATGTTACATTTGGAAATGATACTCCTGCGGTCATTAAGGGAAAAGGGTCTGTTTTTCTAAAAGAAAAGGTGAAAGCTAATGAAGTTATGTATGTGGATGGATTAAAGCATAACTTGTTAAGTGTAAGTCAAATGTGTGATCAAGGAACTGAAGTTGTCTTTAGTTCAAAAGAATGTGTGGTACGTGATCTTGATACATGTAAAGCAATTATAAAAGGAAAAAGAACTCCAAACAACCTGTATATATTGAAGAACCCCAAAGAACAATGTTATTTGAGTAAATCTTTAGAAAATTGGCTATGGCATAGAAGGTTGGGGCATCTGAGCTTCTCTCAAATCAACAAATCAAGCAGACTTAAATTTGTTCATGATCTTCCCAATATTACTCTACCTGAAAATATCATATGCAAATCTTGCCAATTCGGTAAGCAAACCAGAGTACAATTTAATGCCAAGGAAGGATCATCAAGTAAGCCTCTTGAACTCATTCATATTGACATATGTGGACCTATGAGGAAAAATTCACCACGTGGTGAACAATACTATATCTTATTTATTGATGATTTCTCTAGAATGTGTTGGATTGGGTTGATTAAACAAAAAGATGAAGCATTTGAGAAATTTCAGATCTTCAAAGCACTGGTTGAAAATGAATTAGATCTAAAAATAAAATTTCTTAGATCTGATCGAGGAGGAGAATATACATCAGATGAATTCCTTGAATTTTGTGAACAACATGGCATAAAAAGACAGTTTTCTGTAGCTGGCACTCCACAACAAAATGGCGTAGCAGAAAGAATGAATAGAACAGTTCAACAAATGGCTAGAGCTATGCTTGATGATTCCGGAACACCTGACACATTTTGGGGAGAAGCAGCACATACAGCAGTAAACATTCTCAACAAGGCACATGTTCGTGTAAATAGTGATAAAACTCCATATGAACTCTGGTATGGTAATCCTCCCACTATAAAGCATTTTAGAATTTTTGGAAGCAAATGATTTATCAAGAATAATGATGAAAAACTTGGCAAGTTTTAACCCAGAGCAGATGAAGGAATATTCCTTGGTTACTCCTCTAGGAGTAGGGCATATAAATGTTACAATAAAAGACTTCGGAAGATTGTTGAATGTATTGATGTTGTTATTGATGAGTCTCCTGCAGCTCCAAAAGAAGAAAAGAAAACAACAGATGAAGATGATGATGACACATATCCTTCTACATCAAATAAGGATGATATAGATAGTGAACCCAATGAAGAACCCGAAGATGATTTATCTGAAAAAGCTCCATCTAGATATGTTCAAAAGAATCATCCAGAATCTCAAATTTTGGGAGAAAAGGGATCAGGTGTACAAACAAGAAGGACTCTTGTGGGATCTTCTAGCAATCTGGCATTTCTGTCCACTATTGAACCACACAATGTTAGTCAAGCATGCAAAGATGATTGTTGGATTCAATCCATGAATGAAGAGCTTGATCAAATTGAGAAGAATCACACTTGGGAATTAGTACCAAGACCTCATGACAAAAATGTCATTGGAACTAAATGGATATTCAAAAACAAGTTAAATGAGAATGGGGATGTTATAAGAAATAAAGCTAGACTTGTTTGCAAAGGGTATGGTCAACAAGAAGGTATAGACTTTGAAGAAACTTTTGCTCCTATAGCCAGACTTGAAGCCATAAGAATGTTTCTTGCATTTTCAAGCTTCCAAAAAATCAAATTTTATCAAATGGATGTTAAATCTGCTTTTCTCAATGGTGATCTAGAAGAAGAAGTTTATATAGAACAACCAGAAGGATTCATTTTGGGAAATGATGAAAAACTTGTTTGTAGACTTAAAAAGGCTCTATATGGTCTCAAGCAAGCTCCAAGAGCATGGTATTATCGTCTTGAAAAATATCTTCATCAGCAAGGATTTTCAAAAGGTCTATTAAAATACAGAAGATTAAATTGGTTGTGAGGTGCTGTTAAGCATCTCTGATTGCACAGGCTAAGGGGGAACATTGGTCATATGAAAAGGATGCGTTGATGCAGCATGATATCAGGGGGAGCATGGTATTGTCGGTTCAAATGATCTTTATCAACTCTTTTCCATTGATGTAAAAGGGGGAGGAAAAGCCACAAAGGGCGTCTATAAGACAATCGGAGGAAGAGTATTGCCATCAATGCGAAAGGGGGAGATTGTTGGAAATGTTGTCATTGATGGCAAAGGAAGTTGCACAGAAGGAGCATCTGAACAGCAAAAAGGCAAAGAGAGAAGCAAGGAGCAGCATTAGACAAGAAGCAGCAGAGAGGAAGCAAGGTAGATAAGGAATTTAGGTAGCAGACAACGCAGAGACAGTGCATAGAAGTAGAATGCATAATTGAAGCAGAATTGTCCAGAGATAGAGTAGGAGAAAAAGGCCATCAAACAAGAAAAGGTTCTGCATTCTTTGTGAATTATATGCATATTCTTGATAGAATTCAGAAGGAAGGATAGTTGTGTCCCTGTGGACAACTATGAATCATTATCCATAAACATCATAAACCCTATGGCAAGGATTCGAAATTAAAGATTTAGTGTATAAATTGAAGGAATTAATGGAATAGATGAGCGGATCCTTGAAGGCAGGAAAAGAGAAGTCAGTTTTTGAAGCAAGCGCATGGTTAAATATGTGTTAAGGACTTGATAGATGAATGTGTGTGAACCTACGCTCTTTATGTATAATTTGAAGGTGATTTAGTCTGTATGAGAATTTGAGGAAGGTCAATTTATAGTTGTAATTCAGGGAAGGATTGTTATATGCACCCGTGTCGAATTAAATTAATTGCGTCTGATACACTATGAACAAAATGAGTCGTTGGTAATTATGGAACCAAGCAATATTTGTTAATTTATGGCACATGAAGGGTAGAGCTCATATATATACGCAGACGGATGAAACCTTGAGCGAAGGGTAGAACCACAAAGGAGGAACAGTACAAGCGGTTTCCGGTTTTCATCGCACCGCTCTCGATGGGCAAGTGGTATTTGAGGAGTTGGGAGCGATTCCATAGATCATTCGACACGTGGCGAAGTGGACCCACGGAAAACCGCTTGTCACAACGCGCCATCGCGCGTTATTGTTCGATCCAGGATGCCCAGTGATATTTCTGTGCGCCGTTGATTTGGAGGGAAGCCATCGGACGGTGGTCATTTGATAAAGCTGCACGGAGGCTAACCAAGGTACGACGGGCCATCGCACGTTAACGTTCGGCATCAGAGGTCGAGCGATATGCATATACACTGTTGATGTGGAAGCTTGCTAATCTAACGGTGATCGGATGCTGGACTTGCGCGAAATTTACTTACGGTACCATGCGCATATTGGATTGGCTATTGACTATATTTGTGGGCCCGGGGTCAAAGGTTTGTCATATTGTTTGAAAGCGTTAAAATGCGAAGGGTTAAATTTAATCCTAAAGTTTAGTTCAAAATTGTAAATATATTTATTTATCAATTTCTTCAAATTGATAAATAAATTAAAAAGAAATCAAAGAGGCTCGTAGGGTAAAATAAAGGAAATACCGTCCAGGATTACCATTAGTAATTGAATGGTTTTGACCCAAGGTTTTAATAAAGGCGAAAACTATATAAGGTGATGAGAATCATGAAGAACTGTGTGCATGCGAAAGGGTTGATAATAAACGAATCTCTTTTAGAGATATCTGTATGAATAAACTCTGATATATCTGAATCTATGGTGCACCTGTGAATATGATGATTGATCAAGATCCCTAGATCAGATGATGATCAATTACTGGTTCAATCGACTGACGAAATCATGAAGAATGTATGCATGAGTAAGGGTTGTGAATGAATAATTCACTCTGAAGTATATCTGTATGGAATGGGTAAAAAATTGCTTAGAGATCTGAATTAAGGAAGCACCTCTGAAGAAAATAAACAAATCTGGTGGCCTGCAAGGTATGTTGTGTGGAAGTGGATGAAACGTGGTCCGCAGTAGATCTGAGGGTCGAAGCCTTCAGTGAGGGGGTTTTAGCTCCCTTCCAGTGGTAGCTGGTAAACGAGAGCAGGGGGTTGCAGCTCCCTTCCAGGAGAGGCTGGTAAACGAGAGAAGGTTGTAGCCTTCTGCAGGTGGGTGCCTGCGTGCTGGTATGAGTCTGCACCAACATAAAATTGTAAGAAGTTTTCTTTATAATAAATATTTAAGACTGAGATTACAGTAGCGGTGGTTTTCTCCCGAATTGGGTTTCCACCTTAAATCCTGGTGTTCATATGTGTTGCTTATGTTTGATGGTTTTTTCTGTTATTTCTGTTCATGCTTACTACTTATTTGATGAATGAATGATGCAATGATATAAGTAAAGACATAATAAGATCTCTGGACATACAAGTTGGATGCAGTAATGTAACATATGGTTTTAAAATAAAGGAAAACTAAAATTTTTTATTCAGCTCTAAATACTGATTCACCCCCCCTCTCAGTATTTTTCCCAACACGATTCCATAGAGCGGCTGACACATGGCATACGGAGGGTCCCCAAAACCGCTTTCATTGCACGCCATCGCGAGTTAAAGTTTGTGCAGCTAACCAGAGCAATATCCATCGGATCGTGTGGAGCAAGGCGACGTGCTCTACGCCGTTGGATGTGGAGGGCCATTTAAACGCTGGGGTCCATTCCATCGCGCAACTATTGAATATTAACCCTCGTGCATGTTAACCACGCGATTTCCGTTGGATCAGAGGTTGAAAAAGAGATGAATTATCCACTGTTGGATCATGAATAAAGTTGCAAGGTGTCTAAAAAGGTATGGGTCAGTGTTTAATTATTGATTATTAAATAATCAGAATACAAATATGCGGGCTAGCGTGGGTTAAGTGGCGATGCCGAAAGGAGAATAGGCATTAATATTACAGTCTTTTGACGTTTGAATACATTCAGTTAAAAATAAAAAATAAAAAATGAATAGAGGATTCAATTATACAGTGCGAAATGCTTATGATTGGGCACTAAAAGCCATGGTTTATTAATAGTTTTAATGTTTGAATCAGGGAATATGCATACATGACGATATATATTTATATACTGTGCTAAAGTCGAAACCTATATGAAATGATATTGGGTTTATTACAAGAGCCTACAAGAACGAAAGAGCGAGAGACAGAGGCAGAAAAATGGTACAGGGAAAAAGATGAATTGAAATTGTAATGTGAGTTTCAAACCATTATGTTTAAACTCATATTTGAACAGAGAATGTAGACAGGTAGCCAGATAACAGAGATGGTAATGAACAAACATCGCCCAGATTCATATGTATTTGAGAATAAAACCTGAAAAGAAATTATATATGTAGCTGGTGCACTCAAGTATAGTGAACAGATGAATAGATATAGAGGTGAACCAAAATATATAGAACAGTCACTCAACAGCAGCAGAAAAGACAAATCCAGTAAAGCCAAAGTCTAGAAAAGGAGATGAGTGGAATTGAAATGTGTAACTGAAAATGTAAATATTTTTTTTGTTTATATTGTTTGTGATGCAAAGTTAAGTATCCTAAGGAAAAGAAAAATCCCACTGTAGCATGGAAATTTGTACATATTATTATAATTTTAAATTGAGTTGGATAAAGGAATGAGAAGACAGAAGTCAAAAAGTCAGGACTATTCACTTCAAATTCCCTGAGGAATGTAAAGAGTCATGTGATGAACTCTATATATAATATCACATTGATATGCACAAAAATGTTAGAAGAGAGAGTAAGGATAGAGAATGAAAAGCATAGAAGATTGAGGCAGAGAAGATAAGGAAGAGAGGAGCAGAAAGAGATGCTATTGAACAGAGCTGATGTTTGAGGTAAATCAGCAAACATTTCTTGTGATAAATTGAGGATGTTGGAGCTTCCCTATCAAGTTGAAGCTTGATAGCTGTCAGTTGTAGTTGACTGAGGTTGGAGCCTCCTGTAGGTTGGTGCTTGTAGAAAATTGAAGGGAGTTGGAGCTTCCTTGCAAGTTGTAGCTTGTAGAATTGAGGTTGGAGCCTCCTGTGGGTTGGTCCCTGCAGAAAAACAGTGGTGAGAGGGAGTTGGAGCTTGCCTTTGCATCACAACAATAATAAGATGTGGTTTTCTCCCTTTATGGGTTTCCACTTATATTTGCTGTCTCTATCTGTGTTGCCTGTGTACTGAGATGATTTATCAAATATGCTTAATGTTTGCTGCTCTCATAATAAGTTTAATATCACATTAATTTAATAATTGCTGCAACATATTAAGACTGTTCATATACTAATGTTGATTATAAAAGTAAGCTATAAATAAGCTGATGAAAAGTTGAAAAATGCTCATGTATGTATTGAACTGATTCACCCCCCCTCTCAGTTCAACTAAAATTCAACATAGTTTACATACTTCATTCACACATAATTGCATATGTCTCCAATGTGGTAATTAAAGATATTCTGACACAAGATGGACCTGATAGTAGGAGAGGAAAGTGGATAGCCACTATCCTTGAGTACGATCTGGAAATTAAACCAACAAAGCTCATTAAAGGACAGGGTTTAGCCAAATTGATGGCTGAATCAAATTGCAATGCTTTAGACATTAATTTCATTGCACAAATAGATGACCAGGAGGAGATGGCGACTCCATTGATCAGTGAGGCCTATATAGAATCACCATGGTACTCTGATATTATCTTTGTAATAACACATTTGCAAGCTTCTCCCAAGCTAACTAAAACCAAAGCAAGATTCATCAATCAGAAAGCAATGAGGTTTTTTATCTTAAACAATGCACTTTACTGAAAGGAAAACACTGGGATCTTACTAAATTGTTTATTAAAATATGAGGCTGACAAAATTCTTGGGGAATTTCATGCAGGTGACTGTGGAGGCCACATATAATGGAAGAGTACAGTAGACAAAATACTGAGAGATGGTTTTTACTGGCCAACTTTATTCTCTGATGTTAAAAAAATTGTTACCTCTTGCCACAAATGCCAAATTTTTGAAGGAAAAAAGAAACTATTGCCTTTACCTCTTAAGCCTATATCAACTGAAAAACCATTTCAGCTATGGGGGTTAGATTTCATTGGTGAAATCCATTCTCCATCTTCAGGCCAACATAAATGGATTCTAACTGCTATAGATTACTTTACCAAGTGGATAGAAGCCATTCCCACTAGGTAGGTCACTGATTAAGTTATAATCTCATTTATAGAAAGTAATATTTTATTAAGATTTGGATGTCCACATAACATTATTACTGATAATGCAGCAGCATTCAAGTCCAAGCAAATGATTTCTTTCTATCATAAATACCATATTATCTTAGGTCATTCAACAGCATATTATCCCCAAGGTAATGGTTTATCCGAATCATCAAACAAAATCTTAATCAATATCATCAAAAAATTATTTCAAGACAACAAAAGTACCTGGAACAAAAATCTAGTCTATGCCCTATGGGCTGATAGACTTACCACAAAAAAGTCTATTGGAACTTCACCTTATCAGATTGTTTATGGAATAGATGCAGTTTTCCCCTCTTCCTTGGGTGTTCCAATCATGAAGATTATCCAGGAATCACAAGTGGAAACAAATGATATTCAACGAAGAATCAATGAAACAATACATCTCCAACAAACTAGGGAAGAAGCTTATGAAAAATCACAAGTTTTACATGAAAAAATCAGAAAGATTTTTGACAAAAGGGTTAAAGAAGATGATTTTTTCATAGGAGATCAAGTTTTGAGATGGGATTCACAAAGAGAGGATAAAGGCAAACATGGAAAGTTTGACTTTCTATGGCAAGGACCCTATGTGATATATGGTTACAGAGGTAATAATTCATTTTTCATCAGAAATTTGGATGGAACTGAACTTCAAGAAGGACCAGTGAATGGTAGGATGCTGAAACACTACTATTCTTCAGAGTCACTCAACATTTAGATTGATTTACTTTATCATTGTAAATATTCATTGCAAGTGTGTAGATTGGATTGGAGATTTTATCTACAAATTTGAAGCCCGAAGAGAAGGCCCTAAGCTTTGCAGTATAAAATGTCATAAATATGAATTGTTGCAGAAAAACAGAAGACAATTATAGGATCACCAAGGTCAAAGATGAAGGCTACTGATCTTACAGTTCTTGAAATTTCACCAGGAAATGCCATCCCCAAGTGAAGCCGATGTTACTGACCTATAAATATAAGATTCATAATTTTGAATTGACTGATGGTAGTCTTGTAAATATGTACATACTTTGCCTTCTGCAAGTTGTATTCTCATAATTTGTAAAAAAATAAAAAAAATCAAAAAAGTAAAAAGAGGGTAAAAGTCCTAAAAGAACAATCTAAGGACTTTGAAAAAATAATAGACCCCAAAAGAAAAAAATGAATAAAACATGAAAGTGTGCAAATATAAATGCCACTACTTTACTTTTTGCAGATGATTATGGCAGAGTGTCAATAAATGCCATAATTTGTGATGAGTTGAACAATTTAATCTTGACTCGTCATTTTTCAATTTTAAATGTTGTAGATAGAGAATAAAGAATTTTCATACAGTTTAATCATGACAATTCAGTAGTTAAGTAGAGAATAAGTGAATCCAACAATTTAATCTGGATTCTTGGATGAAATAAGTGTAGAATTAGATAGTTTTATTGCTTTCAGAAAGAATAAATGCTGTAAAGGTTGCTAGCTTAAATGCACCTAATCAAAATGGAAGAAAAAATGTTAGCAATTAAATTGGGTAGGTAGAAAAAGGTGAGAAGCATCATTGTAAATATTATTCACCAGGGCTGCAAATAACTAACTTCCCTTCCCCATAGCCATTTATCATTCTAAACTATCATTCAGAAAGACTCAAGGCATTTCCTTGACTTCTATTGGGACCAGACCCAAGGCTCTATGGCTGATTAGTTGAAAGTGTCAAATGTCTATATTAATCCCAAAAATCACATTATTTCCATTCATGCATTCATTTCCCTGAAAAATCATAAGTAAAACCTCATTTTTTCTTAATGATGTTCTAATTCCCATTTAGTTAACTTCTCACATCTCATGAAAGCATAAAACCCTCAAAATGACATTTTATCCTAAGTTTGAGTGATGAAGTTATTATAATGCAAATTTGCCTTTAATCTTCACTTTTCTTAGTTATATTAATGTATTTTGAGTATCCATTTTTCCTTGTCATATTAACTTTAACTTATTTAATAATTCCCTAGAAAATAACCTCCTCCTATTTAATATAACTCCCTTTTATTAAATAGCCCCAAAAACCCATTAATATAACTTTAAGCCAAAGTTTATTATCCTCACATGTTTAAATAAAACCCACATTAAACCCCCTTTGGCTAAAAATAACTTTATGTAAATATCCCACCCCTTATGGCTATTAAATCAATTTGATTTAATTAACTATATAATAAAAATACACAAAAAAATCATTAACATGTTTCATATATGTTTAAAGCAAAAAAAATCTCGAAGTTTAATTTAAACCAAAATTCATAAAACCCATGCATCTGTTAATATTTTCCCTTTCCCAATTACCTAACCTAAGGTTGAAACCTTAAGCTATCCATTTTCCCCGATACATACCCTTTTCCTAACCTTGGTTAAACCCTTTATAAACCCCTCCCCATCCACTTTATTCTATGTATAAAGCCTTGTTATACATAAATCTTACTAAAGTCCCTCAGCGCCATCAGATTCAATCTTGACCATCCGATCTCCAACATCCCATTGATCCAACGGTTCTCATCAAGCGCAATAACTTTATTTCATTCCCATCCTTCCCCCGCCTCGATGAATAATAGCCATTCGATCTTCGATATTCATTCAATCTAACAGTTTTAAATGAACCCGATAAGTCTTTCCCCCCGTCCCTACCATCCCTATCGCATTGAACTACAACCGTAGATCTCCATTTACTAGATCTACGGCTCACATTCAAAACCCTGGCCCCACTGCATTTACCTTGCATCTTTCAACCAAATCCTGACCGTTCGCATCTCAGAGTCAGATCCGACGATGCAAATCTAATATCGGGAAACTAAAGTAATCAATCCAAGTTTTCAAAAAATCACGCGATAAAAACTGTTTCTTGATACCACCCACTCCCGACGTGTCAACATTTCATTCTATCACGTGCCAAAAGGTAAATACAACTTACCACTTCAAACTTACGCGAAAACCGCCTGGTCCAAAATGAAACCACTCCCGCCATTAATATCCTTCCTGCAATAAATATAATTGAATGTTGATAAGACTTAAGGTTTTCCCTTATGTTTTTCACTTATTTCATAGCGTTTCGCGCATTTACCATAAAAACCACTGTGAACCCTTTGCAGAGCCTCCTGATGCCATTTTCGAGCCTTTCCCGAACTTGTAAATCATTTTCACTCTGAAATATACTCCCAAAGAATTTCCACGACGTCTGCCAAGTCGAATTGTAACTGAATTGAAGACTGTTGCAGACCAGCAACCCCTAGTGACCGCAATCATACCTTTCACAGGTATTTTTCGTCATTCCAACCTGTAAAATCATCAAATTCAAAGGAAAAATAAACCAATTGAAGGCCATTTACTGAAAAGAGCCCAAATTATCCATCTAGGAAGTCTCTAAACCTTCAAAATACAGGCATTAGGGGTATTTTGAGGTCTAAAATGGGCCTCTTAAGGAAATAATAAAATAATAGCTAAATCAATAACATAATATTTATGAATTTTCAATTCATTTTTTGCACCACAATCCATGTAACCATGGTTAAATTCAATTCAAAAGTTGTACCAAAATAAAATTAATAAAAAAATTGTATTGATGTGACTATAAATAAGAATAATTTTTTCAAGAAAAAGTCATTATCATTGAACAACTAATGCATTTTTCCTTTGTACTTTAATAAATTAAAATAAAATATAAATATAAATTCATAAATTTTTAATTATATAATATGTTATTAATTAAAATTTATATTATTTAAATTGTATAATAACATGTAATTAATGTACTATATAAAAATAATATAATAAATGTAATATATTATTTTATGTATGAATTTTATTCAAAAAGTGTGAAATGACATTTATTATGAGTACTTTACTTTGACTTTAAAAGTACTTAGAGCACTACCATGGTTAACCATGAGTTTTTATCCACTATTGAGAATGTGACAAGTAAGTACCTTTAAATCAAGCAATGCCACCTCAACCATTAGGAATGATGTCATCCCCTCAAATGTGATTGGTTCTCATAAAGTGTATTTTGATTGTACATTTTCCTTAGGAGGCCCATTTTAGACCTCAAAATTACCCTAAAGGGAAACCATGTCAAAATTTTCCTAGAATCCACTGTTTCAGTTTCAGAGATTTTTAAACCGTTCTAAAGTAATTTTCAAGAGTTAAATTGATCTGAGAGCCTTCAAAACTCTTTTTCTAGCCTTCTGCATTCAGTAAACCTATTCTATCTTCCTAAAACCCTACTCAGAGTCTGAATTTTTCCAAAAAAACCTTTCAATTACCTCTTGTTTCTCAAAAGAACTTAGCAAACTGTATAATCTTGCTCTATTCATTTAAAATGACCAAGAAACAAGTCACTCCCAAGTCTGGAGGTCCAAAATCTCAGAGAAATACCTCTGGCAAGTTTCCATAGCCTGAACCTTCCAAAATTAAAAAGCCTACTCCTGCTCTTACTGCTGAAACTACTGAAGTAGTCAGACCTGTTCAACCTCCCATAACCTCTCAAGAAAGTAGCTCATTGATTTATGTTTATTATAGAATATTTGATCCTTCAGTTGAATTCAACCTGTTAGAAGTCCACCATTGGTGTTTTGGAAAGTCTGTAGAAAAGGTCAAATATGATGTACCCATTTGGGATTCCAATTTACCAAAATATGTTTTTCCTTTTACTCATTAGGCCCCTGATTTTGTTAGACTATGTCAGTTGTATTACCTCCCAGATCAGAGATGTATTGTTAATAAAGATAGGGAAGTCATGTTCTATATCAATGCTGAGTCCATTAATTCCATGCTGCAAATGAACCATGACCCTAATTCAGTTTCATTGTTAATAGAGGATTTGACCTAGCTTTACTTGGATTTAGATTTTCCTACCAGGTTCAATATCTTTCAGATCTTTTGGCCAAATCATGTTGATGTCCCTAAAGTAAATCCACCCTATGATAGATTTGATTTCCCTGAGGGTACAAGGCAGATTGTCTCCATGCTATCATTCATACTGGGATATGACAATGATGAATTTATTGATGCTTCTATCTTAGGTTTTCTATCCACATTGACTCCTGGCCAGCCTCCATCCATAATATTCAATTTTCTAAGCTTATTGCTAAGAACATGCACTACCAATTGACAAAATTACCAGAGCAGGGGGTATTTAGATATACATCATATCTACTACATCTTTTCTTGTATTATCAAGCAGGAAAATTCCCTATTGAGTTGCAGAAATTGGATGTAGAAGGGAAACTTTTGTCAGTAGTGTTCTGGACATCTATTTTATGGAAAGACAACAGTCAATATAATTACACATATTTCAATGATTTGTTCATAATACCAGCTATGAAATTGTTAAATAAATAATAAACTCCCAGAATAAATTAAGAGACCAAAGGGATTTTATAGTTGTCTGAAAACTGTAAAACAGGGGATAGGTATTTATACAAGGATCATACAGAGATTAGAGTGTATGGTGCACTCTTGGCTCCATACAAATTTCCAAGGTTTGTAACTACTAGAATCTTTGGCTTAGAATACTTAAGGCAAATCTTAAATGCAGATGAAGTGAATTTCATGGCCTCCAGGAAAAAGACCCATTTTAAACACAAGAATAAGATTGGCCCATTTATTTTCAACAATAGAGAAGCTGTGAATGAAATAAATATCAAATTAAAGGAGTATAAATTCCAATACAGCTTCATGTGGAAATATGACCCTCAGGGTGTTTTGAGGACTATGAGAGTAAAATGTAAGTTGACTCCCTTCTTACATGATTCCAAACCACATATTGAGAGATTTTCCAATAAGATTGAATGGGTGCCAAATACTTTGATTGATGATGATATACATGGAATGAAGAATTTTGATACACATGAAATACAGGTGAGTAATGCACATGTGACTACAATTGATAAAGAATCATAGGTATCTCACAAAAGAAGCGGAGAAGAGGTCAACTACACTACAGAAACCTTCAAAGACAAGAAATTTAAGACCTCTTATTACAAGAGAACCAAATTGACTATTGAAGAGAAGGATAAAGAAATGGAAATTGATGATAATAATGGCCATCAGACTGATGATGAGGCAACTGTGATAGTAACTGAAACACTCAGAGAACTTCAAAAGAGCCAAATTGAAGCACAGGATATAGACACAATGATGGTTGAAAAACAAGATGATGTAGAATTTCCTTCTTCTTCAAAGGCAAGTGATAACATAGAATCAGACATTCAAATAAAATTTAGGCAAATCAGGGAGAAGAATGAAGAAATAAAAAATGAAGTCTATTCCAAATTTCTCAAAGAGAAACCTGGAAATAAGGATAGACTTCTCACTGCTTTTGATTATTCTTCCAACAAATTGATAATGTCATTCTTGAAGCCTATAGTGGCTGATCCTAAGACAGTAGCAGATTATTCAAAGACAAATTTGGAGGTAGATGCATATGCTATTCATTAATTAGACCAAATAGATTTCCATAGAAGCACTACAAAGATGTTATATTCAAAAGTGGTCAATAAAACAATGAGTGCTTGTAAGCTTCAAAAAATTGTGTCAAATTTGTAGACACAAATGAAATTGGACAAAGCATCTTTACATGCTAAAGAATTGAGAATCAAAGCATTAGAGGACTTGGTAATTGAAGCTGGAGCTGACCCAACTAATATTGAAATAGCATAGGCTTTGATCAAACAGAAGAATGAAGATATTGCTGCTCTCAGGAGGCAACTCAAAGTTCCTCAGAGTGAGCATCCCCAAGTCAAAGAGATCCTTCAACAGAAGACTGAAAATGATGAATCAAGTCAGTTGGTTTTAAAGATGACTGCTCAAATTAGAGAAATGGAAAACCAAACTGAAGCTTTAATGAAGGAAAATGAAGCTTTGAAAAAGGCTAGAGAAGTCATTCCCACAGTCATTCTAGTAGTAAGTAATGCTGTACCATCCACCTTAGCAGAACATTTAGCACCTAAAGGAAAATTGACAACTGCAGTGTCAATTTCAACAAAAGATGTTTCTGCTGCTGCATCTTCAAATACACAGGTACAAACATGGCCATAGACAGGAGCCACGAATTTGGTAAAAGCTATGGAGGAAATGAATTTGAAGAATGATGAGATTAAAAATTTGAAAAAAGCAAATCAAAACTTGGAATCAGCCTATAAAGATACTGTGATAACTTCAAAGGGTCATGAGAAAAGAGTAAAATCTTTAGAAGAAAAGGGTGATGATTTTACCAAAAAGAATTAAATCTCACTGATCAGGTTGCCTACATCAAAAATTATTTATGGACCAATATCATTGAAGGAATTCACTCACAGTGGCCTTCTATTCAGATCATTTATGAGCAGAAAGAGCTGCTACAGGCTGCAATGGCAGAAATTGATAAAACAAAGAAAGAAATTGAAAATAAGCCAGCACAAGAAATTCAACTCATAGCATTTTTGAACAACAAAAACAAGGAAGAATTAGAAGAGTTGAAAATTGTTGACAAAACAGAGGCCATCCTTCAAATTAAGAAAGTCCTGAATAAAAGAAATATGATGAATAATTTGGAGGACAGGTGTAAGGATATGAACTTGGAAAACACAAGATTTTGGGCCAAATACACAGTACTAACACAAGCAGGTTTACCAGATATTCATGCTTTAAATGAAAAGTTGATGCCACAGAAGGACTATGATAAAAAAATCAGGGCTTATGCCAAAAAGCAGGTCAACAAACCTTTACCACAAGGGTCTCCTACTGGTAAAGTAGTTTTGTAATATTTTGAGAATTTGTTTTTTCTGCAGAATGAAATCAAGCACATGTTCATAGTGAAACCAAATTTTTCAAAGTATACAGAAGCGGATGAAAGTTATAGAAAGTTGAAGAATATAAAGATTCCCATTGATGAACAGTGGCAAGAATTCATAGATCTAATGTGAATTTGACAGAAAAAGAGTAAGAAAATCATAGGAAGAAGCCAGATTTTACTGTTACCTCAGGGTGAAAAATCAATGTTAAAGAGTATCAGTGGTCAAAGTGTATCAGTAAAAACGAGAGTTACTGCTGGTTATTTTTAATTTACAACAATAAACAGTGAAGAAACAGAGTAAAAGAGTATCAAGCAGAAGGTGAAAGAGGAAAAGTATGCTACAGGTCATCTTCCACAATATATTGTCCCAAGTGCCAACAATACTTCCAGCAAGACAAATAATTAGTTTGATTAGATAAAATGTTCTATTTTTCTGATAAAAGAGGACAACTTGCCCATCTGTTTTGCAGCTGTCCCTCTTCTTATGTAATAATTCCTATTTTCTCTTGAGATATTCTCTCAAACTTTTGAGAAATTTTGTAAACAATTTACTTGTATAAATACTTCACTCTTTGAAGTATTTTGTGTGGAATAAAATTATCAAGACTACTATAGACTTTTTTGTTGAAAACATTGGGATTTTATGTGAGTTAAGTTGAAGCAGCACGTTGGAAACTGAAGAAAATAGACATCATAACTAATGATCCTCGTGATGATCAGATGAGTATTGTATCTTCCAGTTTTTATTGTTTATTTCTTAAAGTTTCATTCATACATCTTGTGTTATTTTCCATCTTAAATGAATAACTAGGAAAGGTATTATAGAATCAGTGTAAAAAGCTCTCAGTTCTTACTAGTTTTCATGTTTATGTTTTCTGCTGATTTCCACACTTTAGAATATTTAATTGCTCTTTAGTCTCGTTTGACCTCAATTTCCCTCTTCCTTTTCTGTGATCTAAGGATTCTTAACTGCCCTTAGTCAAAATCGTACCACTTCATCAAAATATCCTTTTCAAACCCTCTGAAGATCATCTATCTTGACCTTAGTATATTTGTTCTTTTGACCTTAGTTTTCTAGTCTTGTTTGCTATAAATTTGACCCCATTTCCCAATTGTTAGGTAGATATTTCTATGGTTTTCCTTGTAGTCCTTTATTCCTACCAGCATTCAAAAAATCAAACCGTATTTTCCACTCATAGCTAGCCTAAAACCCATTACAAAACAAAGCTAAATCTTAAGGAGAGATCCCTCTCCAAAACTCAGGAAGGCTAGATCCTGAATTCTAAAAGAGGTTCTTGGTTACCCCTAGTTTTCTTTAACTATAAACAAAAATCCCACGACCTAAGAATTACTAGGATGATAACATGAAAAATTGTGGGAAACATGTGTTATGAAACCAACTCCAAAAATAGAAGAAAAGAGAGATCAACGCGTTAGAAATAAGCCACTTCGAGGGGGAAACCTCCTTTACATTACATAAATGAAATATTCTTGGATGATACAAATGAAAAAACCTACTTTCTATATATAGGAGTCCATGGGGTCACAATATAATTCTAGTCGACCTAACAATAATAATGTAAGGGAACAATAATAAGAATATGGGGTTTACAGGGGTATGACAATAACAATAAGGGGGCTACACTAACAGAAATAAGGGACTACACTAGTAATATAGGGACCTAACATGCCCCTCCCCTTCAAAAATGTGTTGACCTCAATGCTTGAGTAGCTCTAGATGCTTCAGTATAAAATTCTCATCCTCCCATGTTGGATCTTTAGTGGGTAAGTTATTCCACTTGATGAGATACTCTGAAATTGATTGATTTCATAGCTGTCGAGTTCTTGTTTCCATCACTGCTTCAAGTTCCAATATGATTTTTCCTTCCTCATCAAGTTCTGGCAATATTGTTTGAAATGGAAGTTTGTCACTTATAACCTTATTTAAGTATGAAACATGGAAAACTGGATGCACTCGAGAAGAAGCAGGAAGCTCCAATTTGTATTCCATAGTACCAATATTTTACAACAACTTGTAAGGACCATAGTACTTTGGCGATAATTTATTATCCTTCTTAGCTTGCTTGAGGGACATTTTTTTGTATGGTTGTAGCCATAAAAATACCTAGTATCCTACATCAAAACTTCTCTCGCTGTGATGTTGATCTATCTGTTGTTTCACTCGATTTTGTGCCAAATTCAGGTTATCCTTTAAAATTTGGAGAACTTTTTATTGATGCTTGATGTGATCTTCCATTGCTTGAACGCTAGAATTTTCTCTTAAATATGATGTGATGGATGGTGGATGATATCCATAAAGTGCCATAAATGGGGTCATTTTTGTTGCAGTATGGAAGGAGGTGTTATACCACCATTCAGCTAGAGGTAACTACTTGAGCCATTGTGTTTGTTTATCAGATAAAAAACAACAAAGATATCCTTCCAAACATTTGTTCACTATCTCATTTTGTCCATATGATTGAGGATGATAAGATGAGCTATGAGCTAGTTGAGTACCCAAACAAGAAAATAATTCCGTCCAAAAATTTCCAGTAAAAATGGGATCTCTGTCGCTTACAATAATCTTTTGGTTTCCATGTAGCTTTTTAAATGTTTCCATAAATGTAGTAGAAACTGTACTTGTTTTAAATGGATGAGATAATGCACAAAAGTGTGCATACTTGGTAATTCTATCCACTACCACCATGAGGACACTCTTTCTTTTAGACTTTGGTAAACCTGTGATAAAATCCATTGAAATTTCCTCCCAACATTGATTTGGAATGGATAAAGGTTAAGAAGACCTGGGGTCTTAATTGTCTCAACTTTATTTTGCTGGAAAACCAAGCATTCCGCCACAAAATTTTGAATATTAGATTTAAGGCCATCCCAAAAAAATTCTTTCTTCACCCCGTGGTAAGTTTTTAAAAATCCTGAGTGTCCTCCTAAGGTATATGTGTGAAATTCCAAAAGAATATTTTGTTTTAGTTGGGAATTCTTACAAATATTTAAGCGATCTTTGTACCATAAGGATATAATTTTTCTAACTAAATGTATCAGATGTACTAGGATCTTGCTGCAACTTTTGAATGAGTGTCCACACTTCTTTGTCCTTCTTCCATTCATCCCTTGCTTTGGTTATCCAATCTGGTTGGATAATAGAAATGGCACAAAGCAATGCTTCCACCTCTTCATCCTTTATTGAGAGTGCATCTGCAACAACATTTAGCTTCCCTTTTTTGCAGATGATTTCACAGTCACAACCCAACATCTTTGTGACCCATTTTCGCTACTCTTCTGAATATAGTCTTTGTTCCAAAAATTATTTAAGACTATCATGATCAATTTTTACCTTGAAGTGTCTTCCCATTAGGTAAGGTCACCATTTCTTTAGTGCATGTAGTATTTCCAACATTTCCTTCTCATAAATAGCTTTATGTAAGTACTTTCCTTTGATTGGATGACTTTAAAAAGAAATGGTTCTTCCTTCTTGCATTAAAACTGCACCAATTCCATTTCCTGAGACATCACATTCCACAATAAAGGTTTTTTTGAAGTCTGGCGTAGCTAAGATCGGTGCTAGGAACATTTCCTCTTTAAGATGCTCAAAGGCCTTAGTTGCTTCAGGATTCCATGAAAATGCATCTTTCTTCAATAATGTTGTTAGAGGTGCTGCTATTCTCCCATAATTTTTAATAAACTTGGGATAATTCCCTATTAACGCGAGAAATCCTCACAACTGCTTTATGGTTGTGGGGAATTTCCATTCCTTATTGGCTTTAATTTTGTTACGGTCTACCTTAACACCCTCGTGAGATACAATATGACCCAGATATTCCACCTCTTGTACTCCAAAGAAACATTTGGAGGTTTTTGCATATAAATGTTTCTCTTCCAATAGTTTGAGCACCCTGTTAGCATGTTGAACATGATCCTTCCAAGACCTACTGTAGATTAGTATATCATGAAAAAATACTAACACAAATTTTCTAAGGGTGGGTTTCAAAATGGAATTCATCAACCCTTGAAATGTAGAAGGTGCATTGGTAAGGCCAAAAGGTATGACCAAAAATTCATAATGACCATTATGAGTTTGAAATGATGTTTTTAGTATATCTTCAATCTTCATTCTAATTTTATGATATCCTGAATGAAGAACCAAATTGGTAAAATAAATTTCTCCATGTAATTCATCCAATAATTCATCAATCACAGGAATGGGAAATTTATTTTTAATAGTGAGCTTATTGAGCTCCATATAATCCATAAACATTTGCCATGATCCATCCTTCTTGTGCACCAATACACCAAACTCTAACATTTCTGCAATCATACGTTCAATTTCACTATTTTGGACATAAAGATATCTGTAAGGCCTGATGTTTGGAGGAACACTTCCTGGAATCAAATTAATAGCATGATCATGATCACGAATATGTGGGAGTCCTTTGGGAGTTTCAAACACCTTGGAATGATTTGTTAGTATGAATCTTTTGTCGAAGTGTACGAGAAAAGACCACTTTAGCTACGCATAACTTATAGCCCTAACATCAAATATGGCTGCCAATATCTTCAGATCTGTAGTTAGTTGATCAAGAAAAATGTTGCAAAAATCCAGATCTATGCATAAAGAGACATTAAGCAGTAAAAATAAGGTTTTTCTCCATACATCCAATAGACAAGACAAGAACAATATTTTTGAAAGAATTTTTGTATTAAGGGCACCTGGGAGGAAAACAAGAAGGTGTTTCCAATTCTCTTCAATGGGATGGGTTCTTGGAAGTCCTCAGCACTTCAGATCTAGTATTTCTCTCTCTTGTTGGTGTAGAAAACCCAGACAAAGATAGAACTCAAAGGGAGCTCACACAACAAATAATGGAAAATTTGACAATGATAATGGATCAAAGTCAGACCAAGAGTATAGATCCAAAGTGATCTAATAGGCAACAAAAGGTGAAGAATGGTAGGAGAAACCCTCCTATTTATAACAAAATATTGGGTCATTCTAGATCTTGCTGCATGATTAAAATAACATTAACCAAATCTAGATCCACCTTTTATGGAATATTTTATTATATTTGTTGGAGGGAAAAAGTATTTGACTTGGGTCAAATCCCTTTATTTGTAACTAATAAATAAATAAATGATTTATTTATCATTTTAAGGAAGTGGTTGAAAGATAATAAGATAAATAATTATTTATTTAATTATTTATGGGTGATTTAGTCATATTTAACAAGGAATATTATTTAAATAAGATTTAAATAGTTATTCCTAGAAAATAATAAGATAAATAAGGATTTATCTAATTAATTTCTTTGTTTTGGGTTAAACATGACCAGGAATAATAATTAAATTATTTTTTAATTAATTATTCCATGAGGGAAATCAAACAAATATAGATTTGTTTAATATTTCCCTTTGGGGTTTCCTGTTTAGACCATAAAAAACCTAATAAATGTGTTTTATTAAGTTATTTTACATAGTGAAAACAATTTTACTTAGGGTAAAATTGGTCTTACATGGTGTACTTGGGTCCATCTAATGGTAGTGGGTTAGATGACCAAAAAATGGTGTAACATGATTGTCCAAGGCTTTTTTGAGATCTGGAGAAATATATGATTTTGATGTTGGAACTTCTAATGACCATAATTTTTCAATTATGCCTCGTTGTTCTTTCTTCAGAAGATTTTTCATGACATTAGAGCTTATTGTCTTTCCTAGCTTCCCTGCAACACCCCGTAATTCAACTCCCTTTCCTTCCGAAAAAAACTTCAAGAAAAGTTCTTGAAAATTAAAAGCTACCGTCCCCAAAGATTGTAACCATTGTACTCCTAGTACAACATCAACACCTCTCATTGTAATGGAAATAATTTGACTATTCAATACATATTCCCCAAAGGTTAGCTTGATATTATGACATTTTCCAGAGCAATTTATAGTTCCTCCATTTTCAACATTCACTTGAAATTCTGGTGCTGGGTATATGAAGCAATTCAATTCCTTGGCTACTTTACAATGTGTAGAAAATTTTAATAACTGTTAAATTATTCACCGAGATTATCCTAATCACACACTATTTGAGCTTCATGCATAATACATAACCTCTTCTACTATTGATTATCAATTTGCGGAATTATAAACAATCGCATGCGCACATTAAAACCATAAACAATCACACATATAAACACAGTATTTATGGGAAAGATTAAAGCTGGAAACCCCAACTATCTGTATATTATAATGATAGAGATCATGTAAAAATAATTGTACAAACTCCTCACAAGCTCTCAGTACAATCTCCAATTGTTACACACTACACAAGCTCAGATCATACAAATCACATGCTCCAATCTGCGCCACCTGTTAGCCAGCCTCTACTGCGAAATCCAATATGGATAATCATTAGATCAAGGTTCAAATCCCACCATTATGTACTGTGCAATCCTCATTGGATTCTCAATCAATGTGTGTGCAAATCTCATGCACCAGTATAGTCACAACTGATAGTCACACTTCTCTTTCACCTACCTCTTCACTGGTCTCTACTGAAACTGTCCATGCACTGCAGTTAACTGATGTATTCTTTAGTTGATTTATGAGTTAATAATTAGTGAATTAATTAATAATTAATTCACACCACTCTCACTAATTTTATCAATCAGTTAGACTAAATACAACTAGCTCAACTAAGTTAAACTGAACACAACTCCATTAATTGTCTCATCAACTCCACCAAACTCTTTCACATGAGTTATAATTGAAGTCAACCATGCAATAGCTCCACTAAACCCTAGGAATAGCATAATTACTTCTGTCAGCTGCATGTGCCACATCCGTGACTCGAACTGAAGTGCTCCAAGAGGATAAGATAATGTTTAGAGTCCAAATATTATTAAGAGCTAATAATATTCGACATAGAATCTAAAAATAGATTTCGCCAAATATGTCTAAAAACAGAAGTCCATCTATTTTTCCCGACTTGACCAACCATCCACAAATAGCATCCTGAAACTCATAGAACATGATCCATATGTCTAAAAATAGACATAGTTTAAAAATAGACTTTGCGCCAAAAATAGCCTGCGGGCCCACTTAGTGAAGGCGACTCCTTTCGACTAAGCTCATCATCTTGTTGCAATCTCAGCACTCCCTCTCAAAAAGATATGGATTATCTGCAACCCCTATCTTTCCCCTGTGGTAATCGAATTTTCTCCTGGTGAGCGCCTTCGTCAAGATATCAGCATCCTGATCCTCCGTAGGAATGTATGAAAGTAACATGATTCTCCGCTGCACACAATCTCTGATATGATGATACCGGATGTCAATGTGTTTAGATCTATCATGAAATACCGGATTAACCAAGAGTTTGGTGTACCGATTATCACAATAAATCACAGAGGCTCTAAGTGTGACCGAACAACCGAATAACTTGACCAGGATCTTCCTCATCCAAATAGCTTCTCATGCACCCAAACTCGTCGCTATATACTCGGCCTCACGAATCGAGAGTGCCATGGATCTCTCGTTCTTTTTGTTGAAACCGCTGGCTGACCCGACATCGAAAGTCCCTCCGTATGTGTTTTTCCACCGTGCCCTTCCCACCGCATCCGCAAGCCACATACCACTCATTCGACCGTTCTGTATTTACAATCCATATCCCATACTCTCGAGATAACGTTAATACATGCTTGCTCGCTCTTTAAGAGTTTCAGGCTTAACCATAGCTTGTGAAAGATGGTTAACAACATAGCATATATCGGGTCGTGTATTGACCAGATACATAAGCGACCCCACCAATTGTCGATAAACAGTGGCATCCACTACCTCCGCCGAAGTAGCATCCTCCTTCCTCCAACCACCAGGAAGAGGAGTATCAACAGGCTTGCAGCCATGCATGTTGAACTTCTCCAGTATCTCCTGGGCATACTTACCCTGAGAAAAAAACAGTCCACCACTGCGCTGCCAAATTTCCAATCCCAGGAAATAATGAAGGAGGCTCAAGTCCTTCATCTCAAACTATTTTGGAAGATCCTCCTTGCATGAGAGTATCAACAGCTCATCCCCTGTCAAAATAAAATCATCTACATAAAGTACAATGATCACCAACTTACCCTCCACCACAATCTGGTATAGGTTCGGATCCGCCTCACTCTTGGAGAATCCAAGTCCGGTGAAATAACTGTCTATCCGTGTGTACCAAGCACGAGGTGCTTGTTTCAACCCATACAACGCTCTCTTGAGTCTGCACACATGCGACTCACTGCTGAAGATCTCGAAACCTTTGGGCTGCTCTATGTACACCTCCTCCTCAATGACTCCATTGAGGAACACAGTCTTCACATCCATCTGATGAATGTGCCACCCCATCTGTGCTGAGAGAGCAAGAATCGTCCGTATGGAAGAATACCTTGTGACAGGTGCAAAGGTCTCCTCATAATCGATCCCCTCTATCTGTGAAAAGCCTCGGGCAACAAATCTTGCCTTGTACTTCTCCACACTCCCATCATCTGCCTGCTTCAATTTGTAGATGCATCTCGAACCCACCACTGATTTCCCTTCCGACCTCGGGACAATCTCCCATGCACTATTTTTGACAATCGAATCATACTCTTCCACCATGGCATCTACCCATGCGGGATCCTCCACAGCTTCCTCAAAAGAGGATGGCTCTGTCACGATACACTTGCTCATAAGAGCCATGTATCCAGTATACCGATCAGGTGACTGTCTCTGTCTGCGCTGTGATGTAGGTGCTCCTACAACCTTCTCTGCATCTTGAGCTAGTCGCTCAGCTTCTGTAGTGCGCTTCCGCCCTCTGATGGTTGGCGCTGCATGAGTGGTCTCTTCCACTCCATGAACCTCATCTTGTGGCTGATCCACATCCTGAGACTCATCCTTAGGAACTAATAGCTCCTCCTCTGCATGCAAGTGTAGCTCCCTCTCAAGCGAACACTTCATGGCTTTCTCCTCCTAAAATTTGATATCCCGTCGCACAACAATATTGCGACTGTTTGGAAAATACACACAATAGTTGTGGGGCGTATCAGTGTACCCCACAAATATCCCAACCTCTGCGGTCGGCTCCATCTTCTTCCTGGCATCCTTCGTCACATGAATGTAAATATGTGAACCAAAAATTTTCAAATGGGAAATATCAGGCCTCTTACCAAAAAATGCCTCCTCGGGTGTACTCATGCCAAGTATCCTGTGAGAACAACGATTCTGCACATATACTGCAGTATTGCATGCCTCCGCCCACAAGTGAATGGGTAGGCCCTGATCATGCAACATCACCCGTGCAGCACCCACGATCGTTTTATTCTTCTGCTCAACAACCCCGTTCTACTGTGGGTTATGAGGTGCTATGAGCTCTCTTCGAATTCCTTCTACACTGCAAAAGTCCTTGAATTCGCCAGAGATGAATTCACCACCATTGTCGCTCCTAAGAGCCTTCACCTGCTTCCCCGATTCTTTCTCAACCATTGCCTTGAACTCACAGAACTTTGAGTATGTCTTGCTCTTCTTCTGCATGAAGAAGATCCAGCACTTACGAGAAAAATCATCAACAAATATCACATAGTACCTGTGCTTTGCTGTCGAAGCTACTGAGAAAGGTCCACACACATCTGTGTGAATTCTCTCAAGGATCATCGTGGCGTGACTATCCTTCTCGTGAAAGGTGGCTTTCACAAATTTTCCTAAGGTACACCCCTTGCACTGATCTGACTGCGCAAGAGTGCCCTTAGGAAGCCCAGTAGAAATCTGCTACAGTATCTTCAAAGCTCCATGGTGAAGGTGGCCCAATCTCCAGTGCCACAGCTCGCCATCATCCCGGCTCACCACTCCTTCTGCCTTGCCTGCCATTGCTGCGCAGCCATCTACCTGCAATTGATAAAGGTTCTTAACTCGAACCCCTATCCTCCGGGTCTCACCAGTTGCCTTACTGTGCAGGAAAGCCTTTCCCTCACTAAAGAAAACATCATATCCCTTGTCTTCTAACATCGCCACAGAGATAAGATTCTTCTTCAATCTTGGAACATGCATCACTTCCTTCAATACGAAGGGTTTACCAGACTCCCTATCAAAGGAAATGGTACCGATACCGGTCGCACTGTATCTACCATCATCGCCCATCTCGATGTGCACTCCAAGATATTTCTCATCCAGATCAGTAAACAAATCTCGATCTCCTGTCATATGAAAAGACGCACCACTATCTAGAAACCACACTGATCCCGCCATGCTTGAAACCAAGCATGCGATCAATGAAAAATCCAGCTCAAACTGCAAGGATAAGGCCTCTCCAGCTGCAGATCCAGCAGCCTGCTTATTTTTCTTCTTCTGCGGACAATTTGTGGCGTAATGTCTGTGTTGGTGATAGTGAAAGCACTTCACCTTGGACATGTCCTGCTTCTTACCTTTCGCACCGGAATGAGAAGCTTTCTTGTACTTCCCCTTCTTTGCTTTGGCAGCCAAAGCACAATTCTTTTCATCAGAGTTCTTTGATGACGATCCGTCCCTGGTACTTCGCCTTATCTCCTCTTGCACAAGATCCGACCAAAGTCGCTCCCATCCTGGAAATTTCTCCCGACCATTGACAGAGTCCTGATAGGAATGCCAACTCTTCGGAAGCCCAAGGAGAGCCAAGTTCACCAAGTCCTCATCATCAACAGTCACCCCCACACTTCCCAGCTCATCCCTGCATTGGATGAACTTCGTGAGGTACTTGGGCATACTGTCGCCTTTCTCCATCTTTATGTTTCTGAGTTTATCCTTGAGCGCCAACTTCCTCTGGTCGCTCTTGCTTTGGAATAAATCTGTCAAGGCTTTCCACATCAGGAATGGAGAAGCCTTACCATGTAGGCTGGACACTATGTGATCCTTCACACCCTCCAACAGAATCCTTTGACACTTTGCTGTCTTCTTTTGCCAAGCCTCAATTACGACAGCATCGCTAGAAGTAGGCTTTGGGACTTCAGCATCTATGAACTCCTTCAACCCATTGTCATCTAACACCGCCTCCATCCTCTCCTTCCATGAAATATAATTTGAGCTTCCCTCAAGGGCATACTCCAATCACAATCCGTTGAAAGATATCTCAACTTCGACACCAAGAAAACACTGCTGCAAATTCGAATTCCACCAGCACAAAACTCAACCGCTTCAATGTTTTGCAATTGCTCCAATGATCAATACTGCTCCGATACCATGTAGAAATTTGAATAACTGTTAAATTATTCATCGAGATTATCCTGATCACACACTATTTGAGCTTCATGCATAATACATAACCTCTTCTACTATTGATCATCAATTTGCGGAATTATAAACAATCGCATGCGCACATTAAAACCATAAACAATCACACATATAAACACAGTATTTATGGGAAAGCTTAAAGATGAAAACCCCCAACTATCTGTATATTATAATGATAGAGATCATGTAACAATCATTTTACAAACTCCTCACAAGCTCTCAGTACAATCTCCAATTGTTACACACTACACAAGCTCAGATCATACAAATCACATGCTCCAATCTGCTCCACCTGTTAGCCAGCCTCTACTGCGCAATCCAATATGGATAATCATTAGATCAAGGTTCAAATCCCACCAGTATGTACTGTGAAATCCTCATTGTCTTCTCCATCAATGTGTGTGCAAATCTCATGCACCAGTATAGTTACAACTGATAGTCACACTGCTCTTTCACCTACCTCTTCACTGGTCTCTACTGAAACTGTCCATGCACTGCAGTTAACTGATGTATTCTTTAGTTGATTTATGAGTTAATAATTAGTGAATTAATTAATAATTAATTCACACCACTCTCACTAATCATCAACTAGCTAGACTAAATAATCAGTCAACTGTTAACCAATGACGTAATCTTCATTAACTGCCTCTATCAACTTGATCAAACTGGCTACATGAGTTCTGAAACTTAAAGTCACCATAATAGCTCCACTAAACCTCGGGAATAGCGACTCCTTTTGTCGCCTGCATGTGTCACATCCGCGGATCAATCATGTTCCAAGAGGACAACATAAAGAAATGAGTCCAAATATTATTAAGAGATAATAATATCTCATATATATTTTTAGACTCAAGAAATCAAAAATAGAGACTCTCACCAAAGATGTCTAAAAATATAAGTCCATCTATTTTTCCTCAATAATTCAACCATCCAAAAAAAAAGTATCCCCTAACCATAGGTTCTATATCATATGTCTAAAAATAGACATAGTCTAAAAATAGACTTTGCGCCAAAAATAGCCTGCGGGCCCACTTAGTGAAGGCGACTCCTTTCCACTAAGCTCATCATCTTGTTGCAATCTCAACACAATGAATAAAATTATGGGTACTACCTGAATCAATCAACACTATTACCTTTTTCTTCTTGATATGTCATTCTATATTGAGAGTTTGAAGAGTGGTAATTCTTGCCAATGCATTACAGGATATGATCAGACTCATTTCTTCTTTCTCTAGGGTTGGTTCCTGGTGTATATCCTCTTCTTTTGAATTTTCTTGTTCATTTTCTTCCTCCTCTTCACAAACTATGTAAAATAATTTCTACTCAGCACACTTATGACCTTTAGTGTATTTTCTATCACAACTGTAGAAAATCCCTTTTGCTCTTTTTTCTTCCAATTATTGTGGTGTCAACCTTGTAGGTTGTGGAAGTCTATGAGTAGCAACACTTCCTTCTTTATATATGTGAGTGGTAGCTTCCTTGTCACCATAGTTTTACATTCAATTTTCCTTGCCAGCCTGAATGCCTTCTCCAATGAATCAGGTTCCCAAAGGCAAACCTCATGTTGGATGTTATCCTTTAAAGTCCATATGAAGACACAAATCCTTTGTTCCTCTGGAATATCAATTACACTTATATTCAATTTTTGGATTTCTCA
Organism: Pinus albicaulis; assembly: GCA_034641835.2. NCBI lineage: Eukaryota > Viridiplantae > Streptophyta > Pinopsida > Pinales > Pinaceae > Pinus > Pinus albicaulis. The sequence goes on along the minus strand of CM076583.1, from coordinate 397,035,821 downwards.
ATGTGCTTCACCATTGAACCCTTTTGTTTGAGATTTATCAATTGGCTAAAGAAGTTGTTTCTCTTTGTATCCTCATAATTTGCTATCATTTCTTCCGTAAAAATTGACCAAGTGACAATTTTTTTACAAGAGCAAAGCCATCGATACCAAACAAATGTATTTTGTTCTAAATATAAAGTTTTAATACATACCTATTGTGTGTTTTTCACATTATCGAGATAAAAATATTGCTCCATCTGTAGTATCCATGTTACAAGATCCTTGCCATCAAACTTCCTCATATCGAACTTTGGAATATGGTGGGTCTTCAATCCAACATTAGAGTTTATGAAATCACGATTAACATTTATTTTGTTCTCATTATGAGTTTCCTCTACTATCTTTTTGCCATTTGGAATAATTTCTTCCATCAACTTTGTCAAACCTTCCATGTCTTCTTTTAGATTATTCTTCATGTCTTCGATGTTGTCTTTCATTTTTTCTTCTATACCATCAATCTTATCTTCCATTTCTTCCATGCCATTCTTCAAGCCATCCATCTTAGCTTCCACGCCTTTATTCAAACAATCCATATTAGCTTCGACGCCTTTCTTCAAACCATCCATATTAGCTTCCATGCCATTCTTCAAACCATCCATCTTAGCTTACACACATTTCTTCAAAACTTCCATTTCATTTTTTGTTTCTCTTTGTGAGAGAGAAATTTGGTGCACTTGCTCTTATAATTTTGATATATCATGTTACACTTCTTCATGTTCATGAATCATAGTAGAGTATTATGAGGGATTAGTGGGCATTGAATTCTTTTTAGGGGGAATTTTATAACCCAATATTGATATCTATGCTTCAATATTCCCTTGGAATCACTTCAATCTGATTTTTCAAACAAGACTTATGCAATTTTGAAAAAAACATACACACCTTTTTCTTGCTTTTGAGGAGCTCAATATTGAAACTAAATTATCTCTATGATTTCAGATCTTCAATATATAAAATTAGGTCCTATATTAACTCTCTGAATCTTCTTTCGAATGCCACAGGTTTGACCTGATTTAGATGCTTCAAGACAAAGTTATGCCCAATATCCTACAATGACCTAATTGTGGAATAGCTCAATAGAGCAAACTTGTACGACATGCCATGTGTCACTATTTCCTCCTCCGGCTCTGAACTTGATATAAAGGAAACTAAAGTTCGTGTACTTTCGACCAATGTTTACAGAATTCCAATTTGATGCTTAGAGAGAGAGTTATGACGATTTTCCCAAGTTTACCTCTTTTAGATGAAATTCGGGAGCCTGCAAAAACCCTAACTTCCACATATCATATCTTCGAAAATATTACGAACCAAGATCTGAAAATTTTACACGAAGTTCCTCTGGATTTCGGCTTCGCGTGGTAAATAACTTTTGAACTGTCGTAGAAACAAAGTTATAGCAAAAATTCCACAATGACCTGTTTGGAGCAGTGAAACCATAGAATCCAAAGCTCTGATACGAAATGTTATGAAACCAGCTCCAAAAATAGAATAAAAGAGAGATCAACACCTTAGAAATAAGCCACTTCGAGGGGGAAACCTCCTTTACATTACATAAATGAACAATTCTTGGATGATACAAATGAAAAAACCTCCTTTCTATATATAGGAGTCCATGGGGTCACAATATAATCCTAGCTGACCTAACAATAATAATGTAAGGGCATAATAATAAGAATATGGGGGTTACAAGGGTACAACAATAACAATAAGGGGGTTACACTAACACCAATAAGGGACTGCACTAGTAATATAGGGACCTAATAACATGCTTGGTATTAACATGAAAAGGTAATAGTTGATTTGTTTATATAAATAACCGTTTATTTCTAGTCATAGCTGGGTCTATTAAGGGAATTGGATTCCCTCGAGAGACGGAACATATGTTTTTAGTTACAAGGAAACGTACTTGACACAACAATGTAAGATAACTGGTATATTTTTATATTTATTAATGTGTTGACAGTTATGTATTTATGGTATTATGATGTAGGGGATTACATGGAAAAGAAAATGCCATGGAATATTGAAGAAGGTTCATGTTTAATTTCCTTTGGAAGCACTAGGAACCATGGGGATTGAGTCAGGGTGTCTGGCGCTAGTCTTGTGCTTTTGGCCTCTTGTGATTTTTTGCGCTTGACTTACAATCTTGATTGTGTCTAGTGCATGGCCATGCCACTTTGATGCAGTATCGTATTGCTTTTGGTTTTCATGGCTTTCTTCTTGTTTGTGTTTTTTCTTTCCTTTTATGTTTGAGGGTCTTGGGAATCTTAGGAAAGTTAATGGATCTCATGGATATTTGAATGAAACTTAGGAGGTAATGTAAGACCCGAATGAATCTTGGTGTATGAGTAAGTGAAACTGAAGGTAATAATATGAAAATTGGTTGGATTGGTTGGATCCATTGGTGTAAATGGACGGTGGCATGAAAATCATGAGAAAGGAAAAATGAAAGGTAAGGAAATGGATCTAAGATAACATATGCTTTGGATATGATTGGTAACTGTTGTTCTCAATGTTGTGCATGTTGCGTATAGATAAAGGGAGTTCTCTTAATGTTGAGCTTATGATATATTGTAATTATGTCGTGATCATGATCATGATAATGTATATATATGTATGTCTCTGTCTGATGGGATCATGAGGGATCTATGTTGATTTTTATATATATGTATACATGTATGTATGTATGCACTTGTCTGACAGGGTCGTCAGAGATCATGATTGTTTTATGCTAATGATTATATATGTATGTATGTATTTATCTATGTCACTATATGTCAAGGTTTTCAAATATCATTCTTGTGGAGGAACGATTTCTTATGCAGGCGAATAGCATGAATAGGTTCTTGGTCTTATGACGAATCAAGTGGGGAGAGTAAACCTAACAGATCTATGAGGTCAGTTTCATGTTGACATGAATTGGTATTATATGCTTGTACTATTCCTATGTTTATGTCATGGGAAGGTAATGCTGAGGGGAACATCAGAGAAGTGAAATTAGTGTGATCTGCGGCATGCTAGGATAAGCATGGATAGCGGGAAGACACTAGAAGAAAGTTTTCTTGTGGGGTTAGTGTGTGGTATATGGATGTGCAATACTACTGTTGTATATATGTTGCGTGTGTTGTTTATTCAGTGATTTCACCTATGGTGATGTCTACGTGTAACATATCTATTATTATGTACATATTATGTTGTATTCCTATTGTATATATGGTGTTGTGTGTATATTGCATATGCAGTGCTAGGTATAGATGGTGTTATGTACATGTTGGATATGCGGTGCTACATACATACCGTATGATGAGAATGTTGGATATGCGGTGCTGTGTACATATCGTACTATGCACATGTTTTATATGCGGTGTTGTGTACATATGGTGCTATGTACATGTTGTATATGAAATGCTATGTACATATGGTGTTGTGTGCATGTTGTACACATGGTGCTATGTACATATGGTGTTGTGTGCATGATTGTACATGTGGTGTTATGTACATGTTGTACATGTGGGGTTGTGTGCAGGTGGCACCATGTACATGTCATACATGTGGCATTGTGTACACATTGTATAGGTGGTGTGGTGTAAATTTGGTGTTGTGTACACGTTGTGTAGGTGGTGTCGTGTACATGTGAGTCTGTGCACACGTTTTGTAGGTAGTGTTGTGTACAGGTGGTACTATGTACATGTTGTGCATATGGTACTAATATACATGTGGTATTGTGTTCATGTCGTACATGTTGTGCTGCGGGCATGTGGTACTATGTATGTGCATGGTGTAGTCGTGGTATCATAACATGCATATTTTTTGTGTTGTACTCTGTATAGGTGTATGTATTGTACACCATGTTTAGGTGTATGCGTTGTATTCCGATGTAGGAATATGTATTTTGTTGTATTGTGCATCAGGTGTAGGTGTATGTGTTGTATGCAAGTGTAAGCATATGTATTGTGTTGTATTATACACTGGTTGTAGGTGTATGTTTGTATGCCGATGTGGATGCATGTATTGTATGGTGTTGTATGTTGTATGTGGGTGTATGTGGTGTGATGTACACTGTGTGTGTACGTGATTGAAGAGAATAAAATGCATTGGGTGCTTGTCGGGTGTGGCAACTGATCCAGTATGTGTACAAAAATAACAAAGGTAGAAGCAAGGACTGCTAAAGGATAATTTTAAGTATTTTATTTTAGTTCTATTATGCACGTGATCTATGATTTTGAATTATGATGGTTACATGTGATTTATGATTATGGTTTATGATGATTGCATGCGATTCATGATTTTGACCTATGATGGTTTTGTTTTGAGCTAACCATATGTGATATGTTTATACATGATGCTTTGATCGAAAAATTGGTTTGACTTTTTGTGATAGGAAGTGAAAAAAATTGAAAGTGTATCTTATTGACGGGTTACAAATGAGGTATGGTGTGAATTTATTTCAATTTATTTTGACTCTAATGGGAATTATGTGCTTGCTACAAAAAAAATACAATGCCCGGTTGGGATGATTGAAAATTACTGTAAGAACTAGCAACATCAAAAAAAGGAATTCCAACAGACAATAGTATGTTTCTAAAGCACTTCAGGAGCAGGGCCATTGTGGGACGCTAATACCCAATTGTGTCCATTGATTTCCATGAGCATGCTATGATTGGTATGATGGTTTTAAGGCATGGATATGCCTTGGTTTTTATATCTTCCGATGCGAGCAAGCCTTGCCAAGGGACGAACAACTCGGGATGGGGGTGCCAGCGGAACTTGGAAGGTGTGTGACTGCACATAAGGGAGTGACCAAATTTCCCGAGGGAGTGTGTAGAAGAGAAGGGAAGACTGGGGATGGATTTTTTTTTTTTCATTAACATTTCCAGATGGAATCATATGCACAATGGGAGTGTGCCCTAGAACAATGAGTTGGTAACTATTCACTGAGAGGATAGTGGCGCAGGATTGTAGTGCTAGACATTGGATGCAACTTTGACTTGGAAGTAGATTATGGAATTCCTGGGAAGGAGGTGAATCTTGGTATGACTTTGAGGGTGGAAGTGTGAGTCTATGGTTTCTATTTCCACTGATATGGGCATCGTATCCAGTTATTTTCTGGTTGAGAAAATGTGTATATGTGTATATTATTGTAAATATTGTATCGAGCTGGATTTATAAAGCTCCATAGAAAGTATGGTTATTTGTTGGTTGAATAAAATGTGCTTAAGTATATGTGGTTGTGATTGTAAACTTTCGTAATGAGTTGTGTTATAAAGATCTTGTAAACTCTATGATGGTCATGTTTTAGAGGATGGTCATTGTAAATATTGCAACAAGATGTGTTATAAATCTCCATGGGCAGTATGTTTTCTGTGGTATTGCTAGTTATAGGTGTCATTGAACACCGATGATGATGTTCCCACAAGGGGGGAGGGCCTTTTAACAACCTTGGTAAAAATTCATGTAAAAAATATATAAGACCACGGTGATGGGACACATATTCAAAGCTGAATGGTGGGATAAAAATCCCAGTGTGGGTGTTCAAATTTTTTATTATGGCTATGGAAATTGGCAAAGGAAATGGATAAGGCTTTAGAAAGGCAAAGTGGCATTTATTGGAATTTATTTATGAAAATAATGGAAAATAGTAGAAAATGGAGGTGAAAGCTCACATGTTGCATGTGAGGAGGAAATTGAAGGAAAATAATGGAAAATGAAGAACATAGAGTTCTCATAGATAAAAAGTCTTATGAGGATAAATTGGCAATATTTTTTCTCACACTTATGAATCTAATTCTATTCTCTCTTTCTCTCTCTCTCATACTCTTGGATAGTTGGAGTTTTCTTGGAAAAATCTTGGAGGAGTGTGACATACTTTGTATTTTGAGCAAGAAGGAAAAGGAAAGGCAGGAAAGCACAAGAGGACATTGGGATCAATGATTACAAATAGATTTATTTGCAGGTATCAAGTTGCATGTATGTTTTACTCACTAGTTTTGACATGCATGGTGTATGCATGTGGTTTCTTGGTCATGACCTGTCATTGGAATGGAAGATTTCTTGGATTGACAGTGGATTTTCCTAGCCTTGCCATTTCCTAGATAACCATGGTGTTGTGGGTTCTGTTAGCACCTAATTTGGACCTTAGGCTGAAGGAAGGAAAATTAGGGTAACCTCAAACCACGCTCAGCATTGTAGCTAGCCCTACAAGGTCAGGAGAGGGCTTTCTCTGAGAAAAATATTCAATGAAATATAAGAGTAAATTGATTTTAGGCTAGGTATAATAAAAGGGAATGTTTTTTTGAATTTTCAAAGTTGTAGGATTAGATGGGTTGGGCAGTTTGAAACCGGGGAATTAAATCAGAGATACAGGGTATTCTGTGGGGCAAGATAGGCAGGGATTTTAACTATTCAGTTTAAATAATGATGGAATGTTTAAGACTGGTGAGGAGCTGAAAAGGGCATAGGAGATGGATCCTTTTCAAACAAAAGAAAACATTGAGTATTGAATGATTTCCCAAGGCAGAGCATTATACAATGGATTCTACTTATCTATCTTGAAATAATTCAAACAGAGATACGAATGAATGAAGGGAAAACATAACAATTAACTGATGAAAACAAGGAAAGAACAGTGCTAAAATCCATACCACAGGGATCCCACAAATCAGTGCTACATTTCTTTATTAATTTCCTGCCAAACTGTTACAAATGGAGCCCAGAGTGTCCTCAATGATTTCCAACTTATTCCACTGTGACCCCCCTTACAAATGACTCAGAAATTACATTAAATAGAAAGAATTTTGAGGGGAGTAGATCCATAGAAAGAGGAGCTATTTTACCAGCTCAGGAAATGAAATTCGAACATAGAAAATAAACCAACCAGATGCCCCTGAATAGAAGGGGAAACAATATATTCTAATCATATGGATGCTTTGCAGTTTCTCAAATAGAGGAGAAGAAAGACAAAATTGGAACCATTTCTCCTTTTTATCGTTGCTGTCGTGCTGTAATGATCTCCGTGTTTATATTTAGCTCTCGGCTTTGACTGTTTGTCTCTTGTCTTTAATATTTGAATAAAAACCAACTATCGAAGAAAATTCCTTTGAAACTGATGAAAACCACTTTTACCGTTTCAATGAGGAAAAATCCCCTTTGAGTGAAAAATAGCAAAGGAAAGTATGGTGGGCCCAAGATGCGATCACGAATCGCAATAAAAAATTGCAATTGGAAAGGGGGGAAGGTGTATTGGGACAATGTAATTTTGAAACTGCAATGCGATAGTGTATAGTGGAAGTCTCATGGGAAAATCGTAATCGCAATCGGGAATCGTAGCAGGAGAGGAGTGGGCACATTGAAGTGATAATTTGTGATGCGATGGAGTAGTACAATAGAGTGGGGGTAATAAACGAGGGAAAACGATGTCTGATGATATAAATCCCATTAAAACAAACAAAAATGAGTTTTTCTCTTTACAAAGGAAAAAACCCTTTTTCATTGAAAAGGCGGAAGGGATTTAAGGTGGGGCTGGGAGGGAATCACGATCGCAAATTAGAGGATGAGCGGAGCGAGAGTAAAGTGTCATGGGAAAAATGCCGATTGCAATGGTGCGATGGCTTGTGAGCCGTCCGATCGGAAGGGTGGATCGACGGTGAAGATGCAATCGGTGGGAGTCAATCACATCGGCGTTTTGGAACTATGCGATGCGATGAATCAGGGGCAGGGATTGCGATGATGCGATTGCGATCAGATTGGAGGGATCGGAGATGGCTTAATCGCATCAGAGGTTTATGGGTCAAAGGGACCTTTGCGATGCGATTGGGCAATTGGATCAGGGAAAAGGGGATTTCAATGAAACACTTCGAAATTATATGAAAAGGTAAAGTTACAAAGTGTAAGGGATAAATGAGAAAAGGGGTGGGCTTAGGTTTTCGGGACTTTGTTTTCACTTAGGCATATTTTTCAATCCAGAAGTCAGTTTGGGGAGTATAATATACCATTGGAAAGCTCTTTCCGGGATCCTTTTGATGGAAATAATTAGAACATGATTTTATATTGAAAATACTATGGAAAACAACTTTAAATATCAGGGTGGTGGCTCTGTGGAGATAACAGCTTCTGAAGTGCAACTTATTACATATGAAGACATAAAATTACATAAAAGATGGTGATAAAAGAAAGGTACCATGTTTTCACCTCAAAACATGGTTTTGAGGTGAAAATTACATCAAGCTCAATAGAACAATTCTTTGATCTTTCCAGATGCTATGCCTCTGAGTTTATTTGACCTCCTCATGACCTTGCTGATATTTATTGACACTTGACTTATTATTTTGACTATGATGAGACCTTAGGACCTGATGAGACCAACCCTATGACCTGATAGTATGAATTGGGAATGAAAGTGAATTATGACTGAAGACCATAGAGAGGAGAATCAACAAGTTTTACATGAGGAAAAACTGATGAAAGACCACTACCATCAATGAATCCATGACCTAATGGAATGATGAAAATTTATGGTATAGGACTCCTACTATGCAAATGCAAAAGAGTAAATTTGATCAATGATGGCAGTATGACAAGACTGACACTAACATTGGATCCAATGGGGATGGTAGCTTGTTGGAGGTGCCAAGAACACCGTAGACCAAGTAGCCTTATCCATTGGGTAAATATGGTCAAAACACTGAAAATTGACACAATGCAGACTAACTAGGACTTAAAATATGTCTGAAAAATTAAATCAAAACCAGCAAACCTTACACATATCATTCAAGTTTTATATCCTTCACCTCGGGCCCCAAACTTCAATGACTGTGTAACTAAAATCTGACAAACAATGGCATGGTATATACAATGATTGTGACATAAATTTGGTTCCATTATCTTCAACAGTGGTAGTGCTTCAACAACCTACCATTTACTAGTCCTTCAGGGAAATCTTGGCCATCCATCTCTGAGAGCAGAAAGGCATTCTATCCCCTATATGCTGAAATTTTGTATGGTCCTTTCCACAGGTTGTCAAACTTACCATGGTTCCCTTTGTCCTAATTTCATGCATCCCATCTCAATACCACATCTTCCAACTGAAAATTTTCTGCTTTGGTTTTCTGGTCATATATTTTCTTTATCTTTTCCTACAACTGCATAATGTTCTGAGAGACTTCCTCCCTTGTTTGCTGAAGGTGGATCATTTGATTGATCCTTCGCTGATTATCGTCCTCTTCACTGCCAGCCTCTTGCAATAGTCTCATGACCGGAACTGTAAGTGATGTAGGAAACACAATATCAGTGCCATAAACTAACTCAAATGGTGACATACCTATGGATTTCTTGCAGCTGACTCTGTCTGCCCATAACACATTGATGAGATTTTGATGCCAATTTCTCTTATTTTTTTCCAGCATTTTCTTAATTATGTTGATAAGGGATTTATTTGATGATTCTGCCAGGCCGTTGCCTTGTGGGTAGTATGCCGTCGAATGGCCCAACACAATATTGTATTTGTCGCAGAATTCCACCATCATCTTAGATCTAAACGCTGCTGCGTTATCTGTTATGATTTTGTGAGGGCAACCAAAACGAGACAAGATATTCGATTCTAAGAATTGAATGATTACCATATCAGTGGCCTGCCTTGCTGGAATGGCCTCGATCCATTTGGTGAAGTAATTGATACCTGTCAAGATCCATCGATGCTGTGCTGATGATGCAGGATGGATTTCACCTATGAAATCAAGTCCCCACTGCTGGAAAGGAGCATTTACTAAAACTGGTTTCAAAGGAAGAGGAAGAAATTTCCTTTTTCCTTGGAAAACTTGACACTTATGGTAGCTCATCACTGTTTTGTACAGATCTAAAAATAAGGTGGGCCAATAATATCCTGCTCTCAAAAATTTATTAGTTGTTGTTTTCCAAAACAAATGACCACCACAATCACCTTTGTGAAAGTCATGCATCACCTGCTCAGCCTCATCTTAAACCAAACAATTAAGTAGAATACCTCCTGGATATTTCCAATAAAGAGCACTATTTAAAATACAGAATTTAGCAGAATTATGTTTTAGTGATCTACCTTTGCTTCTAGACATCCCTGGAGGTGGTGAAAGATGCTGAAGAACATATACTATGTCTGAATACCATGGGGATTGGAGAAAAATGTCTGAAACTGGAACAAACGAACCATCATCCTCATCCTCTGATATTACTTCTATGATATTTATGTCCAGGGAACGCAGGTTTGATTGGGCCATCAGTTTTTCCAAGCCTTGTCCTTTGACCAACTTTGTGGGTTTAATCTCCAAATCATATTCCAACATTGCTGCTATCCACTTACCTCTTCTTCCCTCTGGATCAGTTTGCATCAGGACATCCTTCACTACTACATTAGGAACATATGTTATAGTATGTGAATGCATAATGTATAATATAAAATCCTTCAATGATTTTATAAGGGCCAATGCTTGTTTCTCAATGATATTATACTGCAAAGAAACATCTCGAATGGTCCTACTGAAAAAGGCAATTAGATTTCCAATATGATCTCTCTTTTGCATCAATACTGCAGCCATAGTGCTCCAATGCAAATGAAAATATAATGAAATCTTGAGTGTAATCAGGACTAATCAAGACTGGGGCATTGGACAGAGAAAAATTTACCAGATTAAATGACTTGATATCCTCCTCACTCCATTTGACAGTGCTGTCCTTTTTCAACATGTTAGTCATTTCTCTTAAATGTTCGGCCAAATTGGGTATAAATCTATGCAAGAAGTTCATCTTACCATTGAATGCCTGAATCTCCTTCTTGTTACGTGGGAGGTCTATGTGCTGAATTGCCTCCACTCTTGAAGGATCAATGCGGATACCATATTTAGAGATGATATGCCCCAACAGATTGCCTTCATCCATAGCAAACAGAATTTTCTTCGGATTGAGAGAAATCCCAAACTTTCAACATCGCTAAAATAAAATCCTTAAGTGGTGCAAATGTGCATCATCAGAACTAGAAAACACTGTCAGATCATCCAAATAAACAACAAGAAAAACATCCTTTTCATTGGCAAAAGAAATATCCATTGCTCGCTGGAAAGTGGCTCCAACGTTCTTTAGCCCAAATGGCATTTTGGCATACTGGAAAGTTCCCCAGGGTGTTGAGAAAGCAGTTTTGTCTTGGTATTTTTCATGCACCAAGATCTGATTATAGCCTGAGTAGCCATCGAGTAGTGACATCCTTGATGCTCCAATTACTCTCTACAGAATATGGTCCATCTTCGGAAGTGGATAGTTATCCTTCAAGGATGCTTTATTCAGATTTCGAAAATCTATGCACAACCTTATCTCTCCTGTCTTTTTGCGTACGAGGACCAAATTTGAAATCCAATCAGAAAATCTAATTGGGACAATGATACCAGCTTTATACAATCTGTTTACCTCTTTTTCAATGGAGGGAAGAAACTTTGGGTTGATCCTTCTCAACTTATGTCTAAATGGCTTCTGATCCGTCTTGATGGGAATAGTATGCTAGATTATATTTTTATCATACACCTTCAAATATGAATAATCCCATGCAAACACATCAGAAAATTCAGAAAGTAATTTAACACACTGTTCCTTTACCTCAGGGGACAATGCTTTAGGTAACTTCACAAGCTTAGGCTTATCAGCTGTTCCAAGATTAACATCTTCAACTCCTTTATCAGTAGGCACCAAGCTCGATTTCTTTGCAACATCATCTTGATCAAAAAGCTCCTCTAAAGGTATGAGACCTCTAGGAATTACATTGTCTTTCAGCTATAATACATCCATCTGATTTGCTTTGATTTCTTGATCATCGACTTCATGATCACCTTCTATGGAAGTATCCTTGAATTTTCCTTCACTCTGCAAAAAAGCATTGATTTCATTGTCATCCCAAAACACTTGCCAATACCTTAAATTATCTGGAACAACAAGTCGATGTTTGACATAAATTTCAAATTTGTTGCTGGAATTCATTGGAATTTTCAAATTTCTTGCAGTAGTGGCAAGAGAATTTGCAATAAGATTCTGCATTCGGGGTACTGTTGTCAAAGTGTATTTTGAAAATGTTCTCAAGATGTCTAGGAATGCATTTCTGTAGGCCCTCAATCGCGGATGTTTTGCTTGATACTCTCCTTTTACCTGTTTTATTATCAACTCTGAATCTCCATATACAGAAATCCTCTTTGCATTTAGCTTCTTCAAAATTTTCAAACCTATAATCAAAGCTTCATACTCTGCTTCATTGTTAGAGCAGTCAAAAGCCAACTTGTAAGCACACACTCTAACATTACTAGGAGCTTTTTCAGGCTGGAAAATAGGGCTCCAAATCCATATTCCTATATCAGCACCGTCCTTACCAACGGCTCCATCAAAATCCATGCCCCAAAGGCCTTCTTCTTCTTCTTCTAGATGCTGAAATTTTTCTTCTTTCTCTACTTTATTTTGACTAATTTCTACATCTTTCTGTTGTTCACTGTCTTTTTGCTGCAGGCAGGCGGGAAGATCAGAAATGCTTTCTTCTTGATCTTTTTCCTGTTTAAGGACTTGCCTAAAATTTTCTGAAATTTAAGGTATCTCATCTACTTCTACCAACTGAACATTTTCATCATTCAAACCACCATCTGAATATAATACAAATGACTCCATATCTGTGTGGACTGCATTAGTGGGATGATTAACTGGCTTCTCTTTGCTAGTGATCATGTATTTCTTTTTCTTTTCTCTATATAGTTTTCTCAACTGACCAAACACGGGAATGGTGGCATAAGAGAAGTCAAGCTGTATGGTTCCTTTGAGTTTTGCACCCCATGACCTTGATAGAAGCATTCAAAACCATGGTGGAACATCAGCAACAACTACATCCATCAAAACATTCTTGGCTGGGATTTGATCTAAAGATACTACCAAGTCTTTGATAAGACCAATACAATGGACCCTACCGGAGTTAAAGGAATACAAATCATGGTACTTGTGGGTAATATCAAGACCTAGATTCTCCATAATGGATTTAGGCATCAAGTTATGTGAGGCTCTGGAGTCTAACATAGCATTATGTAAAATGAACTCATGTAATCTAAGACTCAGGTAGAAGGGAGGGACTTCACTTTCTTCTGACTGACCTTCTATGGATGGACCAAAAATGGGTTCAGGATAATCATCTTCAATATTTACCATATCTGATACAGAGTCTATTTGCAAAATTCTAGACACTTGATGTTTATAAGTGCTATTTTTCACCAACTCAGTCAAGGGCATGGACACCTTCAGCTTAGAAATTTCATTTTCCAAATTAAAAGATGAGACTTTTTCTACCTCTTTGACGGGAGGATATTTCTTCTCTACTTGCTCCTTTGCTGCGCTATGCTGGTTCTTTTCATTTGCAACGTTAGTCACTGAGGATGCCTTGCTGGGAGAAGGATCAGTAGGCTCTTTACCTTTTATTTGAGTATTTGAGGGGTCATTCTTCGATTTCAGCTCCTTTATTTTCTGAATGGGATTGATGGGCACATCTCTGCTCCTCAAAGAATACTGCTTCTGTTGCACTGAAAAAGCGTTCATGTATTGTCTTTGATAATCACGAGACTCTTATTCTAACACTACATCATTGGCCAATATGAAATCTTCATCTTTTCGAATGTCTGCAATCGCTGTATATTCTTCATCTTCTATGAGAAAGATGGGGGCACCATCAAGAGTGAAGAAATGATTGGCTTCAACGACTGGATCGTCATCATCATATGTTTCCATTTCCTGAACACAATTTTGTTGCAGAGGAGTTCTGATCTGCTATTGTGCTATTTGGTCGTGCGCTTTATGTTCCCTTTGCTTAATTCTGAATTGTGGCTGTTGATGTCCTCTGAAATTTGGATTCTTGATTTGTGCTTCAGGTCTATTTGAAATAGTCAGCTGATCAACCATATTCTCCACTGTCCGGATCGAAGTGTCCATCTTACTGTCTGAAGGGGATGCTTCTTCTTTCACAGTTACTCTCTTTTCAGCTCTTGTCCGTGCTCTTCTGACCAACAAATTAGCTTCTACACTCACAGATATGTTCTGCATGTCTTCAAGTGTGGTAGGATCTCTTTCTCATAGCTGATACGTCATATTAGCATCGAAAACATCTGGAAACTTGAGAAAAGCTAATCCCATAAGGGGTTTTAGATTGGCCGGAATAGCATTATACACAACATTAAATCTCACACAATAATCTTGTACACTTTTACCTACATTCCTTTTAATATTTTCATATTCAGACAAGATTTGAAGTGGGTTTTTCTTTACCTCCCACCAGTCTAAGAATTTTTTATGTAGTTCCGACAAAGTGTGGATAGAGGCTGCTGGTAAGGCTCTGAGCCATTTTATAACTTCACCTCTCAAGCTTTGAACAAAAAATCTTGTGGTTACATTTTCTGCCTCTACGTCATGAAGGTCAAAGAATTCATTCATCTTATCAACATGCTGCTGGGCTGTGATGCTTTGAGTGGCATCAAAGATAGGTATTTTACTTTGGTAATCAGCGGGCATGTCATTCAGATTCTGTTGTAAAACCAAGGGTGCATACCAGGCAGCCGTGAATCGAGGTGGATTTACAACAATGTTTGTGCTACTAGGATTCAAGGGAGGTATTGATGGAGGAGTTGAAAGCTGAGAATTTACTTCTAAAACTGATGGAAATGCTAATGAATTAGGGGTAGGAAATGCTGTTTCTGATAACTCTGAAGGCTCAGGGATATTGGTTACAGTGATAGATGTCTGAGGGGAATTCAAAATGTAATCATAAATTGATATATTTTCCCTTTGAACTTCAAGATCCACAAGAAAATTAAGGTCTAAAACTGTGTCATCAAGTGAAGTTTTAGATTTTTTTCTGAACAAAGAAAGCTCAAAACACTCATCAAAAGAGAGATCTTCTACAAACAACCATTCACTGGGCCAGGTATGGGATCTGAAAATAGGTCTAGGGCTTAGTGAACCTTCTTGTCTTCTTATTATTATTGGGATGAGATTAGGATTTTCAAACACAGGGGGGAGGATTTGGATTAGGGTTGGCCCTTGTGTATCTCCTTGAAGCTAGTGTGGTCAAATTTCTACTTTACAATGTTTTATTTCAGCCTAGCAAACTTTGAATCTCATCATCCAGAGTCCAAGAATTTATATGGAAGATATTATTGGGGTGATTAGGATTTTATGCTAAATAGTCCCCAATATGGTCGCCAGAAATGTTAGCACCTAATTTGGACCTTAGGCTGAAGGAAGGAAAATCAGGGTAACCTCAAACCACGCTCAGCCTTGTAGCTAGCCTACAAGGTCAGGAGAGGGCTCTCTCCAGGAAAAATATTCAATGAAATATAAGAGTAAACTGATTTTAGGCTAGGTATAATAAAAGGGAATGTTTTTATGAATTTTAACAGTTGTAGGATTAGATGGGTTGGGAAGTTTGAAACTGGGGAATTAAATCAGAGATACAGGGTATTCTGTGGGGCAAGATAGGCATGGATTTTAACAATTCATTTTAAATAATGATGGAATGTTTAACACTCGTGAGGAGCTTAAAAGGGCATAAGAGATGGATCCTTTTCAAACAGAAGAAAACATTGAGTATTGAATGATTTCCCAAGGCAGAGCATTATACAATGGATTCTACTTATCTATCCTGAAAGCATTCAAACATAGATACGAATGAATGAATGGCAAACATAACAATTAACTGATGAACACAAGGAAAGAACAGTGCTAAAATCCATACCACAGAGATCCCACAAATCAGTCTTGCATTTCTTTATTAATTCCTTGCCAAACTGTTAAAAATGGAGCCCAGAGCATCCTCAATGATTTCCAACTTATTCCACTGTGACCCCCCTTACAAATGACTCAGAAATTACATTAAATAGACATAATTTTGAGGGGAGTAGATCCACAGAAAGAGGAGTTGTTTTACCAGCTTAGGAACTGAAATCTGAACATAGAAAATAAACCAACCAGATGCCCCTGAAAAGAAGGGGAAACAATACATTCTGATCATCTGGATGATTTTCCGTTGCTCCAACAGAGGAGAAGAAAGACAAAATTGGAACCATTTCTCCTTTTTATCGTTGTTGTCGTGCTATAATGATCTCTGTGTTTATATTTAGCTCTCGGCTTTAATTGTTTGTCTCTTGTCTTTACTCTTTGAATAAAAACCAACTGTCGAAGAAAATGCCTTTGAAACTGATGAAAACCACTTTTACCATTTCAATGAGGAAAAGTCCCCTTTGAGTGAAAAAGAGCAAAGGAAAGAATGGTGGGCCCAAGATGCGATCACGAATCGCAATCGAAAATTTCAATCGGAAAGGGGGGAAGGTGTATTAGGACAATACGATTTTGAAACTGCGATGCGATAATGTATAGTGGAAGTCTCATGGGAAAATCACAATCGCAATTAGGAATCGCAGCAGGAGAGGAGTGGGAACGTTGAAATGATAATTTGCGATGCGATGGAGTAATACAATAGAGCTGGGGTAATAAACGAGGGAAAAGGATGTCTGATGATATAAATCCCATTAAAACAAACAAAAATGAGTTTTTCTCTTTACAAAAGAAAAAACCCTTTTTCATTGAAAAGGAAGAAGGGATTTAAGATGGGGCCGGGAGGGAATCGTGATCGCAAATCAGAGGATGAGCAGAGCTAGAGTAAAGTGTCATGGGAAAAATGCTGATTGCAATGGTGTGATGGCTTGCGAGCCGTTCGATCGGAAGGGTGGATCGATGGTGGAGATGCGATCGTCGGGAGTCAATCGCATCGACATTTCAGAACTATGCGATACGATGAATCAGGGGTAGGGATTGCGACGATGTGATTGTGATTGGATCGGAGGGATCGGAGATGGCTTAATCACATCGGAGGTTTATGGGTCAAAGGGACCTTTGTGATGTGATTGGGCAATCAGATCAGGGAAAAGGGGATTTCAATGAAACACTTCGAAATTATATGAAAAGGTAAAGTTACAAAGTGTAAGGGATAAATGAGAAAAGGGGTGGGCTTAGGCTTTCGGGTAATTTTGTTCACTTGGGCATATGTTTCAATCCAGAAGTCAATTTGGGGAGTATAATATACCATTGGAAAGATATTTCCGGGCTCCTTCTGATGGAAATACTTAGAACATGATTTTATACTGAAAATACTATGGAAAACACCTTTGAATAGTAGGGTGTTGGCTATGTGGAGATAACAGCTTCCGAAGTGCAACTTATTACATATGAAGACATAAAATTACATAAAAGATGATGATAAAAGAAAGGTACCATGTTTTCACCTCAAAAAATGGTTTTGAGGTGAAAATTACATCAAGATCAATAGAACAATTCTTTGATATTTCCAGATACTGTGCCTCTGAGTTTATTTGACCTCCTCATGACCTTGCTAATATTTATTGACACTTGAATTATTATTTTGACTATGATGAGACCCTAGGACCTAATGAGACCAACCCTATGACCTGATAGTATAAATTGGGAATGAAAGTGAACTATGACTGAAGACCATAAAGAGGAGAATCAACAAGTTTTACATGAGGGAAAACTGATGAAAGACCACTACCATCAATGAATCCATGACCTAATGGAATGATGAAAATTTATGGTATGGGACTCCTACTATGCAAATGAAAAAAATTAAATTTGATCACCGAGTATGACACGACTAACACTAACACTAATAGGTTCATCTCCATTGTTTTTTCTCGGTTGGTTCTCATGTTCTTTTAGCTGTGGGTTGAGTTACTAGTTCCTGGAGCCTTGGTTGGAAAACTCTTTGGAGCCTGACGAACAATTGTTGGGTTGAGTTACTAGTCTTGTAGCCTTGGATGGAAAAACACTCTGGAGCCCTATGTGTGTTGAGTTACTAGTCCTGGAGTCTTGGTTGGACAAACTCTCTGGAGCCCAGAAAAAAACTAGGGTTGAGTTACTTTTCCTAGAGCCTTGGTTGGAACAAACACTCTGGAGCCTTGGAACAACTTGGATATAGACCAATCCGTGATGGTTGTGATGTCCTACCATGAGGTGGAATCACCGGTTTAAGGGTTGAGGTGGTTTGGCCTTTGGAATCCCTGGATTGGTTGTGATTGATGTGTTTGACGAGATCCCACATTGATGCTTGGAATATGGCACAGGGGTGATTGGTTGAAGTGAGACTTGGATCGGTCACTCTATGGTCGAGTGGAACATGGAAGTCCCATCTCCGGTTGGTTTCTACATTCATTAATGAGCAATTCATTCTCTTGGTATTTGGTATGAAAGTGTACTAATTTACATGAGGATTCTATTGCTGTTGTATTCGTGGTATTTATGCTATTATTATGCTGGTTATGAGCATGTATTTTGACAATGATGATGTATGGATCTTTCCATATTTTTACTTGAAAATGAATGCACAATGTATCTATGGTTAAATAGATGGTATTGCAACTAATGGTTCAAGGGAGGAATGATTCTTAGAGATTCTCAAATAAGTATGCTACCCCTATGCTCCATTATGTTGTTTATACATGTAGCTTTCATATTTGTGACATTTTTGAAAAAAATTCATTCCTAGTTGGGGAAAGTCGAGCTTAGTCCTGGATTTGGTTTTTGGCTTATTAGCCTTGTCCTAATGTGTTTAATGGATTCCGGAAGTTATAACAAGTTCTTGGTAGTGACCAAATTTATGGGCTTGAAAAGTGCCTTAAATTTCGTAGACTCTAGCACAACACTGCTAGAAATAGTCCCTGGATATGCACAATCTTATGCATGCGTCTATGGCCTCCCATATGGCCGGCATGCGTGCTTACAGTATGCCTAGAGCCTCCTATATGCCGGCATGCGTGCTTGTGCATGCGTCTAGAGGTCTAATATTAGGGAATCCTAGGGTTCAAAATGGGCCTCCTAAGGAAATAATAAAATAATAGCTAAATCAATAAAATAATATTTATGAATTTGCAATTCACTTTTTGCACCACAATTAATGTAACCATGGTTAAATTCAATTCAAAAGTTGTACCAAAATAAAATTAATAAAAAATTGTATTGATGTGACTATAAATAAGAATGAGTTTTTCAAGAAAAAGTCATTATCATTGAACAACTAATGCATTTGTCCTTTGTACTTAAATAAATTAAAATAAAATATAAATATAAATTCATAAATTATTAATTATATAATATATTATTATTTTTTTTTTTTTTTTTTTTTTTTGCTGAGTAAGACTAAATCTATTAAGTAAAGAAATATACTACAATCAGAGCTTGAATAAAAGCGAAGCAAGAGAGCAAGGGAGCCGGAAATGATAGACTATCAACCTCGCCCCCATGAATATCCATGACATAAGCAAAAATAACGGAAAGTACATAAAGTCAAGAACTAGACTAGGGAGTCGACCCAGAATGGGTGGATTCTCCCAATCGACATTTTTTCCCTTTCTTTTTACTGACTGTGACCCAACCATTGAGAGCTTGCTGGACGGGAACCACCTGCAAACTAATCTGCACAGAAGAAGGTGTCTCCTTATCTGAATCTGAGGATGATGACTCATGAGTGCGCTTCTGCGAAGTCGGAGGAGCCGTGGGATCTACCGGGCGAGATGGTGGCGCGTCCCTAGGGGGGTTATGATTCTCCTCTTCCACCTCTATATCCTCCTCATCAGAGCTAGATAAATCTAAGTCCTCCATTGGAGGTCTATCACAGGGTTTCCAGTTCTTGGATTTGGATTTGCACGGGATGTTCCTCTTTTTTTCGAGAAACGTTGCACAGGAATTCTGAAGATGCCCAGTCTAATGGTAGTGGCGACATCTGAAAGCAGTATTCTCATAGTCTAAAGTTTGCGTCCAATGAAAGTCCCCAACTTTGAGGTTGATCTGATCAGGCAGCCCTTTACTAATGTCTATTTCTGCGCATATTCTGTCATAAGTGTATATTCCTTTCTCTCCCCGAGATGTGTCTGTTGCCAAGAAGCGGCCTAATGTATCCCCAATTCCTTGGAAGACAGCGAAATGCCATAGATGAGCAGGGAGATTTGGAAGACGGACCCAGATGGGCAGCTTAGTGATGACCGCCGATGAGGGATCGAAATCAGGGAACCAGGGGGTGAGGAAAAGACCCGCTGATCCCTAGAACCAAGGGCCTCCTGTTAAGGCTTTCTTGTAGTCATCGCTGAAGGCAAAGGCAACAATGAAGAAGCCTTTCGAGCAGAAGAAGACCTTGCAGTTTTTGGTCCAGTTGGAGTGAAGCCACTGGTAAAGATCGGCCATACGGGGCCATAGACCGTTAAATCTGCAGATGATAGCTGTTTCTGCAAACGTCTGGTATTGATCATCCAGAGATGGATGAGAGATTTCAATGGAGGGAGTATCCTCCATTTTATCCACCAGGAAAGGTCAGGTTCTAACGTTTGATAGATCAGTGGTTGGGCAACGCCTTTGGACCAGATTCTTTATAAGGAGAAAGAAGGGCAATGGAGGTCCACGCACGGAACTCTTAAGCCAGGGCATACAACAGAAGCATCTTTAAGAATGTCAGAAAGATAGAGGCGGGATTCATAAGTCATGCATCCTTAAAAGCAAGCCTAGTAGGAGGAGGGATCCCGTATGGCGCTCCGCCAAGAAGGTCATGTAACAGATCTGCTAAGCTTACCCATAGCATCGTTGTCTTGCCCCGGCGATGACTTGATCTGAAATGGTTGTTTCTTCAGCATATCTGACGATTAGGATAGAGACTGCTTCCAATGCATGTTGTAGACTGCACCCATGTCCATATTTGGCGTATCAAGCGTGGATTCTGCATATTCGCCGCATGCGGTTGGGGGAGAAAACCGCTCGATCCTGAATGTCGCCTCCGCCCACAATATCGTGAGCAAACAGAGGCCCGCGTTAGCGCTCGACTAGAACATTAGCCAGGAACAACAGACAAAGCCGTCAGAACATCGTTGCTATGAGTCGTCTCTTTGTGCGAGGGTTTGAATGTATTTGAAGCCTGTCGATTCAAAACTGCTACCCTGACAATGAGAATGGCTAGCTTTGGCTTCGCTACAGGCGTTGCAGTGTGGCTAACATCCGTGAAGGCGGCGGCTCCAAGACCGTCTAAATCATTTTCAGGAGATGTTGCCGTCCAGCTGTCAGCGCCATAATCTACAGGGATACTCCTGAGCTGAAGCATGCATTCGCGCAGGTACCAGTCTTCGGTTTGGAGCATGAGAAGAGGATGTCAGCCTCTAACATATGGGCCACAAACCCAGAACCCTTAATCGAAACTCTTTATAGTCTCTTTCTCTGACTCTGCTTTTACTTTTACTTTTGAGAAAATTTACAAATTCATAAATTATTACTTATATAATAAGTTATTAATTAAAATTTATATTATTTAAATTGTATAATAACATGTAATTAATGTACTATGTAAAAATAATATAAAAATGTAATATATTATTTTATGTATGAATTTTATTCAAAAAATGTGAAATGACATTTATTATGAGTATTTTACTTTGATTTAAAAGTACTTAGAGCACTACCATGGTTAACCATGAAAATAATATAATAAATGTAATATATTATTTTATGTATAATTTTTATTCAAAAAATGTGAAATGACATTTATTATGAATACTTTACTTTGACTTTAAAAGCACTTAGAGAACTACCATGGTTAACCATGAGTTTTTATCCACCGTTGAGAATGTGACAAGTACGTACCTTTAACTCAAGCAATGCCACCTCAACCATTAGGGATGATGTCATCCCCTAAAATGTGATTAGTTCTCATAAAGTGAATTTTGATTGTACATTTTCCTTAAGAGGCCCATTTTTTACCTCAAAATTCCCCTAATGAGCTCAAAATATCAGTGGGACCCAGGGGCAAGATGCCTAACTGGTTGGGTTCACTCCTGGGGGTGTTATTGTTGATGTACAATGTTTATGTGATGTGTTTCTCGTCAATTTCAGTTCTTTAAGGTCACCTAGGAGATTGAATCTCATCATAGTAGCCTCTCATCGCATGTTTAACCTGGTTGGAAAATTACTTGGGTAGATGTCAGAAGAGGATGTTACATCAATTATGCAGAAAATTTTAGCCAACAAAAAATCAGATCTAAGCCAAATCCAAGATGCCCAGGAGGCCAAAATTCATGAAAATCAAGATTTATCAATTTTGACCAGTTTTGACCATTTAGTATGTGATTTTAGGGCTTAATTATTACTGATTTGATTGCTGTAATAAAATAGAAGTAAAACTAGGGTTAAGAGGTCAAACCCTAGGCCCAAGGCCTTGAAGATTCTTTGGTAATTTTTTTTTGAAACTTTGGGATCAAGTTTCCAGATGAAAAATATAATTTTTAAGCTTCAAAACCTGCAAAACCACCAAGCATTCAGTCCAAAACTTCATATCTAAGGTTTACTGAAAACTAGGGCAGAAAACTGCCAAGAAGAGCCAATGCTAGGCTAAGGAAGGCCATCATTGGGGGAAAAAGGGCTTAGAAAGGTAGATCAGGGACTGAGAAGGCAAGAGGAGGCCTAAAAGGGCGAACGATGGGGCTCAGAGGCAGGATACTGGAAGAGGAGGGGGTCAAAGGGCTAGAAAGCTAAGGTTTAGGCCATATCTAAGGCCTAAAAGGGAAAAATTAGCCCAAGGGGCAGTTTTTAGGGTCAAAGTAGGGGGAACAAGGCTCCTAAAGCCCATGACTAGGCCAAAAGAGGCCCTAAAACCCCAACGCAGGGGCTAGGAGAGGAGTCCGAGGCCTCTAGGCTTCACGAACAACCTCAAATGATTGAAAAATGATGACACAAGAGGGAGGAAGGCTGAAGAAGGCCTTGGAGAGGCTAGATATAGTCCTAGGGAGGCCAAAAACTGAAAACCCTTGTCTCAATTTTTTATTTTTATTTATTTATTTATCTATTATTATTATTATTATTTATTTATTTTTTATCTTCCTTGGATCTAAATTTTGTTGCAATTTTCTTTAGTGGGTAGCCCTGCAAAATTCTTAAGAGGTTAGATCTTACCCTCAAGGGCATAAATCTAGCTCTTCCTTCCCTTGATCCCTTGATCGAACTTGCAAAAAATAAAAATACAACACCCAAACCCAAAATATATACAAAATAAATCTAAAAAACCCCAACCCAAGTTAGAAAATTGTTTTATAATTAAAACCACAAAGCTATTTTACAAATTATACAAGATTTTTTAAGTGATTTTTGAGAAAATAAATTTTAATAATATTTTTCATTTGAAGAATGGCTAAAAATGCTTTAGAAAATTTATGCTCACTATAGCCTTAGCAAAGATTTAATCCACCATATAAAAACTAAGGATCGAAGCAAAATAATCCTTGCCACAATTTGTAAATTTGGAGACCAAGGTTTGAGTACCTGCAAAAACTATGTATTATCTCAAAACAATCATATAAAACACAACATCAAAAGCCCTTAGTCAATACATACCATAGATCAATGAACAAGAACACCTCGAATTGCACCGCAAAGTGTTTTATTATAGTAAAAATATTGTTCCCAATGGGACAATAGTTTACAAAAATTATTCAGCAACAATAATCTAGCAAGATATTAAGATCACTAGAGACTCAAGTGACTCTCCAATTTATAGATAAATCCTCCAAATGGAAAAATAATGGCTAGTTTCTTTGATCCTTGTAAAAATAATCTTGGCCGTTGATAAAAAATTTAAGATATTTTAATCTCGGCCCTTGATTTTTTATTTTTGAAGAATTTTCAAATTTATCATTTAATTCCACTTTAATTAGCTCAAAATTAATTATTTTGAGCTAATTTCCTTAAAAAATTGACTTTGACTAACCACCAAGGTCCAAGGTTCCAATTTTTTTGAAATATACAATATTCTCTTGGTGGACCTTTAAAAATTTATTTCTTTGGGACCCATGAAATTTTCCACTTGGGGAATTAATTTTCCTCAGACAATTTAACTTGACTATAATTAATTAATTTTTTGGGTTAGGATTTAATTTAATTTTAATTTTTTTCCAAAAAAATTAATTAATTTACACATGAGGGGATTTAATTAATTTTCCACCCTCTAATACATAATATTTTACATTTTCAACCCTCAAAGGGGGAATACAAATTTGGATATACCCTCAATACACATCCCCCATCTGTGACACAATATGATATAGTAGACCAAGTGATTTATAATAAAATAATTAAGCCAACTAGCTTAAATTATTCCCAAACCACTTTTACATTAGACTCGACTAGAACACTAGGAATCACCTAAGATTTAGATAATAAATTTCACCCTAGCTTTGGGGGTTTAAGATGGAGGGGAAAAAGCTCTTCTGATTAGTCATGTTTAGAAACATAGGTAATCAACGAGGTTAAAAAACCTCCTAGGATGAAATTCATCACCAAAATCATAGGCTTACCTAGGTTGTTACATATACTCAAGGTCTTACTAGGATCATTTACATCATACAACTTGCAGAATGGATTGACCATGACACATAGACTTCTGATAGGTGATCCGATATTTGTTGAAAAATTTGGTACTTTTGCTTCCTTGGAACTTTGACAGTTTGAGTGCAACATCTAGCTCCATATGGGGACACATTGCTTCCATGAAGTAACATGAGAACCCTAGAGTCCTACATCCAAGAAAACAAAAGTCCATCAAATAGATATCCATTCAATATCGAAATCATCATGGATATATAAAAAATATCGATGGGACAAAAAATATACTCTAATAAACTGAAATACAAATGACATAATATAAATGCGAAAAGTAAAACTATCCAATGATATGAAATAAAAGGGAACAAGGTTAGAAATACTATACAAAACAATGCCCTATGACACCAGATGTCATCGATGAGGAAAAATATCAGGCATATGTCCGATGATTGGTATATCAATTGGCTGCTTTTCAAATGTCTCGTTCTGAATTTTGACCCTCTTAGGTTGGCGTGACTTCTTATCCCTGTGCCACATATTTCTGTCAATCTAAAATATTATTCTTTTCTTGCTTGGTAGAGGGGATGGGGGGGGGGGGGGGGGGGGGGGGGAAAAATGACATATCTCTAATTCAAAATTAAAGAAATATGTACGAGATGGGTAAAATTTTAAGCATAGGGACAAACATATTGATGTTATTTATCGAAGTGGCCCAATCTACGTTCACACCAGATTTGTATCTTTCAACAAGAACTTAATTATTTTGATTTTGACTCTTACCTTTATTTTTATATGTGGAGCATTTATTCTTTGCAAGCTCTAGAAATTTCTCTTGAGATGGTTTCTCACCATATTCCTGAGTAATGGGGTCCTTCTCTTCATTGAAGGTGTTTATTGCAAATTCCAAATAAATCACATTAGCACATAAACTTTCATTAGATTCATCTTGACTTGTATTATTATTTCGTTGATTTATACCTTCCTCTAAGATTCTTCTCACAAAGGCACATGTAATTTATTCATGAAAAATATCAAAAGGTCTGCAGAAAGGGACAGAGTCATCAACCATGTTAGCAGACTCAAGCATTGTAGGATGCCTTTGATCATTTCAGGAATTCCTTCTTGGACATTGATTGTTATTGTTACCCCTATTATTATTGTTCCTGGGGGGCATAGTAAACATTTGGATTATTTCTACTTGTATTAATTGTTTTTGCATGTCATTTATTTGTTTGGGATGTTTAATTTCCATTTATCTAACCAACCTGGTCAAGTCCTTTACCGTTTCTGACTCTTCTTTAACTTTGATTGGTGTTCTTTCATAAACATGGATCTCGGATTTTCCCGAAGGCTTTTTATCCTTTTCTAACTCTTCAACTATGTTTTGGGAAACAACTAAAGTGATAGGGTGATTATGTCTTATTTCACATTGAACTTCAATATGATAATATTTAAGGTATGTTTCCAAGATAGTTTTTTCAGGATGTTATTAATCCCGAGTCATATCTTTCAGTAGCTTGTTGAATATTTGGTTAAATTCTACCATTGTTTCATCTTATTTTTTCTTGATGGTATTAAATTCTTTTACTAAGTACTTACCTTCCCTCTTATCTCCATATTTGTCTTGGAATTCATCAAGGAGGGTTCTCAGAGAATCAATGGCATTATCACCCTTTCCATGAAACCAGTAAAGTGCAACACCTTCTAATGACAAGGGAAATAGTTTCATCATGACATATTCATGATTATAATACATAGAATGAGAATATATATGAAGGAACACAATAAACGTCTTTACATGTTCTTCAACATTGATAGCATTATTTCCCTCAAATATTGGAAATTTGTTCATAGTTGGCTCATTTGGCAGATCATGCGGATATTCCTAGATATTAGTGTAGTTGAAAGGTCCATAAAAATTACCCATTATGCCTTGATTTGGGGGATTGATGAAAAGAAAATGGATATCAAGGAGAGCTCCCTGTCTGAGAAAATTTAAATGGTCTCTAGAATGTAACTTGTTTAACCAGGCCCTTAGAACCATTTCAGGATCAGGATCGAGGTAAAATAGGCTACTAGGAATCCTTATAGTGTACGTTATTGTGAATGGATGAATAAATAGAGTCGCCACCCAAACATGAAACCAACCTCAATGTCTAGGTGGTAAAAGTGAGGATGAATAATATGAGAAGATTAGTGATAGGAAAAAGGATAAGGTGATGAGAATATGAAGGATGATGGAATGAGAAATGTTGCAGTGTTGATGAGATAATGAATAAGGATGCAAAATTACGAGATTATGGGGATTTTCATAAGGCCAAGGTCTAACAAATTGGTCCCTAACAATGGCGCCATAAAATTTTATGGCGTTGGAGGGACAAAGAATGAAGAGAAAATATGGAAATATTGAAATTATTGTTTTTGAGTTGCCGAGAATAAAATATCCCTGACAACACCGCCATAAAGTTTTGTCGCCTAGATTGTACAAGCACTATGAAAACACTTAGGATGGCGCTTATCACTCTGTTCCTCTCTCACCCCGTTCTAGCTATCTCCTAATAACAAGTTATGGGGGGTAGTCCCTATGGAAGGAAGTGAAGGAAAACAAGCTGGAAACCAACTTGTTTGGGAGACACGGATGCGTGACCTAGCCACTTGGTTTAATTTAAGAAATATTATTAATTATATTAGATTTTTATATTATGAGACTAGTGCCTTACTGGAGTCACAAATTATTTCTCATAGTAAATTGGATCCAAATGACTGGATGGACACCCACTGCTTAAAATGCTCGACTAACTTATATAATATATAAGTCCTAAAGTCTATGTGAGATGCTGCGATCTTGGTAAATTTTAATTAGATGCCTAGTATAAGTGTAACATTTCTCCCAACTATTTTGAGAAACAATCCCCAAAGTAATTTGTTAAATAGAAGCGAACCAGAAGCAGGCAATGACCTGATTAATGATACCTCACCCTGTATTCCAGTCACCTAGTGACTCTAGAACTATAGAGAAAGTGGCTCTGAAAACTGCAAGGTCATTGTGTTAACCATTAGGAGAAGTTGAATTTATCAAGATATTTTGAAAAAAAGGTTGCCTTAAATATCTATCAACCTAGCTTATATGCTAGAAGGTAGATTCTTAATGCAATCTAGTATGTTTGTGCAAGAGATTATGAGTGAGACTATGTTGAGTTGAGATTGTTTATGTTACTTAAAATCAATAGTACTTAACAATATTAAGATACAATATTAAACAATATAGATGATAAAATATACAAGTGCAAACTTCAAGGAATTTTCACAAGATGCTTAACCAATCAAACCATTTTACCCACTTATCAATCAAGATTCCAATCATAGTTACCAAATATTTGAAACAAGATTATACATATTTGAAACAAGATTATATGTGATCTTATTACTCAATGCAAAATATATATGGAACTAAATTCACAAGAGACAAACAATCTTAGTCACTTTCACCATATAAATGCTAGGAACAAGTAACAATAAGATATAGAGTTATGAAAAAAGTTATGTACTTTATGTTCCTATGATCATTTTATGAGCATCAAGTGACTATTATGACAATAGTAAATAATTTATGACAACATTAAACAAATTATGACATCAGTAAATAATTGCCAATCCAACATTGCCTATGCGTTCCCAATGCTACAAATTTTTTCCCAAGTGCCAATTAAGTTTGATAAACTAAAAAATTAGATGTGTTAGCCTTCTTAAGATGTATTTAATAAATTTTCAGATCCGAAATATTTGTTACAACAGTAGATTAACCAACGGATCAACAAACAAATGATATCAACACCAATACCAAAAATGCCCAAAAATAGTAAAAACTCACTAGACTTGAAAAAATCAATTTTTAGAGCCTTTAGAGGGTATGACTCAGAAAATTTCAGATATGATATGTTTATTACAACAGTAAATAAATAATTGATCAACCAACTAGAAATGCCTAAGAAAATGTCCAAAAAGTGACAAAAATTTACTAAAAATTGAAAACTTCAAATTTTTTTATCCTAATTAAGAATGTGCTTCAGAAATTTCAAATCTGAAATTTTTAGTTATGCAAAAAATTCCAGCCAACAAAAAATGAGATCTAAGCCAAATCCAAGATGCCCAAGAGGCCAAAATTCATGAAAATCAAGATTTAGCAATTTTGACCATTTAGCATGTGGTTTTAGGGCTTAATATTTACTGATTTAATTACTGTAATAAAACATAAATAAAATTAGGGTTTAGAGGTCAAAGCCTAGGCCAAAGGACTTGAAGACCCCTTGGTCAAAATTTGTTGAAACTTTGGGATCAAGTTTCCACTTGAAAATAGAAAATTTGAGCTTCAAAATATCCAAAACCGCCAACTATTCAGTCCAAAACTTTAGATCTATGGTTTAGGGAAAATTAGGGCAGAAAATGGCCAAGAAGAGCCAACGCTAGGCCAAGGAAGGCCAAATTTTGGGGAAAAA
Organism: Pinus albicaulis; assembly: GCA_034641835.2. Classification (NCBI taxonomy): domain Eukaryota; kingdom Viridiplantae; phylum Streptophyta; class Pinopsida; order Pinales; family Pinaceae; genus Pinus; species Pinus albicaulis. Next base: position 397,006,839 of record CM076583.1, on the reverse strand, counting down.
GTACTTATAAAGGCATATAAGGGGCTGAGAAGGCAAGAGGAGGCCCAAAAGGGCTAAAAATAGGGTTGAGAGGCAGGACGCTGGAAGAGGAAGGGGTCAAAGGGCTATAAAACTAGGATTTAGGGCATATATAGGGCCTAAAAGGTTGTGACTAGCCCAAGGGTCAGCTGTTAGGGTCAAAGAAGGGGGGTTGAGGCTCCTAAAGCTACAACAAGGCCAAAAGAGGCCCTAAAACCCCAACGCATGGGATAGGAGAGGATATTGAGGCCTTTAGGCCTCACGACTAGCCTCAAAAGGCTGAAAAAGGCTAACGTAGGAGGGAGGAAGGTTGGCGCACGCCTTGGGGAGGTCAGATCTGGTCCCAGGGAGGCCAAAAAATGAAAACCCTTGTCTCAAATTTTTATTTTATCTTCCTTGGTTTTGAATTTTTCTGTAATTTTATTCAGTGGGTAGCCCTGCAAAATTCCGAAGAGGCTATATCTTACCCTCAAGGGGCTATATCTAGCTCTTCCTTCACTTGATCCCTTCATTAAACCTGTGAAAATAAAAATACAACACCCAAACCCCAAATATAACAAAATAAATCTAAAAAACCCCAAGCCAATTTAGAAAAATAATTTACAATTAAAATTAAAAAATTATTTATACAAGGGTCTTGAAATGAATTTTGAGAAAATATATTTTTATAATATTTTTCCTTTGAGGAATGGATAAAAATGTTTTAGAAAATTTTTGCTCACTATTTCCTTAGCAAATATTTAATCCACCATTTAAAAACTAAGGATCCAAAAAAAATAATCCTTTCCAATAGTCTGTGAACTTGGATACCAAGGATTGAGTACCTACAAACACTATGTATTATCTCAAAATAATAAGATAAAGCACAACATATTATGACTGTAGTCAATACATACCACATATCAATGAACAAGAATGCATCTAGCTGCACCCCAAAGTATTTTATTATAGCAGAAAAAATAGTTTCCAACGAGACAATAATTTACAAAAATGCTTCAAAAACAATATACTAACCAAAGATCAAGATCACTAGAGACTCAATTAACTTTCTAATTTATAGATAAGTCCTCCAAGTGGAAAAATAACGGCTAGTTTCTTTAATCCTTGTCAAAACAATCTTGGCCATTGATAAACACTTCGAGATATTTTAATCTTAGCCTTGATTTTTTATTTTTTTATTTTTGAGGAATTTTCGAATTTATCATTTAATTCCATTTTAATTAGCTCAAAATTAATTATTTTGAGCTAATTTCCTCAAAAAATTGACTTTGAATTAACCACCAAGGTCTAAGGGTCAAAATTTTATTGAAATATACAATATTCCTTTGGTGGAGAACCTTTAAAAATTGATTCCTTTAGGACCCACAAATTTTTCCATTTGGAGAATTAATTTTCCTACGACAATTTAACTTGACTCTAATTAATTAATTTTCTAGCTTAGGATTTAATTTTATTTTGCCAGAAAAATTAATTAATTTACACATGAGGGGATTTAATTATTTTTCCTCCCTCTAATATATAAGATTTTATATTTTCAACCCTCAAAGGGGGACTACACATTTGGATAGACCCTCAATACACATAACCCATATGCGACACAATATGATCTAGTAGACCAAGTGGTTTGTAATAAAATGATTAATCCAACTATATTAAATTTTTCCCAAAACACTTTTACATTAGACTCGACTTGAAACAAGGACTCACCTAAGATTTTGATAATAAATTTCACCCTATCTTTGGGGGTTTAAGCTGGAGGGGAATAAAATCTTCTGATTAGCTGTGTTTAGAAACACAAGTAATCAATGAGCTTAAAAAACCTCCCAGGATGGAATTATTCACCAAAATCATAGCCTTACCTAGGTTGTTACATATACTAAAGGTATTACTAAGATAATTTACATAATACAACTTGTATAATGGGTTGACCATGACACATGGATTGCTATTAGGTGATTCGATCCTTGTTGAAATTTTTTGTACTTCCGCTTCCTTGAAAACTTGAAAATTTGTGTGCAATAAGTACCAAGAAAATGATCCATCTTGAGTTTCTTTAAGTCAACCATCTCTTCAATGGTGAAGAATTTGGCATTAAATCTCATGGGTAGATATCTTAAGGCCTTCTGAATGATTCTATATTCTTTGAACTCTTCACCAAGTCCTCTAATAATATTGGTTACTTCATCAACTTTGAGGAATTATTCTGCTATACTTTCTTCTTCATTCATTATTAAAATTTCAAACCTCATTCTGAAGGTTTGAAGTTTGGCCTGCTTGTCTTTCTAATCTCCTTTGTGACTCTGATTGAGCTCCACCCAGACATACTTAGAAGACTTGCAGTGCATTACCTTTACGAGTTCATATTGACTCATTCCAAAGACAATGGCATTCTTGGCTTTAGAATTATTTCCATATGATTTTTTACCATTTGCATCAATGTGAGGAATATCAAGGACATCATAATATACTAGTAGAGAGGTCCAAACATATACTCCCAGGGACATGAGATAAGCTTCCATCCTTATTTTCGAAAAGGAATAGTTTGTCCTGTCAAAGATTGATATTTTGCTTGAGTACGCCTCTTGAATCTCTTGCCTAGACATAATTCTTGTTGGATCTACCTTCGAGTGGTTAGATTGTTCCTGAAGGAACTTGGATCTGATACTAATTGTTCAAATAAGGAATTACGTAGAGGGGGGGGTGATGTTGAAAAGTGTAATTAGGATTGGTCTCCATATTGACTATGTAATTATGTATTTATGTAAAGTAGGAGACAAAGATAATAAATATGCTTTTGTTATGTCTCATGGGTTTCATGAGAAATTTTTATTATATGTCAATAGACTTCTTCTTGATGTCTATTAGGATTTTTCTTCTGATTATAAATGTACTTAAGATTCATGTATATGAAGTGTCTAGAATATGCTCCAAATACCTTGTCATCTAACTGTGAAGGAATGACTAAATACAACCCTCATATTAACCTCATTAATGCTGGAATATGTGCTCTCCAAGTTGAACTATATGAAGTGATGAAGTCGACCTACAAGCATGTTGTAGGGTCGGCCTAAAAACAAATAAAATTCACTATATATAAGGGAATTGTGGTTCATTTAAGGACAAATAATGCGGATATCTATGAGACACTTTCAGCCTGATAAAGTCTAGAAAAAATGCGAGGTAAAAGAAGTGTTCAAGTGTGGTGCAAACCTTTTTTGCGAATTATCCTGAAGCAGTGGATGCAGATTAGTATGAAGACGATGCAGATAAATGGAGTGCAGTCAAACCTGTAATGAATACGTTGATATACACCTACAATCAAATGAAATAATAAGGTTTGTGTTCTATGCATTGTAAAGACTGTGAGTAGAAGCATTTAGATGTCATGTAATGCGAAGGGCTGAGGTTGATGATCATGCTGTGATGCAGATTCTAAGGGTTATTGCAGTGTGAGAAAAGGAGGAAGGTAAATATGTGATTTACCTTCCTAATCACAATTCATAAAAGAAAGTAATATATCTCCAGTAAATAAGTATTCAAGGATATGTGAAGTGAAATATAAGAACTCGAATGATATTATCTCCAATATCTGAATAAGTGAGAAGGAGTATTTGAAGATATAATTAGATACCGAGTTATCTAATGTTGGTGCAGGTTAGTGCGGGTTGGTGCAGAAAAGAAGGATCAGTGTTGGAGGTAGAAAAATAAGTAGTGACAAGGTAATGGAAGCATTCATAGGTCAAGGGTATGAGCCTTGGTCATGGTACTCGTCATTTGAAGGTCTCTAAGAAGAATTTCTCATGGGTTTTCCTCTCCAAGAGAGATAGGTATTTCCTTGGCTCCAAGAGCCTAAATGTGTGTCTCTTGTGTTTTGGTAATTGGCTTGATGAAAGACTAAATAAAGAATACATAAGTAAAACTAATAAGCTCAAAAGTAATTATCAAGAAGAGAATTTTAATTAATCACTGTACCTCCAAATTCTCAACATGGTACCAGAGCTAAGGTGCTGAATACAAGGGCTAATTGACAAGAAGAAACTCAAGGAAGCAATGATCAAAGTCTGGGTTAAAAGGTCAGATCAGTTTGCAAGGAATATTCTTCAAAGGATCCACTAATCAAGAAGATAATATTTTCCATCAAATATTTATATGTTGATCAACGGTTGTCATTGATGTCCACCCAAGTAGCACCAGGGGCTAACCCAATATTGAATGGGAATTTTGACCTACCAAATTAATATATTCTGGGTCAATAATGCTTTTTATGGTTTCTACTTGTCGATATGTTTCCATTGATATATGGCACGCCATGTAATTCTTCACGGTTTGAGAGATATCCATGTTTGAAGTTTGTACCCCCAGTTAGTGGGCTAAAACCACATGGGGTTGGGGCATGGGTCATTGAAAAGTCATAATTAATATTTTTAAGCTCCTAAAATACCTCCCACATTCACTTGTTGAAGCCCCTCTCAACTTAAGAATTTATATAAATTGTGATCTTCATTTCCTCCTTAGGTAAGGGATTTCGCTATCGGAAACAGGTCATCATGGAATTTTCAAATTTTTTTCTACGAAGTTTCAGAAGATGAAATTTTTATGAGGTGAAGCTAAAATCCTGAGGAATCTGTTATAAAAATTTCAAATCAAGGTGCACAACATTTTTGGAGATATGATCTGTGGAAGTCAAGGTTTTTGCAAGCTCCTGAAATTCATCTCAAAGAAGTGACCTTGGTAAAATCGTCATAACTCTCTCTCTGAGTATCGGATTGAAATTATGTAAAAAGTGGCAGACAGTGCATAGTTTTTTAGTTTTTTTTCTATCAATTTCAGAGCCAAATGAAGAAACAGTGACACGTGTCACGTCGTACAAGTGCTCTCTGCAGAAATAGTCAATAGTTAGGGCATTGTGAGAGATTGGGTATAACTCTCTCTTGAAGAATCTAAATTGGGTCAGACCTATGGCGTTGGAAAGAAAACTTAGAGGGATACTACAGGACCGAAAATCAGATATTAAGGATATGAAATAACATAGATACACCAAATTCAATATCGAGCTCCTAGAAGGCAAGAAAAAGCTAGATCATGTGTTGTCAAGGGTTGCAAAGGACTAGACTTTCTACGGCAGAAAAGAAAAGAAAGGTGCAGTAGAGGGTAGCATGACAAGAGCAGCAACCAAGGTGCATAACAGCAGTAAGAAGTTCATCATATGAAGTCTTCAAGTAGGTAGCACTGCATACAATCATTGTAAATGTATCATTGTACTTAGTCATTGTAAATACATTATTGTACAAATTGTACTAGTGTCTATATACCAAGGGTTGAAGAGGCGGTGTTGGGAGGTCTACGATCATGATTATTTGGTTGTGTCAAAGTTGGGGTTATGGTCTAGTATATCTTCTTCTTTTGCATCATTTTATATCATTGTAAAGTGGACCATTTTCCCTGGTATGGGAGTCCATTCTTATTTTATTCTTCTATAGGGTGGTAGGGTGGTGCTAGGGTAAATTGTAGCTCATTGGGTGTTGGGGCATCCGTCCAGTTGACTACTGAAGAATATCGGGTGTTGGAGCGTCCATCCAGTGGGAGCTGGAGAAGAATGCTTTTCTAGATTCTAGGAAGTTGGAGCTTTATTTTCAATTGGAGTTGAATATTAAAGAATTATTAGAAAAGCATTAGGTGGTTTTTTTCCCGAAGTTTGTTTCCACCTTAAAAAAACTTTGTACATTTGTGTTCCTCTTGTTTTCTGCCATCATTGTACAAACACTGATAATAATTGAAGATTGACTAATGCTCTAATTGAAAGGAATACCGAATCACCCCCTCCCCCCTCGCATTTTTCCAAAAATTGGTATCGAGCTTGGTTCCTTCAATAGCGCTTTACAGCTTGGAAGGAGGTTTAGTGGAGCATACCAAGAATGGTGTACCTCTATTCAATGAAAATAATTATGCACTCTGGAAAGGAAGAATGGAGGTCTATCTCTTGGCGCAAGGTTACAAAGTATGGGAAACTATTCAAAATGGATTTACATCAACCACGGATGAACAAGGTAAGAAGAATTTGGTAAATGATGCAAAAGCAAATAATATTATTATCAGTGGACTTATTGAATTTTCTTATCATAAAGTGTTGGGTTTTAAAACCGCCAAAAATGTATGGGACAAGCTTGAGAATATATATGCAGGTGACTCAAATGTCAAAGAAGCAAAGCTTCAAATCTATAGAGCAAAATTTGAGCAACTTAGAATGAAAGAAGATTGCAACAATTCTACATACTTCCAATACGTTGATGAAATAACCAATACTCTGGAAGGATTGGGAGAGCCACTTGATGAGAAGACTATTATACGAAATATTCTTAGAACGTTTCCAGGGAGATTCAACCCAAAGGTATCGGTCTTAGAATACAGTGCAAATATGGACAAACTTAGCAAAGAGGAATTACATGGAGTTCTCATAGCATATGAAATGAGAATTGATGAAGAAGAGGGTACTTCGCATCTAGAAGCTACGTTCGTTGAATCTAAGAAAACCAATAAGGATAAACAACCTTCAATCGAAATACATGCACCCGCAAATCGTGAAGAAAGGGGAGTGATGAAGAAGGTATTTTGTGAGGAAGCATGGCGTTTACTTCACGAAAGAAAACCAAAAATTGGTAAGGGACAATTCAAAGTAAACTCCCATTTAGATGAGCCAATGTAATGAGGTTGGGCATTTTGGTGTAAATGCAAATCGAAGTAATGGCAACTCAAAAGGAAAGAAAGGCTTTAAGGAATTCAACAAGCAAGGATCCAAAAGGAACTTTCTCTCTAAAGAAGATAGCTCATCATCCGATGAAGACAATGATAGTGAAAAAGAAGCCAATGAGAGAGTATTGTTTATGGCCAAGCACAATAAACCCAAGCACAATAAGCAAGATGTATAAAACAACGAAGAAGAAGGATGGACCGTAGATGAATTTTATGAGGAAGCAATCAAGCTTATAAAATATCTCAAGGCAGAGAAGATCCGTTCCAAAACTCTTGAAGAACAATTTCAAGGTCTCAAAATTGAAGTTGAAGAACAAAAATGCATTGAAGAGTCACTTCAAAAGAAGTTGGAAGAAAGCAACCAAGAAAGGGAAGAATTAGAAGCCGAAATAGTCTTGTTGTCACAGTGAGGAAGTGAAGAAAGTAAAAACTGTCCAAAACTATGCCAAAAGCTCAAGGGAATTGAAGAACTCATCAACAATCAACGATCTTACAACGAAAAACTCGGTGTTGTTTTTCCTAGAGACAGCCTAGAGTTGTGATAGACCAGTGCCTAGGACATCTTAAATATAGAAAGGAGCATATGGTATAACAAAGTATGTTATCAATTGAAAGCTCTCATGCTACCTTCTGAAAATAGGAAATATGATTTAAATGGTACCAAGAACCTCAGAAAGTGTCACAGGGAAAAGAATACTGCAGAGGCAAGATGAAAGATTCCAATATAAAGGCATCAAACATTTAAGAGAAAATTTACTGTAAAGAGGGCCAATTCAAGTAATATGTCACAGAAATAAATTATTAGAAGGGGTGGGCTTGTGAAAGAAACATCAAGAATATACTAGTTATTATTGAGTTGATATCCAAATACACAACATAGCCATGCATGGGCTTACCAATCTAAGAATCCATACACAACAATGGCGTTTTAAAAACACCCTCCCAAAGAAACTAATATAGAAGAAATACAGTTTAGATGAATAATGGAACATTATATCATGCCTGAGCCATATTTAAAGCACTTGACTGATCCGAGTATGGGTATCAACTAGGATAAATCCTTACCAAAAATCAGTGAGCCACTCACATTCTAGAAACATGATACAAGAAAGATGGTTGAAATGAAATGTTGTATTAAAATAACACATAAGGGAAGGTTACATACTGTGAAATATCAAAGACCAGAATCCTCTTAAACGGATAGAACTCCTCCTCACTGAGACCCTATGGGCTCTGAGCTTTCATACAAGAGTTTTACAAACTGTATACAAAAAGCCTTTCACTGCATAATTTTCTGATAAAATCTGGAACCCTTCATAATTTTTTCGTTGGGGTTTTTATAGGAAAAAAAGAAGAATAATAAAGAAAGTGGGTGATGAACATTTAATTGTATCATTAAAAAAATGAAGTGAGATGTGCAGTCACTTACACGCTCAATGAGCTCCTTAAGGCCGATGTATTCTAAGGCCTTAATGCTCAATAAATGCACTGGATGAAGATCTCTTTAGGAACACAGTAAAGGAGTAAAATCATATAAAAATTCTGTCCTTTCTTGAGAGGAAATGGTGCTGAAAAGAAAGCCTTGAGGTATTTGTTTCTTGTGACGGGTACCCTCTGCCTTCTAACTTTGAATTAAGGCTTGAAACATTCAATGCTGATCATTGAATTCCTCTGATCTCCCGCTGGTACTCTCTGCCGCAACATTAATATCTCCGATTGCGAAATCTGTGCTTCGAATTACCCTGGAGGGTTAGATAGATTTTACCCGTGTTGCTTTAATGAAAACCGTGTTGTAAAAGCTTCCCAAGCCTTGCTCCATAAATTTTGCCTCTGAAACATGGTCCTTTCTGCGATCTCTGCTTCTGTAATAGAGGCTGAGAATAATAGAAATTTTCCGTCGCTGCAACCCTGAAAAAATCCGCAAACTCGTTAAGAAAACCATGCGTACGGGGGTGATTATGGAGGACGGGAGAACAATGGCGCGGCGGTGGTGGAATAGTGTTTTATGCATAAAAACGGTGAAAAATGCAGTGGTACGGTGTATAATAGGTTTTGGTGGAGAAATGCATCGTGGGTCGTTTGATCATGGTCTATAGGCGTAGATCAACGGCGGAGATCGAACAGTGGAATAATATACGACTACGGGCGGGATGCATGTGAAACATTAAAAATTAAATGCAAAACAAGGAACTTTGGTTATAAGCGGAAATGCAAGGAAAAGCATGAAATGTAATGAAATGGACGTGTGAGGCGGGACCCATATGGAATCGCAATCGGAAACCAGAGCGGGAGGAGGTGGATATGCGATTGCAATGGGGAAGGAACTTGCGATGTGATGGTCGGAGGGGAAATGCGACGCGATCAATCGCATCGCAAATGTTTGCGATGATCAATCAGGAGGCTTAACATAACTGTTGCGATGGGGGAGGAACATGCGATGTGATCAATCGCATCGCAAATATTTGCGATGGACCGATCGGGAGGCTACACATGAATGCTGTGATTGCGATGGTGCGATTAGCGCCTTAAGGGTCAGCGCTCGGTTTCAGGCTAAGGGCATATGTGGGGAAGTGGTTGGGGCTTGCGGTAAAGGGGCTAGGCCTTATATATGTTAGAATATGGGTTTTTTGGGCCTTTTTATGCAGTTTCGAGATTAACGAATGGCAACGATAGGCGGAAAAAGGGATCTTCTGGGACAAAACGAGGGAGCTTGAGGGGTTTAGGCGAGGTTGCCTATCTAAATTTCTAATAGAATGATAACATTATCAACATTGGCTCCACCTGGGGATGACACGTTCATCCTTGGACGTGTCAAGAACTTCGCAGGCCTTCTTGATCATCTTTTATGTCGACTCTGCTCTTTAGCACTCCTTCTTTTCACTTAATAATTCATCACAACACCCACATTGTCAAATAAAGGTAAAAGCAAAAACTAATATAGAATATGATCCATCAGGCGTTCTCGGCCTGAATCAGAATTGGAAGTAGGGCTTAAGGAATTGACTGTTTACAGGGGCGTCAAGCAAGTCACCCTGTAAATTCTCCAACATGAAAGTATTATTACCCCCCTGTTCCACAATTTTAAAGGGGCCGAACCAGAGAGGGTCGAATTTTCCATGTTTCCCATTTTCGGCTCTTCGAACATCCCATCTGAGCACCAAATCACCAATCTGCAACTTCTTGTCCTTTGCATGCTGATCAAATATGTATTTCATCCTCTCCTGATATTCAGTCAGCCTTTGACTTACCTGACTGCGGGATTCTTCCAATTCCACCAACTGGTTTATCCTCCTGATCATATCATCAGGTTCTTCTTGACTTTCTTGCATGAATTGGGCTACTGGCAAGGCTAACTGTATAGGGAATACTGTTGCCCTCGCATATACTAATTCATATGGGGATTTCCCAGTTGCTCTCTTGATGGTAATTCTATTGGCCCACAGAGAAAATTTCAACTGGGAATCCCAATTCTTCTGATTTTCATTTATAGCCTTCTTCAGTGCTCTTACCAGGGTTTTATTGGAAGACTCTGCCAAGCCATTTCCCTGTGGATAATAGGCTGTAGAGTGATTCAGTGTGATGTTATATTGCTAGAAGAAGCTTACAAACTTCACAGACTTGAAAGCCTGGGCATTATCAGTTACTATTCTGTCAGGGCAACCAAACCTGGATATGATGTTCTCCTCCATGAACTTTATTATCACAGTATCTGTTGCGTTCCTCGCAGGTATGGCTTCCACCCACTTTGTGAAATAATTGGTGGTAGTTAAAATCCACCTATGCTGACCACTCGATGGAAGGTGTATTTATCCAATAAAATCAATACCCCATTGACGAAATGGTTCATCCACATGCACTGGAATCAGGGGAAATGGTGCCAATTTCTGTGTCTTAGAAAATTTCTGACATTTATCACATGCTCTTACTCTGGCAAAAACATCTTCAAAAATCTTGTGCCAATAAAAACCAGCCTTTAGGATTTTGTGAGCAGTGGCCCTCCAGCTGTAGTGACCCCCACAGATTCCCTCATGAAATTTAGCCATTATACTCTCTACCTCATCCTCTATGAGGCACAGGAGTAGGATGCCTGAGGGATCTCGCCAGTATAGCCGACCATTGGCAACTATGTACTTCTGTGATTTTAGTCTTAATGCTCTGTATTTAGATTTATCACAGCTTGGAGGGCAGCTGAGTGTGAGGAGATATTCTACTATCTCTTTGTACCACTGACTGGTGAGGTACTTTATATGTGTTTCTGGAGTAGCTACTCCAATTCTCTGTCGCTCTTCTTTCTCCTCAGGTTCCTCACCTACTATAATGGATGAATTTATGCCCAGAGCTTGATAGTTTGATTCAGATAATATTTTGGCAAGCCCTTGTCCTTTGATCAGCTTAGGAGGGCGGATGTCTAAGTCATATTCCTATATTTTAGCAATCCACTTACCCCTTTTTCCTTCACTATCCCCCCTGACTAAGAATATCTTTTACGACAGCTGTAGGCACAAATGCAGTGATATGGGACTGTAAGATATACACGCAGAATTCTTTGAGGGATTTTACTAGGGCGTACGCCTGCTTTTCCAATATATTATACTTTAATTCTGCATCACGAAGCACCTGACTAAAGAAGGCAATGGGATGCTCATATCCCTCCTCATTTTTCTGCAATAAAACTCCTGCTATTGTATGAGGTGATGAAAAAGAGAAAATCATGAAAGGTTTATTATAATCTGGTCCAACTAGCACAGGGGCTTCAGCAAAAGCACTTTTTATTCTGGTAAATGCCTCTCGTGATTCCTGGGAAAATTTAACTTCATTATTCTTTTTCAGCATGTCAGTTATATGTCTAACTATTTCAACATAGTTAGGGATAAACCTTCTCAGGAAATTGATGCGCCCTAGGAATACATGTACCTCTTTCTTATTTTTGGGAAAAGAAATACCATTTATAACCTCTACCCTCTTAGGATCTATCTTCACCCCATCTTTTGTTACAATGTGTCCCAAAATTTTTCCCTCTTCTAATGCGAATAAAGACTTTTGAGGATTTAGAGAGAGACCATACCTTCTGCATTTCTCAAAAGTTCTATGCAAATGCTCAATGTGCTTAGTATCATTCTTGGAAAATACAGTGATATCATCGAGGTAGACCACCAGGAATTTATCCTACTCCCCAAAAAAATCAATGTCCATGGCCCTCTGAAAAGTGGCCCCTGCATTAATCAATCCAAAAGGCATCCTGGCATACATAAATGTACCCCATGGTGTGGTGAAAGCAGTCTTCTTTTGGTCTTCTGGAAGTACAGCCACTTGGTTATAACCAGAGAATCCATCCATCATTGAAATTCTGGAAGCTCCAACCACCCTATGCAAGATGTGATCCATCTTAGGCAGTGGATAATTGTCCTTTAAGGATGCTTTGTTTAAATTTTTGAAATCCACACACAGCCTTATTTCTCCATTCTTCTTCCAGACAGGGACTAGGTTTTCCACCCTTTTAGAGTACCTCAATGGTACAATTATTTATTTCTTAATTTCCTTCTCAATGGAAGGGAGCAGCAGGGGATTTATTTGTCCGAGCTTCTGCTTATGAGGCTTTGCATCTCCCTTAAGTGGAATTTTGTGCTGCATAATATTGATATCAAAGGTTTTCAAGTCCTGATAGGACCATGCAAACACATCTTTGTAAGACTAAAATAATTTCTGATATAGATTTTTATATTCTTCTGGGACTTTCTTGGACAATTTGAAAATTTTGGGGTTAGCTTCAGTACCAAGATTCAGGTCTTCTACCTAATTTTCTTCTACCACTTTTCTTGGCTACAGTGAGACATCATTCTTGTCAAATAATCTCTCTAGAGGCACCAGCCCTCTAGGTATAATTTTTCCCTTTAACTGCAACATCTTATTACTTGCCACTTTCTCCTCCCAATTTCTTTCTGAAGTATCTTTAGAAACAACCTCTTCTTCATCAGCATCAATCTCCATATTGGAGAATTCTCTCACTGTTTCCAGGAATCTCTTCATCTATTCTTAATCTTCAAATACCTGCCAGTGTTTGATGTTATCTGCGATTGATGGTCGATAACGCACCTCAACTTCATATCTTAAAAGAGGGTTCTGAGGTGGTCGAAATGTACTAGCAGCTACATCAAGGGAATCAACCATCCTATTCTGTTCTTGGGGCATGAAATTGATATTGAATGTCAAGAAGAAATTTTCTACCATGTCCCAAACTTCATTCCTATAAGCCCTTAGCCTAGGATGTTTGGTCTGACACTAATTCCTGACTTGTCTAACCACCAGTTCTGAATCTCCCAGGACTTTTAAGCTTTGTATGTTCATATTCCTGGCTGTCTGCAATCCTAACATAAGTGCTTCATATTCAGCCAAATTATTAGTAGCTTCATATTCTAGCTTCAAAGACAATGGAACCCATCTTCCTGTAGGAGAAATCAATAATATTCCAGCTCCATTACCTTCCTTTGAATTTGCTCCATCAAAATGGAGTGTCTAGATTCCTGCTTCATGGCTCTCTGAGTGCTGCTCCGTCTTGATCTGACAGAAGGATGGTTCATGAGCATAATCTTGATCTTCTTCCAACATCAAGAATGAAAAATCTCCTTCTTTACTGTAGATCGATGAATTTACAGAGTTGTCAGCCTTAGTCACCATCTTGAAAAATCTAGTCTCCCTGTACAACCTCCTCTCTTGGCCACCAAAAACAGGGATAGTGGCATATGTTAAATCCATCTTGAGTGATCCACCGATTTTTGTTCCCGAGGACCTTGACAGAAACATACCAAAACGAGATGGGATGTCAGCCATCACGATGTCCATTACCACACTTTTAGCTGGGATTTGGGCCAAATTGACCACCAAATCCTTGATCATCCCCAAGCATTTAACTCTTTTGGAGTCAAATGAATAGAGGTCCTTATATGGACGAGTGATTTGTAATCCTAGTTGTTCCATGACTGACAGAGGTATTAGATTATGGGAAGCTCCAAAATCTAATAGACAATTATGTAATAGCAGGTCATGAATCACTAGAGACACATAAAAGGGAGGAGTAGAAGCATCTAATTCCTCAACATGTGGACCAAAGACAACCATGGGTCTTTCTTCTTGAAGGTTGAGGCTATCTGGAGTGGGTGTTGCTTCTGGAGGGAGCATGAATGAGGTGACTTGGGATTGATATGCAGGTTGTTTCAACAAATTAGTCAAGGGCACTGGGATTTTGACTTTTTCAAGTTCTTTTTGAAAACTGAAAACAGGGGGGGACTTCTCTATTACAACCTCTTTCGGCTCTTTATTTTCAGCTGGGGGTTTAACTTATTTTGACACAGACTTAGTATTAGAGGGACTGACTGCTTTTGAAGAGGAAGGAATTTGATCATTAGACTGCAAATATTTGTTTAGAGGGCCCTTACCTTTGTCTGTGACTTTCTGCATTGAAAAATCTTTCTGAGCAGGCGCTTCCTTCTGGGGTAACTCTTCTTCTTGCTCTTGAGTACGAGTCCTCTTCCTAGAAGATCTAAGATCATATATTCTATTGAAATGTGCTTGCATGAAATCAGTAAACTGTTTACAATAATGATCAATCTCTGCTTCTTCTGTGTCTCTGGTCTTTTCTTCTTCTTGCAATGGGCACTCATCTCCTTCATTCCCCTGTACAGGGCATTATTCTGCATCACTATTTGAAAAGGAAAAATTTGCATCCTCTATTCCATAGGCAGTGTCTTCAATAGAATCATCTACTGGCCCTTCTAGGTACAATGGGTGTGGTACCTGATCTTGTTTCTCCTTTGTTTCCCTTGGAAATATTTGCAGGGGTGGTTTCCTATACTGAGGATTGAAACCTCTATTTGGAGCATTGTGGAAATTCTTGAAAGCTGAATTCTTGGCCTCCAATTCAAGCTTGACCACCTTTTTAATCAATTTGGTCATTTCTTATGTTCTGTCTATGTCTCTGTCCTGGTTAGAGGTAGATACCTCTTCTTTGCCCCTTCTTCTGGTATCTTGTTCAGATCTTCCTTTTGATTTACCAGTGGAGGCGAAGTTTGCTTCCAAATCTAGTGCATCTGCCTGAGCATCATCCAGAGTAGCAGGCTTTCTTTCTCTAAGAGAGAAACCAAATTCTGAATCAAAGGCTGCTACAAAAACAACTTTAGCAGCAGTTTGATGAGGTTTCATGTCATTAGGAAGGCTCGAATACAATTTATTAAATCTCTTGATAAATTCTGACACCCCTTCATTATGTATTTTCTTGAGTGTATTAAACTTAGTAAGACATTGTCCATGATCTTTCTTCTCCCCCCATTTTCTGAGAAAGGTATCTTCCATATTATCCCAAGTGGTAATAGAACGACCTGCCAAAGTCTTAAACCATTTTTGAGCTTCACCATCAAGAGATTGCAAAAATAGTCTTAAGACCACATATAAATGTTCAACATTAAAGTTCTCTGCAAAAGAGCAGAAAGTCTCAAGATGTTTCTGAGCATCAATCTCATTTTCTCCATTGAATCTGGGCAAGATCTTCAGATAATCTTGGGGCATATCATTCAACACTTGGGGTAGTGCCAGAGGAGCATATTTATTTAGCAAGAAGCCTGGAACATTTTCCATTGGAGGGGGTGGAGGTAGTGCAATAGTTTGATGAGTAAGAGGAGGAGGAGGAGGTGGAAGTGGAGTATGAATAACAATAGGAATATACTCGACTGCAACTTGAGGGGTTGAGGGGAATAAGGGTCTGTTAACAACAGATACTTCGGTGACTTCCTTGACCTCTTCGACCTCAGGAGTAGGATGAAGACTGTCTTTAAATTGGAAACCTCCTCAGGGTGGACTATCTGAATAGTAGTCGGTATCTCTGACAGTGGATTTGGGAATTTGCAATTGAGAATCTTGGGAGGAGGAGGACGGAAAGTCTTCTTGAGAGAATTCGGGAATCTCAGAATGGACTGATTTTATTTCCCTCCAATTTCTTCTATGTATGATATTTTCAGGGTCAGACACTGAAGGTGTCTTTGGCTTAGACGTATCTGACCTCAGATGTGGCTTACGAGAAGCCAGGACTGCAAATAGATTTATCAAATGAACAAATGTGGAGTCGCCAAGGTGAGGGATCTACAACTTTCAACTCTCCATACTCATCTACTTGAAGAGTGAATTAGATTTTGTCGAGGCCTAGGGATTTTAAAATTTCTCAACTTCGATCCCCGGCAACGACGCCAAAAGAAAAGATGTTGTCGCTCCTAGAGACAGCCTAGAGTTGTGATAGACCAGTGCCTAGGACATCTTAGCATAGCAAGGAGCATATAATATAATGTATGAAGTTTTAAAATTCAGCTCACATGCTATATCCTGTAAACAGGGAAATAAACTAGAATAGGACCAAGACCCTCAGAAACTGACACAGAGAAAGGGATACTGCAGAGGCAAAGTGCATAAATCTAATATGAAAGCAACAGACAATTCAGAGACAGTTTACTGCAAAGCGGGCCAATTCAAGTAATATGTCACATATATCAATTATCAGAAGGTGTATGTAATGAAAGAAATATTGAGAAGATATTAGTTATCAATGGGCTGATATCCAGATACACAACATAGCCATGCATGGGCTTACCAATTTAAGAATCCATACACAATAATGGCATTTTAAAAACACCCTCCCAAAGAAACTAATATAGTAGAAATATGGTTTAGATGAATAATGGAATAGTGTATCATGCCTGAGCCATATTTAAAGCGCTTGACTGATCCGAGTATGGGTATCAACTAGGATAAATCCTTACCAAAAATCAGTGAGCCACTCGCATTCCAGAATCATGATACGAGAAAGATGGATGAAATGAAATGTTATATTAAAATAAAACATAAGGGAAGGGTTACATACTGTGAAATATCAAAGACCAGAATCCTCTTAAACAGATAGAACTCCTCCTCACTGAGACCCTATGGGCTCTGAGCCTTCATACAAAAGTTCTACAAATTGTATACAAAAAAACCTTTCACTGCATAATTTTCTGATAAAATCTGGAACCCATCATAATCTGTTCGTTGAGGTTTTTATAGGAAACAAAGAAGACTCATAAAGAAAGTGGGTGATGAACATTTAATTGTATCATTAAAAAAAATGGCAGAGACGTGCATGCCCATATTGCTGAATGGTTCTGAAGTGCTGCATGTATTCTGAGGCCGATGTTCTGAAATAAATGCACTGGATGAAGATCTCTTTAGGAACACAGTAAAGGAGTAAAATCATATAAAAATTCTGTCCTTTCTTGAGAGGAAATGGTGCTGAAAAGAAAGCCTTGAGGTATTTGTTTCTTGTGACGGGTACCCTCTGCCTTCTAACTTTGAATTAAGGCTTGAAACATTCAATGCTGATCATTGAATTCCTCTGATCTCCCGCTGGTACTCTCTGCCGCAACATTAATATCTCCGATTGCGAAATCTGTGCTTCGAATTACCCTGGAGGGTTAGATAGATTTTACCCGTGTTGCTTTAATGAAAACCGTGTTGTAAAAGCTTCCCAAGCCTTGCTCCATAAATTTTGCCTCTGAAACATGGTCCTTTCTGCGATCTCTGCTTCTGTAATAGAGGCTGAGAATAATAGAAATTTTCCGTCGCTGCAACCCTGAAAAAATCCGCAAACTCGTTAAGAAAACCATGCGTACGGGGGTGATTATGGAGGACGGGAGAACAATGGCGCGGCGGTGGTGGAATAGTGTTTTATGCATAAAAACGGTGAAAAATGCAGTGGTACGGTGTATAATAGGTTTTGGTGGAGAAATGCATCGTGGGTCGTTTGATCATGGTATATAGGCGTAGATCAATGGCGGAGATCGAACAGTGGAATAATATACGACTACGGGCAGGATGCATGTGAAACATTAAAAATTAAATGCAAAACAAGGAACTTTGGTTATAAGCGGAAATGCGAGGAAAAGCATGAAATGTAATGAAATGGACGTGTGAGGCGAGACCCATATGGAATCGCAATCGGAAACCGGAGCGGGAGGAGGTGCATATGCGATTGCGATGGGGAAGGAACTTGCGATGCGATGGTCGGAGGGGAAATGCGATGCGATCGATCGCATCGCAAATGTTTGCGATGATCATTCAGGTGGCTTAACATAAATGTTGCGATGGGGGAGGAACATGCGATGCGATCAATCAAATCGCAACTATTTGCGATGGACTGATCGGGAGGCTACACATGAATGCTGCGATTACGATGGTGCGATTAGCGCCTTAAGGGTCAGTGCCCGGTTTCAGGCTAAGGGAATATGTGGGGAAGTGGTTGGGGCTTGCGGTAAAGGGGCTAGGCCTTATATATGTTAGAATATGTGTTTTTTGGGCCTTTTTATGCAGTTTCTAGATTAACAAATGGCAACGATAGGCGGAAAAAGGGATCTTCTGGGACAAAACGAGGGAGCTTGAGGGGTTTAGGCGAGGTTGCCTATCTAAATTTCTAATAGAATGCTAACATGATCAACAACTGGCATCGGTTACAAAGAAGAAGATGTAGGACCTTCTGCAAAAAAATACAATGAACCTCTGAGATCTAACATGCATGTAGAATTCATTGGATAAGATTCGCAAGAACAGCCTTGGAAGACAATTCCTCGACGAAAATTTCCATCTAGGTACCAACATATTTTTTATGGCTACTGTTATTCATGTGGAAAATTTGGTCATAAAGCTATAGAATGTCGCACGTACCCTAGGAACGAATACAATTCCAGGAGATCTGTCAAATATGAACCTCCCAAGACTCAGCGAAACATCAATAGATTTGAACATTTAAGAAATAATATTGAATGTTACAAATGTTGAAACTTTGGACACATAGCCAAAGACTGCAGACTTGAAAATCCTCCAGAAGAATCTTCGAAGCCACAGAATGAACAAACATGGAAGAAGAAGAAGAATGATAACTGTGCTCTCGCTCTCAAAGCTCAAAAGAACAAAGATGTGTGGTATGTTGATAGCGGTTGCTCAACGCATATGACTGGAGATAGAAATAAATTTGTATCTCTGAAAGAGAAGAAGGATGGAACCGTGTCCTTTGGAAATGATGGATCTTCAAATGTTATAGGATCGGGTACTGTCACTCTCGGAAGCAAAGATGCTCTAGCCAAGAATGTTCTATTGGTTGAAAACATGAATCAAAATCTGCTCAGTGTTGGACAAATGTGTGATCAAGGACACACAATACTATTCAACTCCACAAAATGTGAAATCAGGAAAGGCATGTATGGTGAAATTGTGGCTACATCAAGTCAAGCTCCAAACGACATATATGTTATGGATGAAGCAACTAAAGCATGTCTAATAGCTAAAGAGGATGATACAATAATTGGTAGCAATGATGATCGACTAAGTAAGAAGTTTGCTACAAAGGTGAAAAGTGATTTCGAGATGTCTTTACTTGGTGAGCTGACATACTTCTTAGGGATTCAAATATCTCAGCAAGAGAAAGGAATATTTATATGTCAAGCCAAGTTCATCAAGGAAATGCTCAAGAAATTTAAAATGGAATATTGCAAACCCATCCTTACTCCAATGGTAACAGGTTGCAAATTGAGCATAGATGACTCATCTAAGGATGTGGATCAAAGGTTGTATAGATCTATGATTAGTAGTCTTCTATATGTAATAGCCTCCCGACCAGATGTTATGCAAGAAGTTGGACAAGTAGAAAGATTCCAAGCAGCACCAAAAGAATCACATATTAAATATTCGCCAGCATTGGATTATCTTCGCCAGAAGCTTGGGATTATCCCAAGTTCTCGTTAGATTTTCCTTTTTCAGAATATAAAGGGGGATTGAAAGTAGATTACAGGTCTACAGGATGGTTGTGTTTCAGGGGGAGTGGAAGTGTGTACAGGTCCACAGGATCATTGTGTTTCAGGGGGAGTTACCCTTTGCCATTGATGTCAATGGGGGAGAGAATGTTGTAGGAAGATATGTCATGATCACAGGGGGAGTACTTGTGTTGCCATCAATGCCAAAGGGGGAGATTTTTGATCAGCGGTTGTCATTGATGTCCACCCAAGCAGCACCAGGGGCTAACTCAATATTGAATGGGAATTTTGACCTACCAAATTAATATATTCTGGGTCAATAATTATTTTGATGGTTTCCACTTGTCGAGATGTTTCCGTTGATATATGGCACGCCATGTAATTCTTCACGATTTGAGAGATATTCATGTTTGAAGTTTGTACCCACAGTTAGTGGGATAAAACCCCATGGGGTTGGGGCATGGTTCATTGAAAATTCATAATTAATATTTTTTAAGCTCCTAAAATCCCTCCCACGTTCACTTGTTGAAGCCCCTCTCAAATTAAGAATTTATATAAATTGTGATCTTCATTTCCTCCTTAGGTAAGGGATTTCACTATTGGAAACAGGTCATCGTGGAATTTTCGCTCTAAATTTTTTCTATGAAGGTTCATAAGCTGAAATGTTTATGAGACAAAGCCGAAATCCTAGGGAATCTGCTGCAAAATTTCATATCAAGGTGCACAATATTTTTGGAGATATGATCTGTGGAAGTCAGGGTTTTTGCAGGCTCCTGAAATTCATCTCAAAGAAGTGACCTTGGTAAAATCGTCATAACTCTCTCTCTGAGTATCGGATTGAAATTCCATAAAAAGTGGTAGAAATTTCACAGTATGTAGTTTTCGCTCTATCAATTTTAGAGCCAAATGAAGAAAACAATGACACGTGGCATGTCGTACAAGTACGCTCTACTGAAACAGTCCATAATTAGGGCATTGTGAGAGATTGGGTATAACTCTCTCTTGAAGAATTTAAACTGGGTCAGACCTGTGGTATTGGAAAGAAAACTCAGAGGACTACAACAATACCGAAAATCAGATATTAAGGATCTGAAATAACATAGATACACCAGATTCAATATCGAGCTCCTAGAAGGCAAGAAAAAGCTAGATCATGTGTTGTCAAGGGTTGAAAAGGACTAGACTTTCTACGGTAGAAAAGCAAAGCAAGGTGTAGTAGAGGGTAGCATGACAAGAGCAACAACCAAGGTGCATAACAACAACAATAATTTCATCATATGAAGTCTTCAAGTAGGCAGCACTACATATAATCATTGTAAAGGTATCATTGTACTTAGTCATTGTAAATACATTATTGTACAACTTGTACTAGTGTCTATCTACCAAGGGTTGAAGAGGCAGTGTTGGGAGATCTACGATCATGATTAGGTGCTTGTGTCAAAGTTGGGGTTATGGTCTAGTATATCTTCTTCTTCTGCATCATTCTATATCATTGTAAAGTGGACCATTTTCCCTGGTATGGGAGTCCATTCTTCTTTTATTATTCTATAGGGTGGTAGGGTGGTGCTAGGGTGAGTTATAGCTCATTGGGTGTTGGGGGCTCCGTTTAGTTGACTACGAGAAGAATCTTGGGTGTTGGAGCATCCATCCGATTGGGAGCGGAGAAGAATGCATTTATAGATTCTAGGAGGTTGGAGCTTTATTTTCAATTGGAGTTGAATATTAAAGAATTATTAGAAAAGAATTAGGTGGTTTTTGTCCCAGAGTGGGTTTCCACCTTAAAAACTGTGTGCATTTGTGTTCCTCTTGTTTGCTGCTATCATTGTACAAACACTGATAATAATTGAAGATTAACTAATGCTCTAATTGAAAGGAATAATGATTCACCGCCCCCCCCTCTCAATATTTCCAACATTATATTCAAGACATTGTTGGAAAAGACATCATCTTTTTGGAAGACATCCTCTATCATCTAGGATTCAATAACACCAACATTGGAGAATTCAATCTAAGAGGAAGTTCCTGAATTTATCGTCATCATCATCAAGGAAGATTTTAGAAGGATGAATTCGCTCTACTCAAGTAAGTATCTATGTCGTTATCTTAATCTAGAAAAATGACTTATTGCAAAGAGAGAAACAAATCGGTTGGGTCATCAAAATTTAGTGCATGGAAGAAGAGGAAAAATTTGAATATAATTGAAGATGAATTTATGGGATACATCGAAGGATCTACAATTAAACCCTTAAAAAAATATGCTCCAGCTCATGCCAAGTACATGAAAGGAGAAATCAGAGCCCAAAGGATTCTCATAGAATCCATTAAGGACTCACTCATACCCTATGTATCAAAACTGAAATTTTCAAAAGAAATATATGACAAACTGGTCGAACTATTCTTTGTGAGTACTGCAAGAGAAGCATTCCATCTGAGACAAGAACTATAAAAAATGAAATTTTCAATAGAGGAAGGAATCAATTCATACTTTGTGAGGATTTTTAAAATAAGAGATGAACTGTAGGAATTGGGAGAAGTAATGTCTGATAGTGAGATGACTACAGTGGTGATAAATGCTCTGCCAGAAGAATTGGGAAAATCCACTTCAAGCTTATATGGGAAGAAAGAAGAAACACCATTCCTTGATCTATGGTCTCTATGTAAAATAGAGGAAACAAGATTGAAAGACAAAGCCGATACAAGAGCAAGTGAAGGGAATCAAGCCTTTGCAACCATGTCCAGGAAGATAGGAAGATTCAAAAAATTTGGTGCTCAGAATAAAAGAAGAAATATGGAAAAAGTGTGATCCTTTGAATGTAATGAACTTGGGCATTATAAAAGGGATTGTCCTAAATTTGGAAAGGACAAGAGGAAAAAAGAAGAAGCCCATGTCGCAGATGAAAGGGAAGAACCTGATGCAAAGAAATATAAGAGAGGAGAAGTGAAAGACCTTTATTATGATTGAGATCATCTTTCTCTTTAAGTGATTTCTTATGGTTGTAGTATATTATGATAGGAAGCAATGTATACTAAAATAATCATGACAGAAGCATGGGAGGAGCACTTAAATAAGGAGCTCTTGGAAATCTCTTTGATAAAAAACATTGATGGGAGGTAGTCATCAAGTGTAATATTCCAAAATGGAAATAGCAGCAATACAAGACATAATAATGTAAAATACAAAAAATATGACCATGAAATGAGAGGGATTAATATGCAACCATAATTTTATTAATATATCAGCAACAATATACAAAAATATCTTGAGGGTCAAGCCACTCAAGCAATAAGAACAAGCCTCCCATGATCAGAACAATTAGCACATGAGTTGCTGCAATTGTATAAAATGCCAGAGAGCAGTGAAAACACTGTCTATATTAATGTAACTACTGCTATAAACATAAATATGGCTGATAGAAAAAAAATAAACGCCCAAGAAAGAAGACGTGGGCTCTAATACATGATTTCTAGCCAACTCGGAAAAGATTGCTAGAAATACCAAGAAATATACAATGTGACAAATAAACCTGGGGTTGAGATATCATTGCAAAATAGAACTGAAGAGAATGAGGCTATGAAATATCTGAAATGATGATGTCCTCCTCCAATGTTATTTCTAAATAGAAGGCTGACCCCTCTACTCAGAAACAGACCCCCCTGATGAGCTCAATGAACCCTCCCAGCAACTGCCTCCAAAAATAATGCAGTTCTAGTTTATGACTGCACTATGAAGGATGGTAGATGGTTGGCCTGATGCCAAATATGTAAAAATATGCCCAGGAGCCCTCCTTGCTGATCCTCCAATGGATAAGCTACCTCTCCATTGAAAAACAAGCTCAGAAATAACTCTATGTGATCCTCCTTTGCTGCACCCTACAACACAACCCAACTCTAAACATAAAATGCACTGCAGTTGAAGGAGGTAGCTTGGCCATAATTAAAGAATGAGGAAATGCAATCCAATGAACCTCTCCTTCCTTGAGTATGAGGTAGGGACTCCTGATTAGGAACACCCTTGTGCTAAACAGCACAACAACCCTGCTAAACAGCAAAGGAATGCAAAGTCTAAACAGACCAATATCAAATGATAATCTAAAACATGAATAACAATGGCTGCCATCCCCTCCATATATAGTATGTGAGCCTTCTCACGTTAGGTCCCATCCATACTTTCCACTCAGCTCATGCAAGTTTTCCTCCACTAAAACTGCGCTGTCTCATCATGAATGCCACTCCTCCATGACAGTGCTGTTGAATTGGTCAAAGTTGACCTCTTCAACATGTATCTCCTCCAATTCACACCCAAGGGTGCTTAATCGAGCTACTTTTTATTCCTCCTTTTACATTATGAGTGTTATTATTCCTTCAAAAAGGGTTTTAGGGGCCTCCCTACCCACTTATTCACCTACCTAGTGATAGAACAAACTATAATATTCCGTTTAGTTGAAGGCTAAATTTTTGGAATATTACAGTCCTCCCCTCCAAAATTTTTCTTGTCCTCAAGAAAATGTATAGGGAGAGTAAAAATTCCTCCCCTCCGTTGATAAACACTTCAAGATATTTTAATCTTGGCCCTTGATTTTTTTTTATTTTTAAGAAATTTTCGAATTTATCATTTAAGTCCATTTTAATTAGCTCAAAATTAATTATTTTGAGCTAATTTCCTCAAAAACTTGACTTTGAATTAACCACAAAGGTCTAAGGGTCAAGATTTTATTGAAATATACAATATTCCTTTGGTGGAGAACCTTTAAAAATTTATTCCTTTAGGACCCAAATTTTTTTCCAATTGGAGAATTAATTTTCCTACGACAACTTAACTTGAATCTAATTAATTAATTTTCTGGCTTAGGATTTAATTTTATTTTTCCAGAAAAATTAATTAATTTACACATGAGGGGATTTACTTATTTTTCCTCCCTCTAATACATAAGATTTTATATTTTCAACCCTCAAAGGGGGAATACACATTTGTATATACCCTCAATACACATAACCCATATGCGACACAATATGATCTAGTAGACCAAGTGGTTTGTAATAAAATGATTAATCCAACTATATTAATTTTTTCCCAAAACACTTTTACATTAGACTTGACTTGAAACAAGGACTCACCTAAGATTTAGACAATAAATTTCACCCTATATTTGGGGGTTTAAGCTGGAGGGGAATAAACTCTTCTGATTAGCTGTGTTTAGAAACACAGGCAATCAACGAGCTTAAAAAACCTCCTAGGATGGAATTATTCACCAAAATCATAGCCTTACCTAGGTTGTTACATATACTAAAGGTATTACTAGGATAATTTACATCATACAACTTGTATAATGGGTTGAACATGACACATGGACTGCTATATGGTGATCCGATCCTTGTTGAAATTTTTTGTACTTCCTCTCCCTTGGAAACTTGACAATTTGTGTGCAACAAGTACCAAGAAAATGATCCATATTGAGTTTCTTTAAGTCAAACATCTCTTCAATTGCGGAGACTTTGGCATTAAATCTCATGGGTAGATATCCTAAGGCCTTTTGAACAATTATATATTCTTTGAACTCTTCACCAAGTCCTCTAATCATATTGGTTACTTCATCAACTTTGAGGAATTATTATACTATACTTTGTTCTTCATTCATTCTTAAGATTTAAAACCTCATTCTAAAGGTTTGAAGTTTGGCCTTCTTGTCTTTCTAATATCCTCCGTGACTCTGATGAGCTCCACCCATACATACTTGGAAGACTTTCAGTGCATTAACTTTACGAGTTCATATTGACTCATGCCAAAGACAATGGAATTCTTCGGTTTAGAATTATTTCCATACGATTTTTTACCATCTGCATCAATGTGAGGAATATCAAGGACATCATAATATACTAGTAGAGAGGTCCAAACATATACTCTCAGGGACATGAAATAAGCTTCCATCCTTACTTTCGAAAATGAATAGTTTGTCCCATCAAAGATTGATATTTTTCTTGAGTTCGCCTCTTGAATCTCTTGCCTAGACATAATTCCTAATGGATCTACCTTCGAGTCGTTAGATTTTTCCTGAAGGAACTTGGATTTGATACCAATTTTTCAAATAAGGAATTATGTAGAGGTGGGGGTGATGCTGAAAAGTGTAACTAGGATCGGTCTTCACATTGACTATATAATTATGTATTTATGTAAAGTAGGAGACAAAGATAATAAATATGTTTTTGTTATGTCTGATGGGTTTCATGATAATTTTTTATTATAGGTAAATATAATTCTTCTTGATGTCTATTAGGATTTTTCTTTTGATTATAAATGTACTCAAGGGTCATGTACATGAAGTGTCTATGATATGCTCCAAATACCTTGTTATCTAATTGTGAAATTATGACTAAATACAACCCTCATATTAACCTCATTAATGCTGGAATATGTGCTCTCCAAGTTGGCCTATATGCAGTGAAGAAGTCAACCTACAAGCATGTTGTAGGGTCGGCCTAAAAACAGATAAAATTCACTATATATAAGGGAATTGTGGTTCATTTAAGGACAAGTAATGCAGATATCTCTGAGAAAATTTCAGCGTGATAAAGTCTAGAATAAATGTGAGGTAAAAGAAGTTTTCAAGTGTGGTGAAAATATTTTTTGTGAATTATCTTGAAGTAGTGGATGCGGATTAGTATGAAGAATATGGGGATAAGTGGAGTGCGGTCAAACCTGTAATGAATACGTTGATATACACCTGCAATCAATTGAAAGAATAAGGTTTGTGTTCTATGCATTGTAAATACTGTGACTAGAAGCATTCAGATGTCATTTAATGCCAAGGGCTAAGGTTGATGATCATGTTGTGATGTAGAGTCTAAGGGTTATTTCAGTGTGAGAAAAGAGGAAGGTAAATTAAATCTGTGATTTACCTTCCTAATCACAGTTCATAAAAGAAAGTAATATATCTCCAGTAAATAAATATTCAAGGATATGCAAAGTGAAATATAAGAAATCGAATGATATTATCTCCAATATCTGAATAAGTGAGAAGGAGTGTTTGAAGATAGAATTAGAGACCGAGTTCTCTAATGTTGGTGCAGGTTAGTGTAGGTTGGTGTAGAAAAGAAGGATCAGTGTTGGAGGTCGAAAAAGAAGCAATGACAAGGTAATGAAAGCATTCATAGGTCAAGGGTATGAGCCTTGGTCATGGTACTCGTCATTTGAAGGTCTCTAAGAATAAGTTCTTGTCGGTTTTCCTCTCCAAGAGGGATAGGTATTTCCCTGGCTCTAAGAGCCTAAATGTGTGTCTCTTGTGTTTTGGTAATTGGCTTGATGAAAGGCTAAATAAAGAATACATAAGTAAAACTAATAAGCTCACAAGTAATTATCAAGAAGAGAATTTGAATTAATCACTGTACCTCCAAATTCTCAACATGGTATTAGAGCTAAGGTGCTGAACACAAGGGCTACTTGACAAGAAGACACTCAAGGAAGCAATGATCAAAGTTTGGGTTAAAAGGTCAGATCAGTTTGCAAGGAAGATTCTTCAAAGGATCCTCTAATCAAGAAGATAATATTTTCCATCAAAGATTTATACTCAAGACATTGTTGGAAGAGACATCATCTTTTTGGAAGACATCCTCTATCATCTAGGATTCAATAACACCAACATTGGAGAATTCAATCTAAGAGGAAGTTCTATGATTTGTCGTGTTGGCAATGATGAAAGAGGTTGTCCTTGATGTAGCTTATGGAATGAAGATGAAGACATGGGGGCAGGTTGACATGTGTTGTCCTTGATGTTAATGAAACCACCTGATGAAGTTTTTCTTGAACTGATGGACTTGGTAAATGATGTAAATCTGATATGAAATTATGTTTGTTAGCAATATGATGCTGAGTGTTGTCCTTGAATGGCAACCCACTTGATGAAGATGATGAAAACTTACTTGATGAAGTTGTGCTTGATAGAATATGTCTTGATGAACTAAATCTGATGTATCTACAGTGAGTACAGAAGGCAATGAAGAAAGGAATTCAACATGTGCTAAATCTATGGTGAAAAGAGTATGTCTCCAGAACAGCAAAATCTGTTGAAGAAGTACCGCCAAACGGCTGCTGATACTACGTTCTCTACCAAATACGCCTCTGGTAAGCTACAAGAATTGCAAACAAAGTTAGCTACTTGACATTGACCAAGTTAGGTAGCAATTACGTCTAAAACATTCGTCGAACCTAACACCAAATCGCCGTTGCTCTGCTGAAAAGAAATTGTTCTATACCAGAAGAAATTCATTCTACAAATCATGACTGGCAGATTACGAGATGTAGAGCTTGAATGAATACTACTCTACAGAGATATCCCCGAATAGAAAAGTTCTGAGTTAGATGATAGATGCAATGTATACATTTTCAAATGATGAAGAAGGGGATCTAGATCTGAAATGTACTTGTATTTGCTAGATCTGTTTATGGAATGATTAGATCTGAGATGAGGCGAACATCTGTCTGAAGTAAAGGGTAAAAATCTGTGTGATGTATCTGTTCTGAAGAATTGCAATGACCTAAATGTTTGAAGAACCATACGCTTGTTTGCCGCAGAGGAAGCGCGTATATACGCGGCTTCGCTGAAGAGAAAGCGCGTATGTGCAATGAAATTGGATCTGTAATATGTACAGAAGTATACGCTGGTTTATGTGAACGGAAGCGCGTATATACGCGACATCAGTGAAAGGAAAGCGCATATGCAAACTAGGGTTTGCTGAAGTCTGTGGTAAGAAATGTTTGATCTGTTCTGCTGGTTTACTGATATCTGTCAGTGAGTTATATGTATCTGTTTCATGGTTGACTGTGCTTAAAAGTATGGAGTGGGTCCAGTCTAAAAATATGATGACGTGGTCCCTTAAGTCTTTGAGGGTTGTAGCCTTCAGTCAGGGGGTGGTCTCTCCCTTCCAGGTGAGGCTGGTAAACGAGATCGGGGGTCGTAGCTCCCTTCCAGGAGAGGCTGGTAAACGAGTCAGGGGGTTGGAGCTCCCTTCCAGGAGAGGCTGGTAAACGAGCGCAGGTGGGTGCCTGCGTGCTGGTAGAGTCTGCACCAGCACATATGTTGTAAGATGTTTTCTCTATAATAAAATATTGAAGGCTGAGCAACTGCAGCGGTGGTTTTCTCCCGACTTGGGTTTCCACCTAAAAATCCTGGTGTTCATGTGTGATGCTTTGTGTGATGGTTATTCTGTTGTTACTACACATGTTTGCTGTTAACCTAACATCATATGAATGAATATTGCAAAGAAATAAGTTAATAAATATCTGCATATTTAGATCTGTGATAATACGTGAGTTTCATGAAGGATATCCGCGTGTATACGCGAGTCTACTAAAGGAAATTAGCGTATTGGTTTTAGAGAGTGGAAAAGTAAAAGATTTGAATTATTGCAGTAAATACTGATTCACCCCCCCTCTCAGTATTTTTTCCCAACAATTGGTATCAGAGGAGGTCCTTCTGCAGAAGCTTGATCGCTTGAAGGAGATCCGTCGCAATGGGAAGTCAAGAAGGAGTAATGTCTATAAAGCCACCTCTATTCAATGGAAGCAATCTGATATTTTGGAAGGTACGAACAAAAGCATATCTGCAAAGTCTTGGTGCGGATGTATGGGCAATCGTGGAAGAAGGTTATCAATACCCGGCAAGTATTCCTACTGATGCAGCTGAAAGAAAGAAGTATGAAATCAATGCCAAAGCAGTGAATGTCTTATTGGGAAGCATGTCTGAATCAGAATTTGCTAAAGTGATGCAGCTACATTCGGAAAAAGACATATGGGACAAAATCATTCTAAGCTATGAAGGAGACACAAAGGTAAAAAGTGCAAAACTCCAAACTCTTAGAATTGAATATGAAAATTTGAAGATGCATAGTGATGAGAGTATTGCCCATTTCTTCTTACGTTTGGATGATATTGTAAATCAAATGAGAAATTTGGGTGAAACCATAACCAATACTACTCTGGTGGAAAAAGTCTTAAGATCCCTGACTTCAAAATTTGACTCTAAAGTTTCAGCTATTGAAGAAAGGCAAGATCTGCAAACTCTTACTATTGTTCAATTACATGGTATTCTGACTGCTTTTGAAATGAGACAAGGAGGTCCTTCTCAAATCAGAGAAGCTGCTTTTAAGGTATCTACAAGAGGAAAAGAAAAGGAAGTTGTCGAAGAATCCAACTATATATCCGAAGAAGAAGAAGCAAATTTTGTGAGAAAACTCCAACTAGGTACTGGAAGATTTTAAGGATGGAAAATTATCTTGAAGTTTAAAAAAATGGCGAATCTCACTAGTCCCTAATATGCAAACTTTAAAATTTTTATTGATGTATTTGTAAAATTATTCGGATTTATAGTGATTTTATATATACTCTCTATATAGTGTTGGCGATTTTTAATATAAAATACTTTTATATTATAAAATTTGGGCGAATCATTTTTATAAAAAATGGAAATTGGCGAATCTTTTTTTTGGAAAAATCATGTAAAATTAGCCCAATTGCGAATATTAGCCCCTAAAATTTTCCATGCTAGAATTTGGAAGATTCAGGTAGCTTCCCCTTTCAAATGTTTTGAGTGTGGAAAAGAAGTTGGGTCACTATCTTGCTAAATGTCCTTATGAGAAAACATGGTAAAGGAAAGCAAATTTGAAAAGAGGAAGAGTTATTATGCAAATGAAGATGATGATGAAGTGTCCAGTGAAGATGAAGAAGATTCTGACCATGATCTGAAAGTACTCATGGCAAGGAAGCAAAAGAAGAAGGCTACTCGAAACAGATATCTCAGAAAACTTGTATAGAATAAATTGAATAAGATGAATCAGATAGTGATTGGGGTCCTTGTAATACTCTTCTTTGTGCAAACAATAGTGAAGATAGTGAAAGTAAAGTGTTGGATCTAGAAGAAGCTATCAAGATCAAAGTTGAAGAACAACAAAAGGAAATTGATAAGAAAGATTCTATCTACAAAGAGATGGTCTCTCAAATGAAAGAACAAATAGAAATTCTGAATGGACAGGTGGAAAAGTATCAAAGGTTTCATACTTATGCATCCAATCGAATTAAAGGACTAGAAGCAGAAATCAACGATCTAAATGCAGATCTTGAAAAATCAAGCAAGAAGAATGAAGGACTTGAAGCTGCAATCATCTCTCTGCAAGCAGATCTTGAAGCATCAAGAAAGAAGAATGAGGAACCTCTACAACCATTTGAAAAGGAAGGCCTTGAAGCAGAAATCATCTCTCTCAAAGAAGATCTGGAAAAATCAAATAAGAAGAATGAAGAGTTGCAACAAACATGTGAAGAAAACGAAAATTGGTTGAAAGAAGAGATTCTAAATATGAAGGATCAAGTAGAAGATGGAAGAAGGAAAGAAGAAAGCATGACAAAGCAATGTCAAGCCTTGGAGGTTGAGGTAAACATTCTCAAAGGTAAATTAGAAGAAAAGGTTAAACTTTTGAGGTTTCAAGATAGTACTAATATTTTGGACAATATTCTCAGTAATCAAAGGTCTCCTGCTATCAAACTTGGTCTTGGTTTCCATGAAACTGTTAAAGGAGAATCTAGCTCACAAGGAAGTGCAAAAAATTCAGAGGATGTCAATACTAAACCTGAAGTGTTGAAAGAGACAAAAGATCAACCAACAATCATAAATTCTCAAAGGAATTCATTCAAGAACGTTGAATGTTTTAAATGTCATAATTATGGGCATGTTGCAGCAAATTGCAGAAGCAGAACAATTCAGCCACAAACAAATAGGTTCTACTCAGAAAGGTACTCTAGTAGCTTCAAGGGATATTGTTTTTCATGTAACAAGTATGGACATAAAGCAGCTGATTGTAAAAGGAAGAAGATTAGAAATACTCATTATGATTCTTATGCTTATTTTTCTGGACATATGAGATGTTATTCTTGTAACAAGTATGGACATGTAGAAAAGGAATGTAGGTTGAACAGATATGAGAAATTGGATAACTTCCAGCACACAAATAGAAAGATCAAACAAATCTGGAAAAAGATGGAGGACCAATCAGAAACGTAGGGAATATTGACCCTACTGTAGTCATCCGCTTCTGAAGCTTACTTCTCTGATTGACTGCAGGAATGATGTGGGATACATTATGAGATTTAGTAATGTACCATCACAGGGGGAGCAATGTATGATGCCTCTCATGGTTGATTTGATTATTCTGGTTATATGTATTTCTGACAGAGCATCTGATATGAAGAAGACAGGTACAGGAAGGACAAGTTCAGGGGGAGATGAAGGAATGTGAAAAATTTCTATACTTCACTTTCCATACGCGGGTTCGATGAACAAAAGTCGCGTATACATGCGAGTTCAAGTAGACACAGTCGCGTATGAATTGATGATAAGAGAATTTATATGATAGCTGAAGATCTGGAGCAGAGGTTCAAGGGGAGTATCAGTCTGATTGTTAATAACTGTATTATTGACTCTGTATCAGCTTAATTTCTCAGTTTTAAATAATGATGATATGATACTTGGTTACTTATGTTGAAGATTATGGATGAGTCCTGTTTGCTTGTTGATGAAGAGTATTCGTTGCTGAGATGAAAGTCTTATAATTCAGAGATAAGGACAGATCATGCAGAGATTGTTTCTGATGACTTGCTGATAAAGGTATTCAGGTTGCACAAGTTAAGGAGGAGCACTGGTTTAGGGGAGCAGCAGGCTGAATACTAATGATTGCATTGTTGGCACTATGACTGCTTATTCTTTGGGTATTGTGATACTCATGCTTAAATGATGATGACTTGGTACATGGTTTATTATGATGAGATTTTGAGCCTTGTTAGCTGAAAAGTATCTTTTGTGCTCACACATGAATGAATTGGAAGTCTTATGATTCAGAGATAAGAATAGAACATGTAGAGTTTGTTACTATGGTTGAGATATTTTCCATACATATGTTACTTCATGGTGATATTGGACCACATGGATGCTTGACACATATTTGAAGATGTTGTTATGGTATGATAATCTCTCTTGGAAAGATTGTGTTGATGTTGCAAAGAATCTGAAGGCTTGGTTACTAATGTGCTTATGCTACAACCGTTGGATGACGCTTGAAGACACAACTACACTGTTCTATCTAGCTGTAGTCCAGGGAAAGCATTCAAATATCTCAGAAAGAAGCTGAACACTGCCTTTTTCTCACAGAGGATCAGATCTGGTTAAAATATAGAAGATGGTATTGGATACGCGAGTTTCCTGAAACACAGTCGCGTATATACGCGAGTTCATGCACAGAAAACCGCGTATGTCTGATTGCTGACATTTTTCTGTTGGAGTCAGCTCTCTTCAGCACAGCTGCAGTGCTGTTTGGTATCTCTGATACTGTTTGGTATCTCTGGTGGTGTTCCAGTTCTCATAATTCTATTTCTAATGTTTTGATAAAGATGCCTTGATGATTTGTTGGTAATAGTGTTCAGGATGCACAAACTAAGGGGGAGCCTTAGTCATATGGAAAGGTTGCTTGGATGCACAGATTCAGGGGGAGCATTAGCTTTGCTGAGTATAATGCATTGTTGGCATTATGATGGTTCTGAAATATGTTCTCTTTCTTGAGGACTTTCTGGTGTTGGTCATAAATGTTCATATTTGTAATTTGATGAAAAGGTCTTGTTGAGACCCATGATGTAAAATTATAATATTCAGTCATGTAAGGACTTGTCAAATTTGTAAACCCACTTGGTTGGGTAGCTGAGTCAAATTTTGTAAACCCACTTGGTTGGGTAGCTGAGTTGAAATGTGTAAACCCACTTGGTTGGGTACTTGAGTCTTATATGTAAATCCACTTGGTTGGATATTTTATGTAAGTATGAGTCTTTGGTGATAGGAAGTTCATAGAGTCATGTACTTCATTGAAAAATATGTTTGAAGATTCAGCATGAACTCAGGGGGAGCTTGGTCACTTCAGTATATATCAGATCTGCAGAACGCTTCTTCCACATGAGGAGAAAAGGGGAAGAGTATGTTGGTTTTGATCCACCCTTTGCCCTTGATGTCAAAGGGGGAGAGTGACATGGTGTTTGAATGAAGAGAAAGAATGGTGTCAAAAATGGGGAATGTGACATGGTGTCCTTGTATTCTTAATGTACCTATCTGTTGTGGTAACCAAACACCATTATGGTTGCCATCAAGTCCAAAGGGGGAGATTGTTGGCAATATGATGAAGAGTGTTGTCCTTGATGGCAACCCACTGAATGAAGATGAAGACATGAGACAGTTGACATGTGTTGTCCTTGATGGCAATCCACCTGATGAAGTTATTCTTGACCTGATGGGCTTGGTAAATGATGTAAATCTGATATGAAATGATGTTTGTTAGCAATATGATGCTAAGTGTTGTCCTTGAATGGCAACCCACTTGATGAAGATGATGACAACTTACTTGATGAAGTTGTGCTTGATAGAATATGTCTTGATGAACTAAATCTGATGTATCTATAGTGAGTACAGAAGGCAATGAAGAAAGGAATTCAGCATGTGCTAAATCTATGGTGAAAAGAGTATGTCTCAAGGCATACGCGGATCTGCCTAGGAGAAGTCGCGTATGCACGCGGTAAAGTACGTGCCAAGTCGCGTATGGGCAAAAGCGCTCATAAAGTGCAAAACCAGGGGTAACCACCATGGTATTGACCCATTGTATTGGGTAATGATTCGTCTAAATGACCCCGTCCAGGAATACCATCGGAAGTAATGTGGTTTTTGCTCATGGTATTGAAAAAGGGTAAACCTATATAAGGAGAAGAAATTCATTGTGCAAATCATGAGTGTGGGTGCAAGATGTCTGAGCTTGAATGAATACTTCTCTCTGAAGGATATCTGAATGGAAAGGGTTACAGTTGAATGATAGATCTAAATGTATGATGCACCAATGATGAAGAAGGGGATCTAGATCTGAAATGTACTTGTATTTGCTAGATCTGTTTATGGAATGATTAGATCTGAGATGAGGTGAACATCTGTCTGAAGTAAAGGGTAAAAATCTGTGTGATGTATCTGTTCTGAAGAATTGCAATGACCTAAATGTCTGAAGAACCATACGCTTGTTTGGCTGCAGGCGGTGATATATGCACACAAGAGAAAGCTGCTGTGAGGCACAATGAAATTAGATCTCGTAATATGCAAGAGCGTCGGTTTATGAACGGAAGTGCGATATACGTGACATCGCTGAAAGGAAAGTGCGTATGCAAACTAGGTTTTCTCAAGTCTGTAAGAAATGTCTGGACTGTTTCAGCCAGTTTACTGATATCTGCTGAGTTATATGTATCAAGCCATGCTCACATCATAAGTGCAGCATGGAGGGTCCATTCAAAATATGATGAAACGTGGTTCACAGAGGTGCTGGAGGGTTGTAGCTCATTGTGGGGTTGTAGCTCCTTTCCAGAGGTAGTCAGAATCTATATCGTGGTCATCACTCCTCTAGGAGAGGTCAAATGAGTCGTGTTGAGCTCCCTTCCAGGAGAGGCTGGTAAACGAGCGCAGGTGGGTGCCTGCATGCTGGTAGGAGTCTACACCAGCACATATGTTGTAAGATGTTTTCTCTATAATAAAATATTGAAGGCTGAGAAACTGGAGCGGTGGTTTTCTCCCGACTTGGGTTTCCACCTAAAAATCCCGGTGTTCATGTGTGATGCTTTGTGTGATGGTTTATTCTGTTGTTACTACACATGTTTACTGTTAACTTAACATCAGATGAATGAATACTGCAAAGAACCAAGTTAATAAATACCTGCATATTTAGATCTCTGCTAATACGCGATTTGTATGAAGGATATCCGCGTGTATACGTGAGTTTACTAAAGGAAAGTAGCGTATGGGTTTTAGAGAGTGAAAAAGTAAAAATTTTTGAATATGCAGTAAATACTGATTCACCCCCTCACATTTTCCCAACATATCGTCATCAATATCAAAGAAGTCATGTTTCCGGATGAAAGTCGTCATCTACAAGTATCTATGTTATGAACAAGTATCTATGTCGTTATCTTAATATAGAAAAATGACTTATTGCAAAGAGAGAAACAAATTGGTTGGGTCATCAAACTTTAGTGCATGGAAGAAGAGGACAAATTTGAATATAATTGAAGATTAATTTATGGGCTACATCGAAGGATCTACAATTCAACCTTGAAAAAAAGATGCTCCAGCTCATGCCAAGTACATGAAAGGAGAAATCAGAGCCCAAAATATTCTCATAGAATCCATTAAGGACTCACTCATACCCTATGTATCAAAACTAAAATCTACAAAAGAAATATATGAGAAACTGGTGGAACTATTCTCTGTGAGTACTGTAAGAGAATAAATCTATCTGAGACAAGAACTATACAAAATGAAATTTTCAAGAGAGGAAGGAATCACTTCATACTTTGTGAGGATTTCTGAAATAAGAGACGAACTACAAGAATTGGGAGAAGTAATGTCTGATAGTGAGATGACTACAGTGGTGCTAAATGCTCTGCCAGAAGAATTGGGAAACTTCACTTCAAGCTTATACGGGAAGAAAGGAGAAACACCATTCCTTGATCTATGGTCTCTATGTAAAATAGAGGAAACAATATTGAAAGCCAAAGTTGATACAAGATCAAGTGAAGGGAATCAAGCCTTTGCAACCATGTCCAGGAAGAGAGGAAGATTCAAAAAATTTGGTGCTCAGAATAAAAGAAGAAATATGGAAAAAGTGCAATTCTTCGAATGTAATGAAATCAAGATTGTCCTAACTTTGGAAAGGACAAGAGGAAAAAGGAAGAAGCACATGTCGCGGATGAAAGGGAAGAACTTGATGCAAAGAAATATAAGAAAGGAGAAGTGAAAGATCTCTATTATGATTGAGATCATCTTTCTCTTTAAGTGATTTCTGATGGTTGTAAGATAGTATGATAGGAAGAAATGTATGTTAAAATCATCATGATAGAAACATGGGAGG
The DNA here is from genome assembly GCA_034641835.2 of Pinus albicaulis. Lineage (NCBI taxonomy): Eukaryota > Viridiplantae > Streptophyta > Pinopsida > Pinales > Pinaceae > Pinus > Pinus albicaulis. Next base: position 396,970,294 of record CM076583.1, on the reverse strand, counting down.
AGCACTTAAAGAAGGAGCTCTTGGAAACCTCTTTGATAAAAAAACATTGATGGGAGGTAGTCATCAAGTCTAATATTCCAAAATGGACATAGCATCAATACAAGACATAATAATGTAAAACACAAAAAATATGATCATGACATGAGAGGGATTAATATGCAGCCATAATTTTATTAATATATCAACAACAATATACAAAAATATCTTGAGGGTCAAGCCACTCAAGCAATAAGAACAAGTCTCCAATGATCATAACAATTAGCACATGAGTTGCTGCAACTTTATAGAATGGTGGAGAGCAGTGAAAACACTATATATATGAGTGTAGATGTTGTGGTAAACATAAATATGGCTGATATAAACAAAATAAATTCCCAAGAAAGAATATGTGGTCTCTAAAACATGATTTCTAGCCAACCCAGAAAAGATTGCTAGAAATACCAAGAAATATATAATGTGACAAATAACCTTGGGGTTGAGATGTCACTGCAATATGGAACTGAAGAGAATGAGGCTATGAAAGATCTAAAATGATTATTTCCTCCTCCAATGTTATTTCTAAATAGAAGGCTGATCCCTCTACTTAGAAGAGACCCTCCTGATGAGCTCAATGAACCCTCCCAGCAACTGCCTCCAAAAATAATGCAGTTCTGGTTTATGAATCAGTATGAGGGATGGTAGATGGTTGGCCTGATGCCAAATATGTAAAAATATGCCCAGGATCCCTCCTTTCTGATCCTCCAATGGATATGATACCTCTCCACTGAAAAACAAGCTCAGAAATAGCTCTATGTGATCCTCCTTTGCTGCACCCTGCAACACAACCCAAATCTAAACAGAAACTGCGCTGTAGTTGAAGGAGGTAGCTTGGACAGAATTATAGAATGAGGAAATTAAATCCAATTAACCTCTCCTTCCCTGAGTATGAGGTAGGGATTCCCGATCAGGAACACCCTTTTGCTAAACATCACAGCAACCCTGCTAAAAAGCAAAGGAATGCAAAGTCTAAACATACAAATATCAAATGATAATCTAAAACATGAATAAAAATGGCTACCATCCCCTCCATATATATTATGTGAGCCTTCTCACATTAGGTCCCATCCATACTTGCCACTTAGCTCATGCAAGTTTTCCTCTACTAAAATTGCGTTGTCTCATCATGAATGCTACTCCTCCATGACAATGCTATTGACTTGGTCAAAGTTGACCACTTCAACATGTATCTCCTCCAATTCACACACAAGGGTGCTTAATCCAACTTCTTATTCTTCCTCCTTCCACATTATGAGTGTTATTATTCCTTCAAAAAAGGTTTTAGGGGCCTCCCTACCCACTTATTCACCTACCTGGTGATAAAAAAAACTATAATATTCCATTTAGCTGAAGGCTAAATTTTTGGAATATTACAGTCCTCCCCTCCAAAATGTTTCTTGTCCTCAAACAACTGTATAGGGAGAGTAAAAATTCCTCCCCTCCTCCTCTTGTGGCCTCCTCATCAATAGTCCCCACCACTGCTCACGATAATCTACAATAAATCTGCCCTCCAATGGCTCCTCCCAAGTATGCAAAACTCAATGGTTCACATCATGAAAAGGTGGAAGGTGTAAGTGGAAACCTTCTTGCTGTCCAATGGCCTCCTCAAGGTAGGAGTGATGAAAAACATGGGGAACCTCATTCCCAATGAGAGACTCCCATACCCATGCTATCATCCAAATGAAATGAGCCATCCTAGGTAGCTCATCAAATAAATCCTCAACCCTTGGTTTATGCAATGTATTGGGGCTGCATGGAGAGATTAGATTTTTCCATCCAAGTTGTTTCTCTCTCAATTTATAGTAAGTATGGGGCTGTTTTTGATCTTGGGCTGAAATTTCATGACCTCCAAGAATGGCCCAAGTTACCCCACCAAACAAATCAGTCATGAAGTTCCTCCTCCAGGAACTCAAATTCTCCAAATGGCTCCTCCCATATGAAGAAAAGAGATGTAGTGTGGAAATCATGGTTTGCCCATTATTTCTCCTGAAACATGCAACATATAAAGTAGGGAGAATAATACTCCCAATGGGCACCTTCAACTCTTGCACCACTCTCCCAACAAGGCTTCCCACAAACATTAGAACATTAGAAATATATGGAAGCAAAAACAAATGAAAACAAGTTGCCACATGAAAACCAGAAGATGGACCATAGTTCCTCATATGGAACCAGCGTAGTGCATCCCCTGCCTGCCTTAAAAAAAAGAATAAAAAGTGTCTTTTCAGCCACTTGTTTTCTGCCACAGTCATCCTACAAGATATGATCATAATAGTAACATGTGGTGCCAATGGAACACACCAAGAATCATGTGGCCTCTCCCACAAACCAACAATAGCATGGCCAACATCAATGCTGAAAATTGCCTCAAGTACATCACAATACCATATACAAGAAGAAATTACCCTCCTTGATACAACATGCTGCTCATATAAAGTAAAGAAGTACAAATCATAATGCAAAAATGTACCTTCTCTACTACGTACTTTGGTCATTAAGCTGAAATGGTTCAACTGGAAGCTCTCCCTCACTCTCAATGAGTAGGGAAGTGGTTGTGACAACCTATCCATCACCATCCGGGCTATGCATCTCTTCATATTCTGATATATGTCATGCTGGATGCCCTCCCAAGTGAACTCCTCCATCAAAGAATGAAATGCATCAAAGTGCATGGACAGAAAGTCCACATGTGATGCATATAGTAGCTTCCTCTTGAGCTTAGAAAATCTAGTCAAGAAGACTTTGCCATAAGAATATATGACCTCATCATCCACCATGTATCTATCATCTCCCTCTGGGTCATCAAGAATCATGCAAGCACCAAGATCCTTGGAGTACTCTACCAAAAGTTGAGACCTACAATATGGATCAATCCTCCTAAGATACAATGGTGAAGATTTGAAATGTGAAGCTCCCCACATGCTGTTGTCTTCTACTTTGACATCCCCCATGCCAAAGTCATCCTCCAAAGCACTGTCATGCCCATCATGCAGCTGCTCATGCTTAAGTAGAAGTGGTGGCCTCTCATGAGAAGCTACCATCCAAAAAGATCCTCCTGATCTTGGCCAATGTAAGCGTGAGTGGCCTTCATCTACTCCAATACATGGAGCATTCATTCCACAAAGGAAGTACCCTCTGTTTCTCCAAATCCATGGAGCAACTCCCTTGCACCATGGTGGTGCCATCCTCCATCACTGCAACAACTTTTTTCAGTGCAGAATATATAGTGAGAGTAGGTAATGCTAAAAATGGGAGAATGTCCCCCTCCTCCTTGAGTCTATCCCAAAATCTCTGCACTATACTAGACCCCTCCAAAGTATCCACCCCTCTGGGATCTAAGACTGGTGAACCAACTGGAAAGATGTCTCTCACCAAATCTAGATATGGTGGCCTCCCAGGTGGAATTCCCCCATGTAGTGAGACATCAAAATCTGAAGTGGACTGCATATATGAGTGGAATTATTTGTCCCTCCTTTCACTACGCAATAAAATATCCTTCTTTTGTGCAGAAACATCCCAAAGTAGATGAGGGTGAATGTTCATCATCCCTTGATGTTGATCCTTCTCTTCTTCCATATCACAATCCACAAAAACTGATGCATGCTGCTCCGGAATTTTCCCACATGTTAGATCATTTGGAACTCCTTGTAAAGACACACGGGCTCCTCTAATGGAAGCAATGGCTCCCTTCCCATCTCCATGTGGTGATGGATCTCATCCTGATGGTACAATGCTATTAGCTCTTCTTTGCTCATCCTCTTTCTCAATATGTGAGAATGCCTCATCATCAATGAGAGACCCTTGATCTTGGTCTTCCCTTGAAGGATGAACCTCCATGTCTTCATCTATATAAGAGGGATTTTCAAGAAGTGGGGATCTTTCCCTTGGAAAGGTATCACACATGTTTCTATCCCCTTCAACAGAAATATAGAGTGGATTTGGAAAAATAAATCTCTCCAACTCATGCAAAGGTTTTGAGTTATTAGGTTCAACAAGAGATGTTTTACAATGTTTAATATCAAATCTTCTCACTAATTTCTTAGTGAACCCTACATAAGTGTTTACATTTTCATGATAAAATGAAGCAGAGCTATAAAACCACCAATCATGGGCCATGCCTTTGAGGTGCAACATTGCTACTCTAATGGCCTCCTTTTCTGAAACTTGGTGTAGCTGAAAATAGGAATCTAGCTCCTTCACCCAAGCTTTGGCTGTGCACTTTGTTGATCCATAAAATTTAGATAGAAAGATTATACCTCTATTGCTTCTATTATGGTTGTTGGATCTTTTGTCTTAATTGAGTTTTCAAAACCATTGGAATTCCAAGTGCTCTTTGAATCTCAAAGATTGAGACTCATACTCTTGAATATAGTCACTCAAGGTCTCTTCCCTTGGTGCATCTTCTTCCTCCATTCTTCTTGCAGTGAATGTGGGCCATAAACTACGCTATGGATCTACATGTGTGGCTGAATTTCCACACCCATCTTGTGAATATCTAGGGCTTGCTTCACTTTCAAACCCTCTTGGAATTTTTCTACACCTCTCCCCTTTCATCTCCTTGAGATCTTCTTTGATATTTTTCACAGTTTGGAAAAGAAGTTGGGAGATCCTCTCTTCATTCATTTCTCCAAATAATGGAGTCATGCCTTTATTTCTTCTATACAAATTCTCTTTTCTGTGAGAAGCTTCTCCTCCTAATGGCATAATGTGTGGAATGCATAGGCTGAGCCAAGATTATGCTCTGATACCACTGTAATATTCCAAAATGGAAATAGCAACAATACAAGACATAATAATGTAAAACACAACAAATATGATCATGAAATGATAGGGATCAATATGCAGCCATAATTTTATTAATATCAGCAACAATATACAAAAATATCTTGAGGGTCAAGCCACTCAAGCAATAAGAACAAGCCTCCAACGATCAAAAAAATTAGCACATGAGTTGCTGCAACTGTATAGAATGCTGGAGAGCAGTGAAAACATTGTCTATATTAGTGTGGCTACTACTGTAAACATAAATATGGCTTATAGAAACAAAATAAATTCCCAATAAAGAAGATGTGGGCTCTAATACATGATTTCTAGCCAACCCAGAAAAGATTGCTAGAAATACCAAGAAATATACAATGTGAAAAATAACCCTGGGTTGAGATGTCACTGCAAACTGGAACTAAAGAGAATGAGGCTATGACAGACCTGAAATGATGATGCGCTCCTCCAATTTTATTTCTAAATAGAAGGCTGATCCCTCTACTTAGAAAGAGACCCTCCTGATGAGCTCAATGAACCCTCCCAGCAACTGCCTCCAAAAATAACGCAATTTTGGTTTATGACTGCACTGTGAGGGATGGTACATGGTTGGCCTGATGCTAAAGATGTAAAAATATGCCCAGGATCCCTCCTTTCTGATCCTCCAATGGATAGGCTACCTCTCCACTAAAAAACAAGCTCATAAATAACTCTATGTGATCCTCCTTTGTTGCACCCTGCAAGACAACCCAACTCTAAACAGAAACTACGATGTAGCTGAAAGACGTAGCTTGGACAGAATTCCGGAATGAGGAAATTTAGTCCAATGAACCTCTCCTTCCCTGAGGATGAGGTAGGGATTCTCGATCAGGAACACCCTTGTGCTAAGAAACACAGCAACCCTGCTAAACAGTAAAGGAATGAAAAGTCTAAACAGACCAATATCAAATGATAATATAAAACATGAATAAAAATGGCTACCATCCCCTCCATATATAGTATGTGAGCCTTCTCACATTGGGTCCCATCCATACTTTCCACTCAGCTCATGCAAGTTGTCCTCCACTAAAACTGTGATGTCTCATCATGAATGCCACTCCTCCATGACAACGCTGTTGACTTGGTCAAAGTTGACCTATTCAACATGTATCTCCTCCAATTCACACCCAAGGGTGCTTAATCTGGCTGATTATTATTCCTCCTTTCACATTAGGAGTGTTATTATTCCTTCAAAAAGGGTTTTAGGGGCCTCCCTAGCCACTTATTCACCTACCTAGTGGTAAAACAAACTATAATATTCCATTTAGCTGAAGGCTAAATTTTGGAATATTACATCAAGATCAAGGGTCATCATTCTATAATCAATAATGAAACATGTGCTGACATTTTATAATGGAGTTCTCTATGGATTAACTGTTTAGAAATAAAGTAGAAAGGTTTCATCAAGAATTATATGCTACAAAATTCCGGGATTAGGATGTGATGACATATTGATGAAGCAGGTCAAGGGAATGAAGTTATTTATTCTAGGAAAATTGCTACAAGATGACTCAAAGGAAAAAGTTATGAGGTATATATATTTATATGCTGACACTGGATGCTGTGAAGTCATGTCCTATGGTTGCAGGTAATGGACTTCTAGCTTGATAAGTGTCATCAAATAAAGGAGGATCTCTTCCATTACACAAGTTGTCATTATTTGATGAAATCAACATAATATGTACTCATATGGAATATGAGGTGGTTGCATTAGAGGAAATTTTAGCCTAAAAGTGGCCTCCTAAGGAAAAATAATAAAATAATAGTAAAATAAATAAAATAAGAGTTATGAATTTTGGAGATAAAAGAGGAAAACTACCTTTTTTCAATTGTATTTTTGGCTTATCTACTCATAGGTTTACTTAAATTTCACGTTTAGAATATCATTAGATGCGAAATTAAATTTCATATGCAATGCGTACCCATTATGCATACTTTTGAGAAGACCCACATTGATAAAATTTTCAGATACATAAAAAAATGTGTTGAAACACATTTTTTTTAATGTATCTACAATTTTTATCAAGGCGGGTCTTCTCAAAAGTAAGAATATTGGTACTTGTTTGATGTGGAATTTAAATTTTCATCCAAAGAGTGTCTACAATTGAAATTTGAGCAAACCTATAAGGAGATAAGTAAAAAATACAATTAAAAAAGTAGTTTTTCTTCCTTTCCCTCCAAAATATTTACATGTACCTATTTTTAAATTTAAAGAATTTTGATTGGTTTACATATTATGACATGGAACTTACATGAAAATTTCATGGGAAATTTTAGGCTGAAATTTCCTCTAATGTATATACTCAAGGACTTGGAAATTGGAAGTTCTTGGGAATTAAGATGTGTCGAGAAAGAAGAAAAGAGATCATGAAGTGAAACCATGTCAAGAGGTAATTATCATCCATAAGCCAAGAAGATGTGACTAAGAGAAATCCTAGGAGGATATGTAGACTTTGATAGAAGTTTGGTAAAAAATGAAGACCCTTGACAAAACATATCTTTAGGAGATGTGTCAATTTGAATAGAGGATGTCGATGCCTACAAGAAGATGTCATGGTGAAATATCATCACTGAGGTAACTTTTGATTTAAAAGTTCATATTATATGTTTATCTAGATGAGTTTATGCAGGGTTTCCAATCATGTGATAGCATATAAGATCCTTTGGAGATGTTTCGAAGGAAAGCAAGTACATGGCATAAAGGTGAACCAAATAAGGAAGCCCGATGAATCATTTTATGATAGATGACATGACTCGTGGATGAAAGTGATGGATGATTTGTGCCCTATGAAGCCAAAGGTCGAAGATTCCTTAATATCAAAATCCATGACATCGAGGGGAGGAATTCTTCATGAGCAGGTGGGTCTCTCACCATTGCTGTTGCAGGTCCCTAGTTGAGAGGGAGCTTGGTGATAAGTTTATTGCTTGGAAGAAACTTGAAGTATGTCCTTCCTAATTTAAGAAGGAGTGACATATATGATTATCTAATACATGTGTCATACACTATACCAATACTAACAACCATAAGTCTTAGTGAAGGCCATGTGGAGAGAATGGATAGACACATCATTCTGGACTTCACCTAGAATACAGAATGGAGGATTGGGTAATCATCTGGCATTAAATAATCTTTGAAAATGTGATAGGGCATTCAAGATAAGAGTAGTCAGGGACCGATATTCTTTGAGGGATGGCTACCTAAGAGAAGAATAGTCCAAGAATTTCATACTCTGGGAACACCTGGGTGGAGTATGTACCTTGGAGAGACAATGAATATGGTGTCTATAAGTCATATAAATTTTCTCTTTTTGAGTTTTAGTATTTTGATTTCTATTGACCACAATACCCTTGGCCTAGTAATTTACCTCATTCTATTCTATATTACCTTGGGTAACATATATAGGAATATATATAAGGCCCCTTCACCTAATATATATATATATATATATATATATATATATATATATATATATATATATATATATATATATATATATATATATATATAGATATATATATATATATATCATATTCTTCTTATAACCAACTCCCCTCTATCGAATCTACACCTCACCAAAGGGTTTACTTGGTAATGTGTTTCACCACCCTATACATATATACATGCAATTAATTATATTTCACATATTTCCATTATAAATTTTAACTTGAATTCTTTTGCATATTCTAATACCAAGGCTTTTGAGATTTATCTCTCATTTATTAACCAATATCATATAACTTAGATAGGAATAAAGGTTTATGGAATACTCTTTTTAAATCCTGTCTATACATATACTATATATGTTATATTATTCCTTTTTATTTTAATTTAATTCTTTCATGCCTCTCGTATTACATTTAGTTTTCTTATGGCTTTTCCTTTGCAACCTTTCGATTTTCTTGGAAAAAATATCACGATAAGAAAATCAACTGCACAGTCCTTATGTCACTGTCACTTCATTAATATATTTCGACCTAACACAATTAAAATTTCAACTAACCAGAATTCAGGCTTTGGGCACGTATTAACGAGGCCAGCTCACGAAACCATTTCTTGAACCCCGTGAATTCCTTAGGGAGATGTTTCCATAAATTTATCGTCCATCGTCTTAACTTCTTCCATCATTGATGTGATTCCTCTGGTATTGTATCACGTGATGGCTTCATTTTCGACGTCTCTACATGGTGATCTGAGTGAGGATCTTAATCCCTTGACACTTGTAGGGTTGAGAATCATTAGGGCTTTATGAAATTTTCAGGTTTAAAAGGTGAAATCAACTGTATTGTTTATTCTTTGCATTCCCTCTCGAGAGCCATAGTTCGTATGTCGAGTGTGTTGGCAGTAAAACCCGCACTTATGTTTCTTTGTTTCCTTGCAATGTGAGCTACCTAATTCATTTTAGGGATTTCGATGGATGGTAAGCATCATTTTTGCTCTGCTGTTTTCTAAATTTAATGGTTCAATCATATATCTCAGAATTCTCTACGTTAACTTACCATATCCCCAGGTGACTATTTGTCTTAAAAATTTTCTTTGGATTTTGTTGAGTGCATATTCAATTCTGCTTTAAGCCGAGAGGAGTTCTTCCTCCTTTAATTGACAGCCCTTCTGTTCATTCTTGTAACTTGGATGTTTCTGGCATTTTCTTCACTTGGAGTTCGCAGTCTTTGGCATATGAATCCTTTGGTAAGATTTATTACGATGTTTCCCATATGTTTAGCAAATTTTGATTGTCAATATATAGATTTATGATCATTTCTTATGCAGAATAGATGCCTACTATCTTGACTGCTATATATATCTAGTTTATATTTCTATTGACACATAAAATTTCTCCCAGTGTTATTTATGTAGCATGGTAAACCCCATACTTACCATTTCAGGTTCTCATACTAATTTATTATTTGTGCATTGTAAAATTTTCTAGGGGCTTAAGTAATTCATACCATTCAGGTATTAAACGAATTCCCTCCTCGATATTTTGATAGAATTTTGTTTTGTTTCTATTCATATTTCTTATATGGTTACTTTATTTAATTAATTGTTTTTTTTAGTGTAGGTAACCATATTGCCCCGCTGTAGACTGCCTATCAAATCTATACTTCAACTCTTGCTTTTGGATTTCCGGCATTGTTAAACGATTTCTGTTCTGACCCTACAGGTTGGAATTTATCTCCCAAGATTGATTCAACATTCTGTTCATGGAGACTTATATGGAAATTGCCCTTATTGTTTTTATTGATTTTTTTTTTTTTATAAAAATTCTGGAACAATGCCTACGCTGAGTATCGTTTTCCTAGCACAAAATGGCTTGTAATTGGACATTATAATTTTTTACTTTAAAATCATGTCATTTTAATAGCACTGAACTGTATTGCTTTCAATCTACCACTAAATCAATATCCTCCGATAGACACATACTTTTCTTTGTTGTTTGGAATAGTGTAATCAGTAATTATCTTTGATACACTTGATGGGTTATTTATTTTCATTATGAGTAATGCCTAATTGTTGTCTTTAATAGTAGACATTTTGTATTATCTGCAATGGATTTTTCATTATCGATTTCATAGTTCTATAGTATAATAGCTCAGGTTCTATTTATATCAGTCTTTCAACCAGTATCTCTCGACAACCATTCTAATGCTATTTATATATTGGTTAGTTTATTATATATATATATCCGATATAAACTCTGTTATTTATGTATATGTAGGCATATAATTTTATTCAAATTTCGTTTTCTTTGCTATTATACCATGTATGTAAATCAACCTATAGTTATTAGCCTACATATGTATATAACATTATGCTTAATTAACTCCTTCCTGTTTTAATTATTTTTCTAAGAAGGTCATAATGTAAATGTGATGTGATACCTGGTCTACTTGGTATCGAATGTATAAAATTTGTATATTGGCTTTTTATCTATCTACAGTATAGTTGACAACATGCATGCATAAAATTTGTTACAGCTAACCATATACAATTTAAACTTTTTTTTAATTCGATTTCTATAGCACATAATTGTGTAACATTTTTTGTTTAATAATAACCACATATTTCATGTATTTAATTTTTCTAACATGAAATTTGGTATACTGTACCAGCCAGCATGTAAAATATGTTAAATATTTCTGTGCAGAATACATAATAAGGAAGTTTTGTTTGAATTTACTCGTAATAGTTATCCTTTTTCTTATATTCATTTCTGAATAATTTGTAAAGGATTAGGACATAATTGATTAAGTTATATATCACACACACACACACACACATATATATTTCTCAGTACCTTAGACCATCATACTATCATAACTTTGGATTTCGTATCAAAATTTTAAGGTTTGTACAGATAGAAATAACTCAGGTACATGTTTTTATATAGTTGGACTGCACTATTTAGACTATTATTCAAATATGTAACTGGAAATATCTATCTAATTGTATTTTTTTTTCTATAATAATAACCATTTTATTACTTCTAGAGACTAACTTAATTCTCGATTAGACTTCCTAACTCCAGATTTAAATCTGAAATTAGATTTAGACATTCTAGTTGTTGGAGCTTATAACTGGACTTTTATCCATACAATAATATAGATTCCCATGTTACTACTGTAACAAAATCTGTTAAATGTATGGCCTCTTATACTGCATTAACTGTGTTAGGTCTCCGTAGTTTGCAAGATTGGAAAATACAAACATTGCGAAGCCTACATCAAAACCGCTTTGGAATCTGAGGACCTAGCCATCCTAGATTCAGAGAGGGATCTCTCTATGTATGAGTTTAAAGATATGATATTTAAGGCTTTTGAATGTGATTTTAGGCTAGTTATGAAGAACAAGTTTTGTTGTTTGGTTTTGGTTGGGCAAGGATATGATGAAGGTGAAGGAAGTCTATATGAAGGGTGAAGGTGTAAATAGGTGGAAGAATGGTTCAGCTAATAAGATAGGCAACGAGTAGCTTTAATCCATTGGGCTATGGGGTCATAAGAGGGCTTAGTTGAAACATCAAGGTTCAAGAGTGGTCCATGGGGCAAGTCATCTATGTCAAAGGATCTCTTTAAGTTGATTTTATGGAATGAAACAATAATAAATGGAGTGAGGGGAATCAAACAGATGAAGAAACAAAGAGCAGCTTAAGATCAAGTAAGTACTTTGAAACTACCTTGCTTTTGGCATGCACTTAAGGCAAGACACAAAAGTAATCTAAGATCAGGTAAGTACTTCTAAACTAGCCTACTTTTGATGTACTTTCAATAGAGAACATTTAAAACACTTAGAATAGCTTAATATCAAGTAAAGACTTCTAAATTAGCCTGATTTCAACGTATTCAAAAGGAAAACATTCATGATAAACATAAAAAGTAGTCTAAGATCAGGTAAGTACTTTGAAACTAGCCCGCTTTCAACATACTCTTAAGGGAACTCTTCAAAGCAACTGTTGGAGATAAACCAGAGGACAGGGCTAACAACTTCTCTAGCTCAACTTTAATTAGCAAAATTCTCAAGAACATTCAAAGATAAAATCTCAAGTTGTACTCAGGAAATATGGGCTTACCAACACTTCACTGGTTATACTCTATTGAATAACCTTCAAATAAACAATCAACAGAAAACATAAAGGATAAATATTTTCAGTGAGATTTAGGGTACTTCAGGAGTAAATCCTAATCTATATTTGTTGTTCTTTATCAGAGAAAAGTGGACAGAATGGAAACATAAAGAAAAATAAAAATTACAATGAGAAACACATCACCATTGACATAGACCAGGATCCCATAAATCAGCTACTTGTATTTGATGTTCAAACTAGTTACAATCATCAAGTCCAATAGGTTTCTACAGCTTCAAACTTCTCATCCCAGCTTATGTATCTTCAATTACAAACAGGGCTACAATAGCTTCATAAAAGTATTTACATGCAATAGATATCCAGAGACCAACCATCAACTGTCTTCTACAGCAGTATTAATAGAAGAATGAGGAGGTGGAGTGTAAGAATGGTCTAACTATTCAATGAACATAGAGTTAGTGCTTCTCAGCCTTTGAGGGGCTAAATAGAGGAGAACTCTGATCTTTCCTCTGTATTAATTGGTTTTCATTAATTATTTAGCTGCTTAGCAGATTTTGTTGACTTTAAAACTCTTTAGGTAGGCTGGAAATAACGCTAGCTGCTTTAAACAAAATATCACTGACTAAGGCAATAACTATGGCTTCTTTTGATTAACTGAAGTTATAGGTGGCACCTTTGGTAGCTGAAAGGATATTTTAGCCTCTGATGTGGAAGTGGAGGCCTTTCTGACTGATAATCCTCTCTATTTTATTTTAAAACATTTTTAATTTTCTTTTGAGTTGTGTTTAGGCTTGATTAAGCCTTGATCTTCATCTTCGAGTCTTCATTCTTTGGCATTGTCTTAATATCTTTAACCTGTGGATTAAAAACCTCGATCTCCAGGCTTAGGCATTAATCCCATTATCATTAATTTCTTCACTCTGATACACTTTGTTGTTCCTTGTTTATACAGGTGGCTTTTTGCTGTTGGAGGGTTTGATCTAGATCAATGACTGTGATCCCTTGATGACATGATTTCGGAAATCCGCTGGTCCATTTTCTCCATTGGCTTGAGGCACAAAATCGTCATTCTGGGCCAAAAATGTCACCTGACTGTGACTATAGAAAACCTGAGAAACACCATTGTGGAACCTGCAAATAGATAATTTAACCATGTTATATTAATCCTGCGAGGGGGTAAAGACTGCTTCAGAGGCTCGTGAGGGTGGAGGAGCAGTGAGGAAAAATGTGGATGCAGCGGAAAAATGGGAGGAAAACCCTGGCAGAGAAACTAACTAGGTGCAAATGGAGGTTTGGGTGCGACGACGAACAGGAGCCGTTGGATTAGGACAATCAACACTCGAGATTACTCAGTGAAATATTTCGGAAGCAAGTTAGGTGTATATAGACCTTGTCTTGTTTCATAAATGAAATCAGAATCCTCGTTAGCCACTCCCAACATATTCATGTTGTCATCCTTTGTTTGTTCATTGGTTTGATCATCCTCATCAACATAATTTTCTTGGAAGGGAGGTCTGATCTGTTGATCTTCCTCTCTTTGTCTGTTTTGAGGTTGATTTCTCCTAAAGTTCTGATTTTGATTTTGAGATTGATTTCTGTTTCGAGGAGTTGATTGGTTTTCCCTAGATTGTGCTCTCTCAAGTATGCTCATCTTCTTCATCATTTCCTCCATCATTATCTCCATTTTTGAACTAGATGTGGAAGGTGTAGTTTCCTCTTTAAATGATAATTTCTTTTCATTCCTCATCCTAGCTCTTTTTTCAATCAGATTCACTTCCACAGCTAGAGCTCCCTTCTGCATGTCTTCTAGGGTTAAGGGATCTCTTTCTCTTAGTTGATATGCCATTTCAGGATCAAATCCTTCAGGAAATTTGGCCAAAGCTGAGCCTTGTGGGGGTTTAAATTCTAGGGGTAGGGCATTATAAACACTACTGAATCTAGTGCAATAATTTTGAACACTTTCCCTAGTGTTTCTTTTGAGATTGTTGTAGTATGAAAGTATTTGGAGAGGGTTTTTTCTAACTCCCCACTTGTTTAGGAATGAATGATGGAGGGCTTGGAGGTCATTAATAATTTTAGGCATTAAGCTTTTGAACCATTTTCTTACTTCTCCCCCTCGACTTTGAGCAAACAATCCGAGCTTGACAGTTTCATCATCAATCTCATTTTTGTCAAAATATTCATTCATCTTGTCCACATGTTGTGAGGCAGCAGTAGCACCACTAGCATCATATAATGGTATCTTGGACTGATAGTCATGTGGTAGATTGACTAAAGGTAAAGGAAGGACTAGAGGGGCATACCATGTTGCCATGATAGGAGGTTGTGGAAAAAATGGGGGGTTTACAAGTGGAGGAGGTAAGAAGGGAGGGGGTTGATGGAATGGGGTGGTTTGAACAGTGGGTGTATGGATAATAGAAGTGGATGGACCAGCAAGAGGCTGTTGAGCAGATCTTGGATGAGAGAAACCAAAATTATGAAGCTAATGCAAATCAGGTGGGGTAGTATCTCTGCTAATAGTGTTTTCACCACTATGTCGGGATGAAGGTGAAGGCTCAAAGTCTATCTGATCTATATCATCAAGAGACCTAGTTATGAATGGGTTTCTCTAGTCAACTTGTGAATCTCGTAGAGTTATAAGGTTTTCAGGAACATAATTAGCTCTTTGGACTGGTCTGATAATAGTTGAAGCTTGAGCCTTAAGAGACTTCCTAAGTATGCTTTCAGGATTATCAACTGTCTCAGGAGGGTTTGGGTCAGGATATGCTCTAGTATGAACTCTTCTAGAAGCCACTATGCTATGTTTTCAGACCCACTAATAAGAAAAGTTTAACCAAATATGACAATATTTAGTAGGCTAACTGATCTTTAGCAAGGAAAATTTAATCCTCAAAGTTTTATTAACTGAGTTTATATGATGTTATGTGGGTTTCCCAGTGGAGTCTTTAGGTCTATTTAGGCTTGTGGAGTCACCAGGTGGAAATTTTTAGCTTTAGAAGGTAAAATGTTTTATGGTCCACCACCATTAATAGGTTTGAATACCAATCTGAAATATTTTTGGGTTTTCTGAGTTTTTTCAGTCCTATAGGTTATGAGAGTGTCCTAAATCTATTTCAACACTTAGCTGTGGTGATGAGACAAATAGAGTTTACTCTTATGGCTTAGCTAGCTGATTCCTTCAAGGTTTGATAAGGCTTTATGAGAATCCTAAGGGTTACTTAGTTTGTCACTGATTAAAATAAGTCCTATCATGATCACCATTTTCTTTGGTAGTGCTTGAAGAGAGCTACTTATACTGCATTGAATGCTAAGTGTTTTGGTTTAAGGATTTTACTCAGAATTTCCCCAGTGGAGTCGCCAGAATGTTAGGTCTTCGTAGTTTGCAAGATTGGAAAATACAAATGTTGCGAAGCCTACATCAAAAATGCTTTGGAATCTAAGGACCTAGCGGCCCATCCTAGATTCAGAGAGGGATATCTCTATGTATGAGTTTAAAGATATGATCTTTAAGGCTTTTGAATGTGATTTTAGGCTAGTTATGAAGAACAAGGTTTGTTGTTTGGTTTTGGTTGGGCAAGGATATAATGAAGGTGAAGGAAGTCTATATGAAGGGTGAAGGTGTAAATAGGTGGAAGAATGGTTTAGCTAATAAGATAGGCAAGGATCAGCTTTAATCCATTGGGCTATGGGGTCATAAGAGGGTTTAATTGAAACATCAAGGTTCAAGAGTGGTCCATGGGGCAAGCCATCCATGTCAAAGGATCTCTTTAAGTTGATTTTATGGAATGAAACAATAAGAAATGGAGTGAGGGGAATCAAACAGATGAAGAAACAAAGAGCAGCTTAAGATCAAGTAAGTACTTTGAAACTACCCTACTTTTGGCATGCACTTAAGGAAAGACACAAAAGTAATCTAAGATCAGGCAAGTAGTTCTAATATAGCCTACTTTTGATGTAATTTCACTAGAAAACATTTAAAACACTTAGAATAGCTTAAGATCAAGTAAAGACTTATAAATTAGCCTGCTTTCAGCGTATTCAAAAGGAAAACATTCATGATAAACATAAAAAGTAGTCTAAGATCAGGTAAGTACTTTGAAACTAGCCTGCTTTCAACATACTCTTAAGGGAACTCTTCAAAGCAACTGTTGGAGATAAACTAGAGGACAGGGCTAACCATAAACTTCTCTAGTTCAGCTTTAATTAGCAAAATTCTCAAGAACATTCAAAGATAAAATCTCAAGTTGTACTCAGGAAATATGAGCTTACCAACACTTCACTGGTTATACTCTATTGAATTACCTTCAAATAAATAATCAACAGAAAACATAAAGGATAAATATTTTCAGTGAGATTTAGGGTACTTCAGGAGTAAATCCTAATCTATATTTGTTGTTCTTTATTAGAGAAAAGTGGATAGAATGGAAAAATTAAGAAAAATAACAATTACAGTGAGAAACACATCACCATTAACATAGACCAGGATCCCATAAATCAGCTACTTGTATTTGATGTTCAAACCAGTTACAATCATCAAGTCCAATAGGTTTCCACATCTTCAAACTTCTCATCTCAGCTTATGTATCTTAAATTACAAACAGGGCTACAACAGCTTCAGAAAACTATTTACATGCAACAGATATCTAGAGACCAACCATCAACTGTCTTCTACAACAATATTAATAGAAGAATGAGGAGGTGGAGTGTAAGAAGGGTCTAACTGTTCAATGAACACATAGTTAGTGCTTCTCGGCCTTTGAGGGGCTACATAGAGAAGAGCTCTGATATTTCCTCTGTATTAATTGGTTTTCACTAAGTATTTAACTGCTTAGAAGATTTTGTTGACTTTAAAACTGTTTAGGCAGGCTGGCTATAACTCTGGCTGCTTTAAACAAAATATCACTGACTAAGGCAATAACTATGGCTTCTTTTGATTAATTGAAGTTATAGGTGGCACCTTTGGTAGCTTAAAGGATATTTTAGCCTCTAATGTGGCAGTGGAGGCCTTTCTGACTGATAATCCTCTCTGTTTTATTTTAAAACACTTTTAATTTTCTTTTGAGTTGTGTTTAGGCTTGATTAAGCCTTGATCTTCATCTTCGAGTCTTCATTCTTTGGCATTGTCTTAATCTCTTTAACTTGTGGATTAAAAACCTCGATCTTTAGACTTAGGCATTAATCCTGTTATCATTAATTTCTTCACTCTGATACACTTTGTTGTTCTTTGTTTATACAGGTGGCTTTTTGCTGTTGGAGGGTTTGATTTAGATCAGTGACCACGATCCCTTGATGACATGATTTCGGAAACCCACTGGTCCCTTTTCTCCGTTGGCTTAAGGCACAGAATCATCATTCTGGGCCAAAAATGTCACCTGACTGTGACTGTAGAGAACCTAAGAAACACCATTGTGGAACCTGCAAACAGAAAATTTAACCATGTTATATAAATCCTGCGAGGGGGTAAAGACTGCTTCAGAGGCTCGTGAGGGTGGAGGAGCAATGAGGAAAAATGTGGATGCAGCAGAAAAATGGGAGGAAAACCCTGGCAGAGAAGCTAACCAGGTGCAAATGAAGGTTTGGGTGCGACGACGAACAGGAGCCATTGGATTAGGACAATCAACACTCGAGATTACTCAGTGAAATATTTCAGGAGCAAGTTAGGTGGAAAATGAATGGGGGCGAGATTAAATCAGGACTGTCTGATCTCCGAGATCGACGGTTGGGATTAAAAACGAAGGTAACATTGCGGATGGAAGTGGTATAGTGGAAAACCGGGGATGGTTTTCGCAAAATGAAATAGGGGAAGGCGGTATTTCCTGAAAGCAATGCGATTCCATACAACACTTGACACCTGTCCCTTTTGATACCGCCCATTTCGAAAAAATTTTAAACGTTAAACTTTAGGCGCAAAGATTTTTCAAAACAAAGTTTAAGCCGTCAGATCTCTTGCTATTGATCAGACGGTGTGGGTTACATGCGACAGGGGGTAAGATGCATGGGGCATGGGTGGTGGGACCGACATTTGTTTTGTCGCGTAGTGGAAACATTAAGTGGCGGGGTAAAAGTTCAAGTGAAAAAATGGTTTTATTGGGTTAAGTCCTGATCATTGGATCTTTCTGATGGATGGTCAGGATTAAAAGAAAATGCGAAGGTTTTTAAAGTGATAAAGGGAAAGGCAGGTGAATGGGCAGAAAGATGGGGACCCGATGGCCGTTGATCTGCAGAGATCAACGGTCTAGATTAATTCAGACCATAACGTCAGGAAAGAAGAAAATAGAAGGGAAAAAGGGGTTTGGGAAAGGTTTTTTAAGCCCTTTAGCGCCTAATTACGGGGCTTTAGGTCATATGAAGGTCAAGGTTTTAAAGCCATAAGCCCTCAGGGGCTAAAATAAATTTATGCAAAAGACTATTTTAGGCTTAAAACAGGGATTTTAAAGCCAAAATGAGGGTTCCGATAGATGAAAGAAGGGAATTTAAAACCAAATAAAGGGGAGATATAAGGTTTAGAAGAGGGTTAAGGTGATTTAGAGCTTAAATGAAAGTGTTTTTGAGGGATTTTGTGAGGGAAAATAGGATGAAAATGAAGATTTTATGGGATTGAAATGGAGGGGTGAATGGTGAGAAATGGAGTTTTTAGGAAGTCTTTCTCTTTAGTAAACAACAGGTACTTTAGGACTAATAGTGAAACAGTAGTGAAGATTAACTCAAAGGTTAGTTATCATCATAAGACTTCAAGAACTCACAATTTGGACATGAATTGTTTCTTGAAGGCCTAAAATGATTTAGCCACCATTTGATATGACAAATTTTATAGGTGGCTAACAAACTGACAATTTAACTAGGTAAAATCCACTAGTCTTAACTTCAATAATTTCACATACATATATACATTAATAATTTCCAAACTAGATATCATTTAACATATATACGAAATCCATATCAACCAAAATTATGCTCGTTAGGTGTGCATAACAATTGCTCTGACTAGTTCCACCCAACCGTAGGGTTTTCTCTTCGTAACTCACCCTTGAGCCGAGACCTTAGCTCCCAGTGATAGACAACCCCTTGTTTATCCTTGAGCAAATTATTTAATCTGTGCTTTCCCAAGCCTGTTTCCAATTCATGCGTCCAAAAATTTCAGGATGCTTTCTTCCTGTTTTTCCTAGGCTTTCCCTCATAGAGGTACTTTAAAGTTGTATTTTCTTCTTTTTTAGCTTTTTCTACCTCTTCCCAATTTCTTTGACTTTAATTTGAATTTTTATACCATTTTAGGACTTATGTAACTTAAAGGTGCACCTGAATCTATTAAAACAGAAACAAGTTGTTCATCAATCATACCTTATACTTCGACCATAGTGGACTGGTGTTTTGCTTAATGATCTTCTAGGGCAACACTAATTTTGGGGATGTTTCTTACCACATCATTTACAATATTTTATTCTCTCGGTACTTGTATGGTCTATATGTTTATGTGTGGACAGTCTCTCAGTAAATGAGGTTCTCCACAACCCCAACACTTTAGAGCTTCCCTCATTTTAATAGTTCCTTCTCTTTTATTATTTGCATTAATCTGTTTGGGCCCTGTTTGTGATTGAGCTGGTTTATTTTCTCTAGTTTTAGTGAACTTATTTCTTTCGTGATTTCTCCAAAAGTTCTTTGAGTATGATGGTTTTATTCTTTTCCCACTAGAGTTACCCTTCTCTTTGTTCTGCCAATTCTTTGCTTGTTTATTTCCGCCTTTGAACTGCTAGTAACACAGTATTGTTTTTCGCACCACTTCATCCATGGTCTTGGGATTATCAAACTCTATCTTATCCTTATATATAGTAGGTAGACAGTTTAAGAAACGATGTACCTTTTCCTTCTCTTCCCTTATATAAGGTACATCGCGAAGTA
This sequence comes from Pinus albicaulis, assembly GCA_034641835.2. Classification (NCBI taxonomy): domain Eukaryota; kingdom Viridiplantae; phylum Streptophyta; class Pinopsida; order Pinales; family Pinaceae; genus Pinus; species Pinus albicaulis. The sequence goes on along the minus strand of CM076583.1, from coordinate 396,949,985 downwards.
GGTTGGTGAATTTGGTTACAAATTCATCAATAGTAAGTTGTCCCAACCTAAGTTCATGAAAATATTTTTATGTTCAGGTATCTATGTTTGAATTTGATTTGGAAATCCTCGCAAGTGACAGTTTTCTCATTTATGACACGAACCATCTTGGTTTCTTCCCACCACAAGGTAGCCTTTCCTTGCAATTGATAGATATCCATCCTAGCTCTCAAGTTACTTTCATACTCATAAAATTGAAAGTACTTTATCATGTTTAGAAGCCAAGCTTCTACATCTTCCTCCTTATCCCCATCATAGGAGGGAGGCTTGATTTTTTGAAATTCAGCCTGTAATTACTTATTCCTCCTAGACTGCTGTCTAGAGGCATCATCTTCCTCAGAATATTCTGAGTGATTTACAATTCCCTTTATCTTTTTCTCAGAACCTTCACCTTTGCGACTGTTTCAGGAGGTCAATTCTCTTATTAATCTATCCTACTCTTCACTGGCTAAAGATAGCCTTTCATTGTGGTTTTTCAGTTGCATCATTTCTCTTTTAATTTGATGCATCATAGCCATCAATGGAGCATTTGGATCTGTTGGGTTTTCTCCACCACCCAGATCCACATACAACTCATCTCCTTCACTCATGGTTTGCAACTATATGCTTTCGCACTGTTTCACTATACATGAAATTAAACATTAGTGAAAATTAAATTTAACAAAAATTTACAGCAACATAATTATTTTTGTGTGAGCACACATTACTGCCTAGTGTTTTAACTTGGGCTCTAATACCATTTGTAACGTCTCTATTTTCACAACAATTTTTTTTCTTCATATTATTATCAATTTTGTACTCTTTGAATATATTTCTATTCATTAATATCTGGTGTTAGATTTGCCATAAAATCATTGTGTTTTTAATTATCTGTTCTTATCTTAACTTCAATTTTATTTATTTATTTTAGAACTAACATTCCTTTTACAAGTCTTTCCTTAAAAACCTCAAAGGGAAGACTCTTCCTCATTAGTCTTCAGCCATAGCTTTTATTTCCACAAATATTATTTTATTCTTATTTATTAGTACCCGTTCTTCAATTCAAATTAATAACTTAACTATTTCACCATCTATCCCTCTTTAATCCATAAATTAATCTAAATGTGACCTTACAAGCTATGACATAATTTTATAGAATAGAGATGAAATTTAAATCCACCTTATTCTAATTATAATGAAATTGATTAGGTCTAAGAATTACTCCACTTGTAATCCTATATTTATTGGATCCACGAATATACAACTTGGTTACCTTTCAATTACCTTTAATGTAGTTCAATTTTCTCTTAGGGTTAAACCATTTACGACCCATCGCTCATAATACATTTATCACCCTATTATATTTATTTACCAACTATAGTGCATAATTCTCATTTATGCATTAGATTTGTCCTACCTCCCTTAGACTGTACCCAGCGTTATAAAACCCCTTGAATGTATGTATCAAGTATACCAACGTGGATTCCACCTTTCCAACGTGGCTTAACAATGTGGTATTTTTTATGGTAATGTTTACACAACATACCATCGTGATTTGAATTTGGTTTCCAAGAAATCTTGGTCATTAATACATGAATCAGTATTGAAGGCTTATGTGACATTCGTGGTAGGATATTTTCTTAGGTTAAATATACTCGTACTAAATCGTATATCTTGGTTATAGAACCACTGCAATTGTATATGTTGGGATATGGTTTAATTCATTTCAAAGTATTGGATCACATGGGCCTCTGACGGGAACCTCAACCCGCGGGAGAACTCATTCTATCCCCCGATCTTTCACTAGAAAATTTGGCGGAATTTCCGACGGCCAATGCGTCGCTATTCCGACACATAGTCATTGCAAGAGCGACAGTTCGAGGACAGGCAAAACGTGGTTTGCCATCCCGTCGCAATTTTGACGCACTTAAAAAGTGTCGCACTACCGACACTTTTTCCGTCGCTTCCAAATGGGCATCACTCTTCCGACGTTTCCCAAACCGTCGCTCTTCCGACGTTTGTAAATTGTCGCAATTCCGACGAAATGTGGTCCGACGTTTTGAACGTCGCTCATCCGACGTTTGTAAACTGTCGCAATTCTGACGAAATGTGGTCCGACGTTTTGAGCGTCGCTCTTCCGATGTTTGTAAACTGTCGCAATTTCGACGCCATGTGGTTCGACTTTTTGGACGTCGCTCTTCCGACATTTGTAAACTGTCGCAATTCCGACAAACTATGGTCCGACGTTTTGAATGTTGCTCTTCCAACGTTTGTAAACTGTCACAATTCTGACGAAATGTGGTTCGACATTTTTATACTGTCGCTCTTCCGAAGTTTTTAAGCTATTGCAATTCCAACGCTTACAAGGCGTCGGTATACTGACGACGGGTTCAATTTAAAAAAAAAAATGAAACTTTAAAATAGGACAGTAAATATCCAATATTTGTTATGAATTGTGGGCATTCCAATGACCATGAAATATTAATATAATAAACCACCCCGCAGCGCTTCGACTATAAACAATCATTTTTTTTCACAAGAGAAAAAACGCTATTTTGAATATATTATATGAAGTAAAACAATCCATGAATTCATTACATTTTCACATCTAAATATTGGAACCCAAATATCCATCCAGAAAAGTGGAAGTCCCACCCCAGACAATGATAGAAAAATACCCCATGTCACATACAGGGACATGATATAAAACCCAGTAACGGTCCACATGGAGATTATCGACAATCTGAGAAAGCATCCAAATATGCCCGAGGCATCTATAAGAAAGTGAAATAGCAGTATATAGAATAGTAAAGCAACAGATAGAGTACCGACGTCCATTGTTCCAAATACAAATTAAAGTACCCAAAATCCTTGAACAGAGAAAAATGCTAATCATGTGAGGAGTGTGATATATCCCAAATATAAAAATACCATGAGACCATATCAATAAACCAGCAACATAGACCAGCATCACTAGTTTTGAAGGCAGAGTGATAAACATTAATCATTTTTTTTCACAAGAGAAAAACACTGTTTTGAATATATTATATGAAGTAAAACAGTCCATGAAGTCATTACATTTTCACATCTGAAGATTGGAACCCAAATATCCATCCAGAAAAGTGGAAGTCCCACCCCAGATAATGATAGAAAAATACCCCATGTCACATACAGGGACTTGATATAAAACCCAGTAACGGTCCACATGGAGATTATCGACAATCTGAGAAAGCATCCAAATATGCTCGAGGTATCTATAAGAAAGTGAAATAGCAGTATGTAGAATAGTAAAGCAACAGATAGAGTACCGACGTCCATTGTTCCAAATACAAATTAAAGTACCCAAAATCCTTGAACAGAGAAAAACACTAATCACGTGAGGAGTGTGATATGTCCAAAATATAAAAAGACCATCAGACCATATCAATAAACCAGCAACATAGACCAGCATCGCTAGTTTTGAAGGCAGAGTGATAAACATTAATTATTTTTTTTCACAAGAGAAAAAATGTTGTTTTGAATATATTATATGAAGTAAAACAGTCCATGAAGTCATTACATTTTCACATCTGAAGATTGGAACCCAAATATCCATCCAGAAAAGTGGAAGTCCCACCCCAGACAATGATAGAAAAATACCCCATGTCACATACAGGGATATGATATAAAACCCAGTAACGGTCCACATGGAGATTATCGACAAATCTGAGAAAGCATCCAAATATGCCCGAGGCATCTATAAGAAAGTGAAATAGCAGTATGTAGAATAGTAAAACAAAAGATAGAGTATCGACGTCCATTGTTCCAAATACAAATTAAAGTACCCAAAATCCTTGAACAGAGAAAAACACTAATCATGTGAGGAGTGTGATATGTCCAAAATATAAAAATACCATCAGACCATATCAATAAACCAGCAACATAGACCAGCATCGCTAGTTTTGAAGGAAGAGTGATAACCTGTCAACACATAAAATAGTATCATAAAGCGGATACAGGAAATGTGCAGAGACATGTACTGTTGATATACGCCTCACACAAAAAGCATCCATGATAGAGCAAAAATATGTATAAACCCAGGGTCGATTGTATGTTTTGGCTTGCTTGTTCCCGGAAATAAAAACCATCTGCAGAAACCCAGGCTCGCTTGTAAGATCAGGCTCGCCTGATTCCAAAATTGGTAACCATCCATTGCATCCGAGATGTAAGGTTCAGGCTCGCTTGTTTCCATTAGTAGCCCGCTACAGCATCCACCCTGTTCATAGCAAAAAGGTTCCTGTAGATATACAAAGAAAGAGTATAATACGTAGACCATATAAACATGGCTCTGTATTTCAAAAAACAGGTTTAAAATAGAAACAGGGCAACATTTTTTTTTCCAATTGTTATGAACATAATTCGATCGTGAAATATTAATATAATAAACCACCCCGCAGCGCTTCGACTATAAACAATCATATAAACATGGCTCTGTATTTCAAAAAACAGGTTTAAAATAGAAACAGGGAAACATTTTTTTTTCTAAGTAAAGTTAATCTATTAACAGTGGGAATAAAATTACACCGAAGTCAAAATCATTGCCCAGACTCATGGCAAATTTGTCATCAAAAAATTAAGAAGACTACCCTCATACAAGGAAACCAGTCTTGAACGTTTAATTTACAGAATTCAAAAATATTACAAAGGTCCAGCACAGTAAAATAATCTAAAAGCAGCCCAATTAAGTGGGCCGCGAAGCAAGAAAAACAAATTAACCAAACTACTCCTCCGACTCCTCGACGATTCGGCACCATCCTTCAGAAGGTCCAGGATCGCTAGGTGCTACCTCCACAGTCATGCCACCGCTCCCCTCCTGAAGGCCCGAATGCTGGCCAACTTTTTCTGAGCTCAGACCCGCCGGATGGGTGCATTGTTCTTCCATTTGGGCCTCCTCATGGAAAACCACAGTAATTGAAGTTGTGATTCGTGGGCGGTTCGGAGAGCAATTAAAGGAAAAAAGTGCAGTGTGCGTCGTGGGAGAAGGTGAAGCGGTGGGGAAATGAGGAGCAGTGGAGCACATACGGTGGCCAGATCCTAGAACCCGACCCCGCCCACTTCTAGTATCTGGATATCGACCTGCGTGATAATCACTGGACTGGGAAGACGACTCGGTTGAGGGGCTGGAGGGAGCGTGCAGGGGTTGACCTCTAGTGCTCCCCCTGCGGCAACACATCCTTTGACACAGGCGAGGCATGGGTGCAGTCTCAGTAGTGGGCACAAGAGGAGACAGAGAAGCATAATTCCAAGAAACAGAGGAAGACAGACAAGGACTAGATTGAGAGAAATGCAGATATGCAGCAAGGTCTAAGCAGCAGTTCAGCTGGCCACTTCTCCTTCTCATCACAGTGAGCTGGCAGTGTAACCCAACAACCGGCTCATCTGAAAAACCATAGCAAAAACGCCATTTTATCGACCTGACTACAATGCAATCGAAGGAAACCCGTCATAATTAATCTCTGATCATTAATGAGAGTTGAAGGCCAGATCATACTGGAGCATGCATAATTGCTAACAGGAGTGGAGGTCCGATATTTAACAATGCTAAAACTTAATGCGATTTGATGTGAAAACCTTGGAACTTAATTGAACAACGTTAAGACTTAGCGATTGATATGAAATCGCCACATCCATGTCCCATCGCCTTAAACACCATCGAATGCACCCGCATCCGGGAACAGGGCAACATTTGATTGAGGACACATGGCATAAATTGATTGGAGCGGATCTTTGTTTGGGCCGCTCATGCAGTGGAAATCCGGACCCGAAAAATATTAGGGCGAATTTGATAAGAAACTTGCGTCACAACTCTCCCTTCGTATGCCAGCCGAACTTTGGACCCGAAAAAGATTAGGGCAGAATTCAATTGGTTTTCGCGTCACAAAATTGGCCGACGTCAGCAGGCTATTTTGGAACACGAATTTGGTTTGAATTATGGTTTATCGCCGTTTGAAGTCCGGCGGGCTCGACTTAAGAACAATTTTGTTTGATCCCATCTTATAAAATTTGTGTTGGTTTTCTTTGATAATACACATATTTATAATAAATCATGGGAATACCACACTAAACATGTGGAAAAGTTATATAAATTATTGAGAACAATCATTTCTATGTAAAAATATCCAAATGTGCTTTTGGGAAATAAGAATTCGAGTATTTGGTTCATATTGTTTTAAAGGAAGGAGTAAAGTTGGAGCCTCAAAATATGCAAGCTATTACAAAATGACCTATTCCTAAGAAAATCAAGGTTCTTAGAAGATTTTTTAGACTTACATGATATTATTGATAATTTTTTAAGAATTATGCATGCATTTCAAATCCACTCACATATCTCTTGAAGAAAATATCATTTATATGGAATGATGAAGCTACTTTGGCATTCTCTCTTTTAATGGATGCCATGTCTTCTGCACCAACATCGGTTGCACCTACTTTTGGTAAAAAATTCATAGTAGAGTGTGAGGCACTAGGACACGGAATTTAAGTAACATTAACACAATAAGGGATATCATTGGCTTTTAAAAGCAAGGAATTCAAAGAAAATATTTGGTGAAATCTACATATGAAAAATAAATGGAAGCAATATTACATGCAATAAAAAAATGGGGATAGTATATCATTGGGAGGTACTTTAAAGTCAAGATATACCATGATAGCATAAAGTATTTTTTGAAGCTATGATTTTCATTAGAAGATTAAAAAAAATGAGGAGAAAAAATGCAAATTTTTAATTTTGAGATAATCTGCAAAAAGGGTAAGGAAAATTTAGTACATGATGCTCTTTCTAAAATAGAAGAGGCCTCAAATTTATATCCAATTACATTTTCTATTCCTAGGTGGCTAGAAGAAGCTTGCTATAATGGAAAAATGACAATAGTACTAAACAAAAACTAAAATTTATAAAGGATGGGATGAACTCTATGGAGAATTGGGAGTGAAAGAGAGATATACTTTGGTGCAAATGTAGAATATTTTTATGCACACAAGCACATTTGAATAAAAAAATATTAAGGGAGTCACATGTCTCTCTGATGGTAGGACACAGGGTTCCTTAAAACATCTCAAAGGATCAAAAAATATATTTTTGGAAGGAATGAATAAAGATATTCAAAATTTTGTAAGAGAAGGTCAGGTTTGCATAATAAATAAAAGAGAGATAGTAAAATCTCTATGGTTACTTCAACCATTCCACATACATATTCAAATACTAGAAGATATATCAATATACTTTATTACAGGGTTACTGAAATATATAGCCTTTATATAGAGAAATTTTGTAGATTTTTTTGTACAGCTCAAAGTACATAAACAACAAGCCAAGTGGCAGAAGTGTCCGTGAAATAAATTCATAGTCTTCATGGTTTTCCTAAAGTAATAGTAACAAGAAACTTTTGGAAATAATTATTTAATATGAGTGGAGAAACACTAGTTGCCATGAGTTCTACATATCAAACAAAATCAAATGGTCAAACAAAAATAGTTAACAAATGTTTTTAAGGTTATCTACAATGTTACTCTTTAGAAAAGAAATCTTAATGGATGAAGTGGGTTCGTCAAGGAAGAATGGTAACATGATACTACCTATCACACATCTACTAAAATTTCCCCATTTAAGGCCCTTTATGGATATCCAACTCCTAGTATCTCATACTTTTTGCAAGATAAGTCCAAAGTATAGGAAACAGAGTCACATATGGAAAATACTAAAGAAAATTTGAAAATTGTTATGGAAAACCTTCAAATGACATGAAACATGATTAAAAAACAAGGGGAACAACATTGAAGTGAAAGATAATTTGAGGAGGGTAATTGGGTATTTTTTAGATTATAGCATTATAAGCAATCTTCATTCAAGAAAAAGAGGAATAAAGAATTAGCTCAAAAATATTATGGCCCTAAATAATTATTCATAGGATTTCACAAGTGGTATAGAAGTTATATTTTCCTTCTTCTTGCATTCATAAAGTTTTTCATGTATCTTGCCTAAAAAAGGTTTTGGGAAAAAATATGCCAATGTAAATAGAACTTCCAAAATTAGATGAAGAATGAAAGTTGATTCTTGAACCACAAAAAGTTATAGATAAACATTATGTATCTCTTTGACATATAACCATTATGAAGTGCCTAATCAAGTGGAAGAATATTCCTCTAGAAGAAGGTACATGGTAAAATGATCAATTCGTGATGAAATACCCACGGCTAAAGGGTTCGTTTGAATTTTTGACAAAGGTTTTGTTATATGTTTTATATAACGCGTGGCGGAATATTTTTATTGTTTTTTAAGGTCCCACACAGTGATCAAATTTGAAGGGCAGGTCCAAATTTCAATTAGAAGGGCATATATCTATGTCGCCCTTCCATAATGAAAACTTAAAAAAAAAAACTTTTCAATTGACCACAATAAATTATTTTTACATTTGATTTTCAGAAAGACAAAACCATCAATCTTTATATTAATAAAATATTGTTACATATACAACAATGAAGAAGGCTCCATCTTTCACTGCTTAAATATCTCATTGGCAATGTCAACATAAGTCTTGAAGACACTATTATAAGGATTTGGATACATACCACCGGGATATAGGAGATTCTTATGTGTCAGATTGTGTAATGCAATTTTGACTTTGTCTCACAAGGAGAAGCAGCATGGAGGTCTGTATTTTTCTTATAGAACTTTTTTATTATTATTTGAAACGTTGTTTATAGATACGAAGACAGCAATGAAATTATGAGCATGGTGGACAATTAGTCAAGCTCATGATGCCAAACCATGATGATGTAAGTTTATAATTTAACATTTTTACATGTTAAAGACAAATAGTCAAAATCACTGACAACTTAGTATGCCATAATTAATAATCATTCCCTTTTCACTTTTGTTAATAGGTTTATGTCACGCGATGATCTCTCTTCTCTGGAATTTACTTGTATTGAAGATCACTATTCTAGGAATAAGGAGTTATTTTCTCCAAAAATAACCCTAGCCAAACATTGAAAATGCATCAAGGATATCTTTCTATGCTTCATAAGTACATATGTTCTACTTCTAATTCATGTCTTGGAAGTGGTTGTTTTGCTGGAAATTATTAACCAGTTGGTTTCATACCAAAGTCTTTTTCTCATTTTCAGCATCTAATACATGAAAAAGATAATGGTTTAAAACAACATAAATATTTGAAATTTTGCAAGAATTGTCTAGCACACTTGGAATATGAATTTTTAAGTCAAGTGCATGATGCTGTATAGGATCAAGTGTCATTTTGAATACCAAATGTTTCACAAGAAACTTCTCAACATGCTACCCTGCAGTAAGGATTAAATGAAAATATTGCATCAACTATTTCCATAATAAAAGTGCACCTCGACCATAAGACTAAACAACTACAAATGTTGTAGATCTAACAAGACCACACAATCAAATGTATTCCACAGGGCCAATACTATATGAAAAATGAAAAGGAGTTTGCAACCAAAAATACCTTAGGCAACTAATTCAACTAGATACACCAAACCATCAGCAAAAAGGAAAACCAGCCTACTCAAAAGGCAAGCGTTTACCTCCTTTGACAAAATTTTGAGTTCCGAAACAAGGGCCTTTATTGTCTTGTTAATGCCCCTAGTAATTTGAATGGGGTTTGCACCTGCTGCAACAACCTAAACAAAAAGTTTTCATTTCAAATTATTTTCCACAAATTTAAGATACAACCATTGTCAATTTTGTATTTCCTAACAAGCTCATAAATTTTGACAAAAGAACCAAATTTTTTTAATACTTGATAGCAATTTTTTCACTCAAAAACTATCTTAGACTCAATAATCCCAACCCAAAACTAAAAAACCAAACACCATAAGACCCTACAAAAATGAATAGATGATCTTAATCCAGTACTATCGACAAAAAGTTACCTTTACACCCTCACTTATTAAACCCTGTGCTGTTGAATTTTAACTTCAACTGCTGCAGCAGAAGGACGGATGCAGCAGCAATATTTTTTTTTGGAGGTTGCTTGCATGCCATCCAGAAATTTAATTCAGCATTTAAAATTCCTGCAAGTTTTTTTTGTAGACGGCCGCAACCATATTTCTGTACAGGATTGTATTTAAACACAACAACCAGCATTAACGCAATTCACCAACCAGAAATTAAACAAACAAAAATTTACCCCCCAGTTTTGTAAATTCAAAAGGAGGAAACATGGAGCATTAATATTGGATCGCATGAAATTGAAGGGAATCTGAAAACCTGAAAACCGGACCCGAATTTTTTATAAGGCACATTGGATTGAGAATTCGCGTTACAAATTAGGCAGACGTCAGCATCCCATTTTGGAATGCGAATTTGGTTTGAAATTCAATCTATTCAGACTTTTGAAGTCCGACAGAAAGGGTTCTTTAATGTTTTGATAGTTTAATTTTATGTATGCTTTAATATATACATATGTTTTAAACATATGTTATATATATATCATATGCGAAATGAAAGGTGGGCCATAGAATTCAATTTTAATTTTATTTTTTTTAAAAGAGGGTTTATTATAATATGTTTTATATGTTACGACATATAAAAATAAAAAGGACAAAAAATCTTGGTAGTTTTTTTTATAGACAGTACGTAAATTTTTTATTACACAACAGTGTGTAAAAAGTGAAAGACCGAGTGTAACTTTTTAAGTGTGTATGCACAGCAGTGCGAAAGTGAAAAACACAACAGAGTGTTTTAGAGACAGAGTATGTTTGTTTTGAACAGACAGTGAGTTGGTTTTATGCACCGCGTTTTGTAGCAGTCATAATTTTGTAATCCCTCTCAGTGAGGAAGAAGTGTAATAGTTTTTTTTTTGAGTTATTGAAGGGAATAGAAGTTTGTTTTCAAAGTATTGAAACTCTGTCTCCTGTCAAAGAAATTTTTATTTTCTCTGTGTTAGAGGAAGTGAGATTTATTCTCCATTCATTGTTCTAGAATTTTTCAATATTCCAACATGTGCAAGAACAACAGATGTTGTGGTTCCATCCCCAGCTAAATCATTTGTCTTTTCCGCAGCTTGCCTTACCAACTTGGCCCTAATATTTTCAACTGGGTCCTCTAATTCAACCAATAAAAAGGCCAAAACCATAGCATTGAGATACATTTCATTACACCGTCAATAACAATAAAATTTGACTCAGCCATAACCCTTTCCTTTTATTGTTGTGAAAAGCTTTATGCATTACTCTAATGTGGCTAGTCCATAGGCCAAGTAGACCACCGGGTAACAAATATGTTTCCTTTCACCTTTGAGTTTTCAAATTATGCCTACCAAATCTAAGACATTTAAGAGGGGGAACTAATACAACGTTAAAAAGAAAACCAGAGCACACATATACAAATTACCTCCTTAGCTACTGTCACACCATCATTAACTATTTTCGGAGAACCATGCTTTCTCTCCAAGACAACATTTTTCCCTTCGCCCCAAGGGTGACTCCAACAAGATCAACAAGTTTGTTCACACCGCCTGCAAGACAAATTGACAATGCTTTTAGTAAGTGTGCAATTGAATGCCAGAAGATATTCCAAAACAACCCTCCATGAAAAATTAAAATAACACATTAAAATCGAATATAAGTCGACAAGGAAAGATCCACCGCAGTGAAGTTTCACGTGCAGGTGACCTTCCTTTAAACATAATTTTTTCTCTGACCTGCAATTTTTTTGTCATTGAGCCATCATTGTTGAAGTACAACTCCTTTTCCATAGCTCTTGTATTAACTACCTTCTCTCTGTCGCATAATCTCAGAGTCCCTCTTCCTCTTGAGAAATTAAAGGAAATGGGTGAAAAAACTGAAAGAGAAGACAATTGTCTGCCATAATTATCAAACATTGCACCCAACTTCTTCCCCTTTCCATTGTTACCCAATGAGGTAGATGTGGCAATTGTTGTCATACCGCCCAAAGCAGAGGCCATCTTCTCTTATGCTGAATATAGAATTACAAGATCTTCATATTAGTATGAACCTTAGAAAACATGACTCCCATTGCTAAAAACCACTTTTAAGTTGTAACAGGCAAACTAAACAACTATCGCAACTTTTGGCAACTTCTGGAGCATTAAGAGAGAAACAACCAAAGACAAATACAACCACAATCCTCATTTTAATGAGACCGGACTATATATTTGCATTAAGATAATAGAAATAAATCACGACTAAATTAAGGCCAGCACAAAACAATCTTTAACTAGTGTCTCTCGCGGCCTTCAGGTTGCCATGCTAGAGGTTGCATATTTTTAATTTAAATTCTTGACCTCTCGTGCCCATCTATGAATGCATCCAATGGGATATCTACATCAAATGCTCCTTTATATCCCAAAAAAAAAATTCCCTACTACAAGAGCACCAGTATTGATGGATCACCCCACACCATCCCACCCACTAGAAACGGTGAAAAAGGAAACCCGAGAAAACTTCTGAAATATCTCAAGATGACTATATGGGTGGTTTTTATGAATCAACCAACCATTCAAAACATGCTCATCAATCCAAACCATGAGTATTATGTGATGATATTCAAGCAGGCACTAAATCGGATTTCTGAAGCTATGTTAGAGAAACCCTAAACTCTCACTGAAAATAGGTGAAATGTGGCACCACTCAGAGATTCACATGTGCCAATTGGTACAAGTGGTAGAAAATTGGCATGCTCAAACAACGAGGTGATGCAGGAATGACATGAGGGATAAAATATCAAAAATCCCCAAATCTGGAGAACTAAAGCTCATCACCAACCTGAGATTGAAAAATTTACATGATGTAACCTATGAAATCGTAAATGGAGAAATCATAGTAACAATAAAGTAACCTATGTAACAATAAAGTCGGATTCATCCTAGGAGTGGTAATGGGAGAAATCATAGTGAACAACAGGAAACATGCAGAGTTGCTTACAATCAAAACAATCAAATAGATGAAAAAACACATACAAAAAACCTAGATAATAATCATGAACAAGCTTAATATTGAATTATGAACTGTATAGGAACTTACAAAATGTGACATTACGAACCTGGTCAAGCGCACAAGCAAAAATATCCTGGACATGACCCTGGTTGACAAGTTGTATTGCTCATGATGCAAGAGGATTTGTACCTGCACTGCCAAGTCAATCAAAATTCATCATTATCTATACAATAAATACAAGTAATTGATGTAGTATTTTTTACTCTAAGATGCATTCTTATGATAATGTTAGAACATATGTTGAAAATTTCAAAGCATACCTGAATAAGCTCCTCTTCATTTCAAGAACAATTTATTGGAGTCGCATGAACTTGGAACAAGCCTCCCACGATCTGAAAGAGTAGCAACTAAGTCAACGGTGACTTTTTTGTTGCTACGCTGGATCGAGGGAGGTTTGCTCCAAGATTAAATCGCTCCAATAAATTATTCTCTACTAAACAGGGCCAACCACGTGAAGGTGGAAGCTCTTATGGCCCCTCCCCCCCTCACATCACTCTCGATTCCCCAATACCCAATCTATATTTCATTTTTTACTTTCATGAGCATAAAAAAAAATATTCAATAACTAATAAAAAAACAATTCAACAAAAAGTACGCAAGGAAACATTGCAATTAATGCTTGACACAAAAATAGTATGATAAATGAGTTTTTTATATAACGCAAAAAACGTTCCAAGTATGGTAACGTTTGTCTTATAATAATACAATATTTTACATTATCAAATTTTCTTTTTCTTCTTCCTATTTCTAAAGCTCCTAATTACATCATCAATATCATCGTGCTCTGCTCCTGTTTCGTGCCTTTCGACCCGCACTATTGACCTAGTTGCGTAGTCACGATGTCTGGTCTCATCCAGTGACGGGGCATCGCCTACAAAAACAGATAATATTAAATTTTAATTGTCAGTTTTTAAATATCATTGAACTAGTTCGGTAATATTAATAAAAAAAATTGCAATGAGATTATTTACCTCGTGCACCAGTTGTCGCCGCTGACCTAGTTGCGTAGTCACGATGTCTGGTCTCATCCAGTGACGGGGCATCGCCTACAAAAACAGATAATATTAAATTTTAATTGTCAGTTTTAAATATCATTGAACTAGTTCGGTAATATTAATAAAAAAAATTGCAATGAGATTATTTACCTGGTGCACCAGTTGTCGCCGCTGACCTAGTTGCATAGTCATGATGTCTGGTCTCATCCAGTGACAGGGCATCGCCTACAAAAACAGATAATATTAAATTTTAATTGTCAGTTTTTAAATATCATTGAACTAGTTCGGTAATATTAATAAAAAAAATTGCAAGGAGATTATTTACCTAGTGCACCAGTTGTCGCCGTTGGGACTGTTGCCCTGTCTTCCTCTCTGGTGGTAAGATCCTCAAGGGAAACATTCTCTGTCATTTAAACAAAGAAATTTATAAGGAAAAACATCAAGGTATAATTATAAAAAATTATAAGTGGAAATTAATTACCATCACGGCCCTCACTGATTGTAGCATTGTCGGCCTGGTCCCCACCACAATAATCAGGTTGCACGCGAGGATAATCTACATCTAGCTCTAAAACTGGGTTATTTCCCTCATCGGTAGTGTTTCTCTCCTAATTTAAACAAAGTTGTTAGACATTAAATTTATGGACAAAAACAAACATATTGAAAGGTTAATTTTTTACCTTATCAGGCATTCTGGATCTTGGGACCTGCCCCAAGCTTCTGCGACGTTCAACTACGGGTTGATAGCTGAAATGGAAAGCGATATTTTTATCTTCCTGTGTAGTTTCTGTTCCGAAGTCATCACCCTACATTACATATTATTGTGTATTTTTAATCATATTTGATAGGATTACAAAAATGTTGGAAGGCGATACAATTAATTATAACATGTTTAGCTACTTAATTACAATTCTTGCGGCTAATTTCAAGTAGCCGCCCTGGCCTAGCTTGTGATGGCCCTTTTTTTCAATCCTAGCTTTGGTTGCCTTTGAGGTGTCAGGAAACCTAGCATCAAAAGATTGAAGTCTGATATGATGTAGCACACTTTTATTTTATACATAGAGAAAATTAAAGCTATTGAATTAAAGTTGTAATTTACCTTGCGGGTCCAGTTGGAATTTTTCCTTCTTTCTTTGCCCTTTTCTCTTTTCCATCATGGATGAGTGCTCTCTGCTCACTCTTTGGAACTGTGAGACGACATTCGTATCTAGGGTTAAATTGCAATTGCGTCCTATAGGTTTCCCTGGTATATTTCAAATATTTGTCAGCTACCCAAGCCACCGTTGTTCTGTCAAATGTGTCGATCCCAAAAATGGATTCTAGATAATATAGAAGTTCTTTTTTCAGGTTGGAATTCTGGGAATTCCACCTTGTGCATATGGTTGGGAAAAAAATTACCAACGCATGGCTCTCCAAAAAACTGTAGAACTCATTGTTTCCTACACAGAAAAAAAAAATATTATGATTAATTTAAAAATAAAAATCATGATAAATATGTTTTAGATAAAGTACATGAAATAGTTAAAATATTAAAATTTACCTGGGAGTTGTACATGCTTTATAGGGACACCTTCATCATTCACCAACAACGTGCCATTAATGGTCCCTGTGGAGCTGACACGTGTAGCTCCAGGAAACACAATAATGTAGTTGGCCATATCAGCCTCATCACTGCCAACATGTTCAGCAGTTGGCTGGGTGTCTTCTTGGGAAGGGTGTGTTTCTTGGATGGCACCTAAAGGAGTAGAAGGTGTACGAGAGGGTTGCTAGGAAATCTCTTGCCCTTGTGTCCCACTACCACCAACACCGGGTTCAGCAAGTGCCAGAAAACGCTACATACAAAAGAAATTTTTGTTAGTTTAGTTAATGTAAAAATTAAAAATCAAACTATCACAATTCATCTCATGTAGAGAAAAAAGAATTTCCTTTTGAATTTTTATTATTACCTGATATGTTTCTAGCTGGCTTGTAAGTTGTTTTATCCTCTCTTTTGTTTCAGGTGTTTGAGGCGCGTCTATCAAATTATTAAATTTCGACCTTGCATCTCGTGCCTTTTTTCGCAACAAGAACACTGGAGATAGGGATGAAGAAAGCTCTTCCTCAAAGAGGGAATCATTAGGCGTACCATGGCTAGGTGTCTGCATATTTGAACAAAATTAATATTATTTCAATTATGTAAATAACTAAAATACTTGAAGATAGATCAATGCTGGCACTTTACATGTTCTTCCGCTAGCCTCTTTCCATGATCATCCCATCTCGGGGTTGTTCCTGTACTGCCCTGATCAGTCTGCCACATTGAAATAAAATTATAAATGTAAAAACTTGAAAACACAAAAATGAAAACTGAAATAATTTCTAATAATACTTCGGAAGACAGAGTTAGAGTTTCAAATATGCCTTGCATTGAATTCAGTCCTGGAAACATGTCATTGCACATTAAGGCACCCAAACAAGAGACGAGTTGACAATGAAGACCTTATTGAATATATTGTTGGAGCAACGTCTAGTAAACTTGTTGTGAATACCTTGAGGACATTTTTGGAGCAACATTGTTGAAGCTGATGGTATAGCATTGTTGGAGACGATCTTGAATGGCCTTGAAGTGAAGCTTTTGGAGCAACTATTGAGAAATCCTTAGAGCATTTAAGTAAGGCACTTTCTATCTTCCATCACCTCTTTCCTTTCAATATCCTTTAAACGATTTTGTTGATATTTAATGTTTGAAATCACGTTATAATTCCTTGATTATATGTGTTTGGGGACTTTCCCTTTGAAATTACCCAAAAATACCCTAGCAATTTTATCTTCAGGATGCATTTCTGACCCTATTGTTCAATATTTTGATTAATAGTAGTAAACATAGAGAGTTAGGGGTATCTTGACTTGGTCTGGTTGGGCCATTATATCCCTAATATATACTAGGGAGAACCCCCCTTGATTTGGAGGAGAGCTAGCCCAAAGTGAAAAGAGGTTGGTGAGGTGACAATGGGGCTATTGAATTACACATGGCATCACACTTTAGCTTTAGGACTTTATCTTGAGAAGTGCGATATTTTTCTATATCAATTCTCAAATTGTTTACAAAACTATTGTTAAGAACTAATAAGAAGTGATGTTGAGGGGTTTTTGGGTATAAGAAACAATACCATTTACAAACTAGAGTTCTCAGTCCTTGGCATTCCTTCACCTGGGCCTAGGGGCACACTAGAATAATTTCACACTAAACCATGCAAACTTAAAAGTAACTTAACAGATTCATAAAGTAATAATAATCATAATTCCTAATTTCCTATTGTACGATATGATGCAAATTATTCAAACATGAAGCAATGAAGACATGCAATGTTTCAAGATTGATGAACCAATACAAGAAGTTAGAAACTACAACTTTGATTCAATACTCTGTGTCCTAACTCCAGGAAGGAATCTAGTTTGTAGTACAGAACATGCATCGTGTATTATCAATTCTTAATTGAAAACAACTAAAGGTCATCTACCTCATCAATTCCTTCCCATTTTGTGTTTTTATGTTATATTCCTTATAAAAGTGTCAAATTTCTCTCAAAGTAAGCAACCATTGAATAAAATAAAAAATAGTTGAGATATGATTGAGAAATGGTCATTTATTTCTTGAAAGGATCTTCACAATTTCTTTGGTTGTTTTTCATCTCAAGAAACAAGAAATGACCTAAGAAAATATCGTGATGTAATATAAGAAACAACACGGTGCAATGGCCATTTTCAAAGCCAAATGATGCCCATTGAGGACATGGCCTTTATTTGGTTCCTGTTTCATAGGAGTTTTAGGTAGAAATGGAACTTTTTTGTACCATCTCCAGTAGTAAAAAGGGAAAAACTTCTTTTTCCATGGGAAATAATTTACCTTTCCTTTTTCAAGATAATCTAAATCACAAAAAATATGAACTATACTATACACATTCTTGGATAATGTGAAAGTGGAAAAGGAATACCCTACACAAGTGATGCACACATGTACATTTGAACACTAATAGATTTTTGTAGTTGAAATGAAATGCTTGTTTTCATTTAAATGTAGGGTTTTTAAAGGAGGGAGAAATAATGGCTGCCAAATTAATAAGTGTTTCTTTGGGGAAAATTTAAATCTTGTATTGGGTGATGAAGATAATAGAGAGTATTGAATCTTGATTCTTGACATTGTGTTTAACTTGAATAACTCAAATGATTATAAATATCAGTGGATGAGTTCTTTTTTTCAAGTATGTCACTCAAAACTCTTATGACAAAGCATTGTATGATGGCTAGCATTTGCTTGTTTCCCTTTCTTCAGTGCAATGTAAAAAGTATATTAATATATTGGAGCACGAATGATAACTACAATTGTTTTCTCTGTAGTATATCCAGCCCCAAGATTATGAAATTTTTTCTCAAGTGGAGCTATTGGTTATTGATGAAGCAGCTGCAATTCCATTGCTTGTTGTAAAGGCTCTTCTCGGGCCATATTTAGTGTTTCTGTGCTCTACTGTAAATGGGTAATAATTATAAATGAGCCAACCACAATCACAGATTTTGTAACCATTCGGTTTCCATGGATAGTGATGATGATATTAACCCTATATATCAGTGATCTATATCTATATGACAATGATCTCAACATTGCCCTTGATATGGTTGTATGGATGTGACCTTTGGTATGTCATCAGAAAATCCCAAAATCTGGAGAACTAAAGCTCATCACTTTCGATCTAGAGTACTACCCTTGTGATAAAGTTGATGACTTTTGATCTCCCATTCTCTACCACTTTGTACTTCACCTTCAGTATAGATCAGACGAAGGGAAATTCATTACTGGGTGTTGAGATGGATGACTTTTTCGAAATAAAATCCATAGCTTAAACTTCATGAAACTGGTGGAGTCAAATTCATGCAAGCACAAACACATCTTACACATCCTCTTTGGAACTCATCCGAAAGAACATTGGAAGACATCTAGAGAGAACCCTACAGCCTAACACAATCCAATGGAATTGACCAAAAAAACCAAAATAGAGTCAACCCTACTATAGGAGGAAGGGCCTATAGTAAGAACTTACCATTTTGCAAGAGCTGAGGGCGACTGTTGTTCTGCAAGAGCTGAGGGCTAACGCTGAGGGCGAATGCAGGGCGAATGCTGTTCTGCAAGAGCTCAGTGCGAATGCTAAGGGTTAATGTTGTTCTGCAAGAGCTCAGGGTGAATGCTGAGGGTGAATGCTGTTCTACAAGAGTTGAGGGCGAATGTTGAGGGTGAATGCTGTTCTGCAAGAGCTGGGGGTGAATGCTGAGGAATAATGTTGTTCTGCAAGAGCAGAGGGCAAACGCTGAGGGAGAATGCAACGCGAATGCTGTTATGCAAGAGCTCAGGGTGAATGATGAGGGAGAATGCTATTCTACAAGTGCTTAGGGAAAATGTTGAGAGTGAATGTTGTTCTGTAAGAGTTCAAGGTGAATGCTGAGGGCGAATGTTGTTCTACAAGAGCTCAGGTCGAATGTTGTTCTGCAAGAGCTGAGGACAAATGCTGAGGAAGAATGTTGTTCTGCAAGAGCAGAGGGTGAATGATGAGGGTGAATGCTAAGGGAAAATGTTTTTTTTCAAGAGATGAGGGTGAATGCTGAGGGCGAATTTTGTTCTGTAAGAGCGAAGGGCGAATGCGCGCGTGATATCAAACATTAATGTAGTTTTTAATGAAATAATTTTTATGTAACGTGCATATAAGTTTCATATTTTTATGTAGCATGCATATAAGTGTCATTATACTGATGGCGAACAAAGCATCGCTATTGTGATGGATGCCTCGAAACGTCGCAATTGTGACACTTAGACATTGTGTCG
Source organism: Pinus albicaulis (assembly GCA_034641835.2). Classification (NCBI taxonomy): domain Eukaryota; kingdom Viridiplantae; phylum Streptophyta; class Pinopsida; order Pinales; family Pinaceae; genus Pinus; species Pinus albicaulis. The sequence continues at coordinate 396,930,089 of CM076583.1, read as the reverse complement.
CACTTGCGACGTTTGGAGGCAGTCGTCACAATAGCGACGCTTTGGGGCATAGTGTCACAGTTGCGATGTCTTCCTCCAAACGTCGCAATTGAGACACTTTGTATAAGTGTCAGTATTGTGACACTTTTCTCTAAACGTTGGTATAGCGACAGTTTCGGGTGGGATTGAAAATATTTGGGGAAATTTTTGACATTTGGTCAAAAGCGTCGAAACCAAGTGTCGGAATTTCCCCCAAATGTACTAGTGGATCCTTATTGGAGATCTCAGATTTTGATAGAGTACTCCAAGGATCTTGGTGCATGCATGATTCTTGATGACCCAGATAGAGATGACAGATACATGGTGGATGATGTGGTCATCTATTTTCATGGCAGAGTCTTCCTAACTAGAGCTTCTAGTCTCTGGGAGAAATTGTTACATGTAGCACATGAGGACTTCTCTTCTATGCACCTTGATGCATATTTCCAGTTGATGGAGGAGTTCACTTGGGAGGGCATCTAGCATGACATATATCACCATATGGAGATATTCATAGCCTGAATGGTGATATAGAGGATGTCACAGCTACCTTCCAACTCATTGGGAGTGAGGGAGAATTTCCAGTTGAGCCATTTCAGCTCAAGACCTCAAGTACATAATGGAGGAGGTATCATTTTATGTTTTGTATTGTACTTTCCTTATTTGAGCAGCATGATGTATTGAGAAGAGTTGCTTCTTATTTCATATTGTATGATGATGTACTTGTAGCTACTTGTAGCATTGATCTTGGATATCTTTCTGATGAGCTGTGGGGGAAGCCATATGTCTCTTGGTGTGCACCATTGGCACCATATTGTAACTTCATCTTTACATCTCATGAGATGACTGTGGTAGTAAACAAGTGGTTGGAAAAGAACTTTTTATTTCTTCTTTTGATGTAGGCAAAGGATGCATTGCGCTGGTTCCATGAAAAGGACGATGATGCACTCTCTGGTTGTCAGTTGGCAACTTTTTTTTATTGTATCATTCTTCCATGTATGTCTGATGTGTTTTTGTTCAAAGGAAGCTTGTATGAGGGAGATATGAGGCAGCAAAAAAAAAATTTGTTGCTATGGGTGCACTGGGGAGAGTATGGGAAAAATTCTTCCCATACTTCTCATGATATTTCTGAAGAGAAGGAAGGCACATTCATGGTGCAAGGAGGCTACCCTTCAGTATTGGAGGGTCATGAAAGACTTCCATGTTAGAAGGATATATTCTCACATAGTAGCATAATGGTGGATGGCTTTGGCATGTGGAATTTCGAAGGGAGGAGTCCTGGAGCCTTATTCTTAAGGCCTACAACGATGTCACATAGGAGCATGTTCTTATGGATGAGATATTCCAAGGGAAGGAGGTATCCCTTCTTCTTGCAGATTTTTATGAGGGAATCCTCATGGGGGAACTTATACATGGGCCTCACTTTCAGCTCACACATTATACAAGGTAGGAAATACATTAATGTGCTTATTTATTACTCTATTGAGTATTGGTACTTTCTCACCATATGTAAACAGTGCATTGCTCCTTATGAGAGCAAGAGTATTTTTGGGCTTCATGGTCACTTTAGGGCCAATGTTTATGATGATAGTAGCCCATATATACATGAAATTTGGAAAGTGTATTGTTATTTTATATATGTACAACTGATATACATTTATTCTTACTTCCCCATGTTGGGAGAACAAACATATACAGATTGTAACTTGTTGCAGGACCACTTGCCATATCACATTCTCAAGCAGCAGTTGGGAGAACTGCGCTATATCCACTAGAGAGACCATATGTAACATCCAAATGTGGAAATAACCTTCAGCCATCTTCTTATTTTGGTGCCATGGGGTGATGATGTGCCATTCATCTTGAATGGAATGGTTCGGGTTGGCATGACTCATGATTTCAGAGGAAGAGTATTTGGAGGCTCAATCTTCTTCTTGCCATCGGAGGGAAATCATGTCTTAGACCAAGATCAGCATGCCCTCTATACTTATCATGAGTGGAGAGGAGGAAAAAATGGGATAGGCCCTCTTTCCTATCACATTCACTTACTCATCCCACCTACATTTCAGGAGCACAAGGTGGAAGAGACTTTTCATGAGTTACCATGTTAAAGGGTAACTCACTTCATTTGGATGATTGCATGGGTGAGAGAGGCACTCATTCAACATGTTTATCATCACTCATAATTTTTGGAGGCCATGAGACAGCTAGCATGTTTCCAGTCACACTTTCCACCTTTGATTGATGCTGACACTTTGGTTTTACACCCTTGGGAGGAAGCATTGGATGACAGTTTATTTACAGATTCTCTTGATGAAGTGATGGAGGCTATTTATGGGAGGCCACATGAGGAGGAGGGGAGATATTTTTCTCTCCTTATTCATTTTCTTGAGGACAAGCAAATATTTTGGAGGGGAGGACTGTAATGTTCCCATAATTTTAGCTTCCAAGCTAAATAGAACATTAGAGTTAGCAGCAATTGTAGCCGGTAAATAAATGGGTAGAAAAGCCCATAAGTCTCCTAACGAGGATAAAAAAACTCCAAGTGTGAAAGGAGACCCTATTTCAAGCTTAATAAAACACCTACATGTGTGAAAAAAGATAAAATGAAGCTTCTTTGACCAATTCAACGGTGCAGTTTTAGTGGAGGAGGAATCCTAGGATGAATAACACAATTTTGGAGGGAAATGTAACTAGGGTTAGAAGTAACCTAAGTGAGTGGGGCCAAGGGAAATAAAACTCACATATTATATAAGGAATAGGATGGCAGAATTATTCATTATGTTGTAGATTATTATTCTTGGCTGCCAAGAATTGTTGCTGCTTGCTGCTTAGTAAAGCTGCAGTGTTGTTTAGCACTGGGTGTTCCTGGGTGGGAATCCCACCTCTTTCCTTTGAGGAGCTCATTGGGAGAGTTTTTATTCATAATTACACATCAGGTTTTTAGGCCAAGCATCAGCCATCTTCATCAGCACAACTTTGTCAGAGATTGTGTAGTGTTGCTAGGTGCAGCAGTGGAAGGGATTGGAATCCCGACTTCTGAGCTAGTTTCTCATTCGGGGAAGGTTTACTTCACTTGAGAGATGTGTTTGGAGAGCTCAAGAGCTTATTTCAGATCTGTGGTATCATATCACACATTTCCCATACATTCCCAGTGTTTTTTCTGCTAGGGAATGCGTTATTTTGGAGGCAGTGCCTAGTGCATGGTTTGGTGGCTCCGTTGCTAAGTTTCCTTGTGATTGAGAGGTTCATCCTTTCATGGGAGGGAGCCCTTGAGGGATATTCATAATATAATAAATAATTTCATCCTTTTACACTCATGTGCTTCAGTGTTGTAGTGATAATTTAGTGACTTCCTGAATATCACATTTGTATACAGAGTGTTTGGACAAGAAACCCTTGCCGGTTTCTTTTGTATCTTGTATAAGGAGATTAGAACTTTGTTCTTCAGAATTTTAATCAGTAAATGAGTATATATAATTGATTCTTTCATCTATGTGTGTAAACCATCTCTTATACTGTGCATTCCATTAAGCAACAACTCCGGTAAAATGTAGTTTTGGTGTTTTAGTACTTTTTGGCAATCCTAGGTGTGGGAGATCTGTTTAACCCACCTAGTTTTCTTTGTTTCAGCTCATTTATTGGATTTAGGTTTCTTATTGATTAATATATGGGATCCAAGAGTCCATTTCAATGTTTTATTACATTTTTTTCTAGAAATTCATTTTTTATGCTTGATTCATGAGCAATCCTGAAAAAGGAATATTAAAACCACCTCGGTTTTTCCATCTGTTTGTGGATGAAAAGCGGTACTCTTTTTCAAATTTGTGTCCATCATTATCCATAGATTGGACCAAAAATTCCCAACGAATCTAGAATCCCTATCACTAACAATAGAAGTTAGCTATCCAAAATGAACCGAAACATGATGAAAATAAAGTTCAAGAGTTTGTTCAACAGTAATGGTTTTCTTACATGGCATAAGTATACACATTTTACTGAATCTATCCACAACTACATAAATATAATCATGTTGTTTTCTTGACATAGGTATACCTCCAAAAAATTCCATGGAGACACTCTCCCATGGCCTTGACGGTACCGGTAGTGGCATGTACAACCCAAGCTTCCTATTACTAGGCTTACTTGTTGCACACATAGAACAACCTCTTATAAAACGTGACACACTATCTATCATGTGAGGAAAATAGAAATACCTCTGTAGATGCACCACTATTTTTATTATCCCAAAGTGTCCAGCAATAAGAGATGAATGAGATTCTCTCATGACACTTAGCCTCTCTCCTTGTGGTATACACAACTTTCCCAAATGAAACAATAAATTGTTATGCATGTGATAACTTTTTTCTTCAACTTGATTCTCTTCACTCAAACTAGCATACACATCTTGAAAATCAATGTCATGTGCATATTGTTCTATGTCACTCTCATGTACAACAGAATCATTTTTGAGTAATGTAGAAGCACTAATGATTGGTCTTGAAAGAATATCAACAACTTTATTGAAAATAAATTTATTGTACCTTATAACCAAGTGAAACTATTGAGGAAATCCCATCCACCTAAAATGTATTGATTGCTACAATTTTGTTTGCGACTCCAAGTACTGTAATGGTTGGTGATCGGTATGCACAATAGTCTCTTTACCCATAAAGTAGTGTTTCCACTTCTTGACACTTTGTACCAGTGCATATAGTTATTTGTCATATGTAGGATAATTAGTCACATTACCATTAAATGTTTCAGAATGAAAAGTGATATGCTTACCATGTTGCAAAGAACTACGCCATGGCATAATCACTAGCACCAGTTTGAATCTCGAATGGTTGTCTCAAATTTGGTAATGAAAGGATTGGAGCTGAACTGATCTTGTCTTTTAAAGCTTCGAAAGCTTATTGTTTTTTTTCTTTCCATTTGAAGTCTTTCTTCACACTTTTCCCTGCATGCAAAGGAGTTGTGATGGAAGAAAATTTAGCAATAAACTTTCTCCAATATTGAGCTACACCTAAGAAACTTCTTACCTCGGATACTGTTTTGGGTGTGGACCAATTCACAATGGCTTTCACTTTAGAAAAATAAATTCTCAACTCTCCTCCTTCTACAATATATCCCAAATAGACCAATTAAGTCTTTCCAAACTCACACTATGACATCTTAAGAAACAATTTCTCTTTCTTCAAAATATCAAGCACTGTATTCACACGCAAGACATGATCTTCTCTTGTTTTTCTGAAAATCAATATGTCATCCGAGTACACAATCACAAATTCATCATGGAATGGATGAAAAACACTATCCATAACAGGCATGAAAGTTTCCGCTGCATTACACAAACCAAATGGCATAACTAGCCACTCAAAGAGTCCTAATTTGGTTTTGAATGAAATTTTCCATATATCATTTTCTGCAATTCTTACTTGATGATATCCACTTCGTAAATATAAATTATTGAAAAAAATTGCTTCTTTCAGATGATCAAGAAAATCATCTAATCTTGGGAGTGGGTAATGATTCTTTACCATTATTTTGTTGAAAGCTTGGAAGTCTACAGACATGCACCAAGTCCTGTCTTTCTTTGGAATCAAGACTATCAGTGAACTGCATGGCAAGGTGCTTAGCCTTATGATTCCTTTTTCCAGCTTATCTTTGATTTGCCCCTTTATTTCAACATTATCCATTACCAACATGTGATACATACCAATGTTTGGAAGAGGACAATCTTGATGCAACTGAATCTCATGTTGAATCTCTCTTTTTGGAGGCAATCCTATTAGCTACTGAAAATATCATGATATGGATTAAATACATCATATAAATTGGATTTCAACTTAGGATCAAATCCCTCAAATGAATCATGATTAACATCATCTTTAGGCTTAATCATAAGAAGAACGAAATTATTACTAGCATTTACCAGTAAAAATGTTTTTTTTCTTGTGATGTGCTCTAACAATGAAATCCTTGCCATATTTGAATAAATGATACTTTTTCTCATGGAGATGGAAGATCTCTTTCCTGTCATATAGGTAAGGACTCCCCAACACAATACCTATTATGTCAAGAGGAACCACATCTAATTCAACTATGTCAACAAAATTTGCAGTGATTGCAAACCACAATATACATTTCTTTGAAACCTGTAAATGTGCATCCTTACAAATCCAGCCCAATGAATATGGTTTTGAATGTGGTATGGTCTCAAGGTCAAGTTTCTTGACCAATTCTTCAAATATTAAATTTTCTTGTGACCCACTGTTAAACAATGTTTCAATCTTGGTATGGTTAGATATGACCCTCACATGAAACAATTCTATTCTTTCTTCATTTGGAGTGTTTATGTGATAGTTTGATGTACTATTATAGGGTTTAGTTTCAATTTATTTTCCCTTCACATTCTTCAATCCCATGGCTATAATCTTAGATTCATCACTTGAATCATATCCTAAATCATGTTGAGTTGTAGCTGTAGTTTTCTGCTTCCCTTTCATATTGGGTTTCTTTGGCCTCGTTTCAGGATGTAATTTCCAACAATGAGTTTCATTGTGGACTTTCTTTGAACAATGTTTAGAAACCAAATTTTCTCCCTCTTTCTTAACATATGAATTAATTTTTCATTTACCTTTTGAGGTATTCTCTTTGGCTTTACCCTTAAAAGGTTTCTTTCTACCCTCTTCAGAAATGTTCTTCTCTCTAGCTTCTAGATGTGTTGCCTGAACACATACTTCATCTATAATGGTGGGGTTAAACATGAGAATAGTACGTTTAAGGTAGCTATGTAAGCATCCTATGTACTTGAGAAAAGTATCATGGCTCTGAAAATCTACCCCTAATAAGAGAGCTCTTCTCCTAAAATATTGGGTATATTCTTGCACATTTTGTCCCTTCAATTGCCTAAAGTTTTTCCAGTTCATTATGGATTTCTACATATGAGCTAATCGATAAAAAAATTTCTTTATAGCAGTAATGAAATATGACCATGATAGAATAATCTTACCATTTTTCTTGATCTCATCCTTTGTCTTGGCTTCCCACCAAACAAGTGTTTCACCTTCCATTCTCAATGAAGCTAATTGGATTTTTGTATCATCATCTTGAAGGTTTTGGAATCTCAAATAGACCTCCAATTGCCTAATTCAATTATCAAAATTTTCTGCATTGACTTCACGATTAAAAATTGGCAATTCAAACTTAACATCAATTTTTAAAAAATAACTTTTACCAGTGTTCTTTGACTTGTGTGGCTGATGTATTGAAGTAGAAGTAAAGGATGATGATGACGAGGGTGAGGATGATGGCTCTCCATTGCCTCCATTTCCTCCATATCCCTTCTTTGACTTATCTTCATCATTGTGACCTCCTGAAGATCCTTTTCCTTCCTTGCGAAGTTTGGATCCTTCTCCTTCCAGTATCTCATTCGTTTCCTGATAAAGGATTCTAGCCATCTCAGTCATGTCCAAAAACTCTTTCTTGAACACTCTTTCTTCCTCTTTGGGATGAAATTCTTCATGGATTTCTCCTTCCTCATGAGGCATACTTAATGTAGCATTTTCTTCCATACAAGGTGAACTAGGTGGTGGATATTGTGGCAATATTGTTGTCCTTTGCTTTGGCTCTTCTTGAGAGCCTTCTTCTCCCACCAATTTTCCTTCTCCTCTTTTGAGCCTGAGCCTAGCAAGAATCTAAAAACTTGCAAACAGTTAAAAACTTATTTGCACTAAACAACACTAGAGAATAAAACTCTAGCTCTGATACCTATCTGATTTGAAATGACTGTATTATTTTTGTTGTGCTAAGTGTCTTTTTAGTTTATAAACATGTGCATAAATAGTTCATTAGTTTTCTTAAGGATTGAGGTGTTTTCCATGAAATTTAGATGATTTTAGGTGAATTAGAAGCATGAAATAAGCACAAATAACACTTAAAAACAGTGTAAAATAGATAAATAAGTCACCACATATAATTTACACAACATGCATGATGAAGCAGTTCACCCCTCCTAGGCTACATCTACTGGTCCAACTCCCAATGGCATGTCAATATTTCATTATGCTCAAAATTTTGCAAATACATGTAGTTGGAGGCCTCTAATGGCTATTTTCTCTGCACCAATGGCTTTAGAATGCTCCAATTAGAAAAAATGACTCTTCATTCACCTAGAATGGGAAAAAAAGAGTCTCCTACTCTTTTTCCTAGTTACACCAATAAAAACTCCACTAAAAGTGGAGGACTCCCCTTAACTGGAGCTAATTTACTGAATTCCAACAAGAATAATGCACCCACCTAAACCGCCATCGAATAAACTATGGCATTAAATGGTTACGGTTGGGAAGTTGGGCACATGCACTCCAAACCACGGTCTTAATAATTGTTAGCAGAATCGTCGGAGAAAACTGCGCGGAGATGGTATTTAGTGTGGCCACGTGACAACACCAAAAATGTTGGTGGGATGCGGGTTGTAGGTTAGCTGAATGCGTGGAGATTGACGGTGATCGTTGGCATGTGACAAGTATAACACTGAACTACTAGCAGATTTTTAAACTATCGGAGGTTACATTTAATGTTATGGTTGCAATGTTATATGTGACAAACCACTGTGGGGACTATTGGTGGGTTGGGACTGTCGGCGGTCCCTGAGCCCCAAAATTCAATACAATGAAACTTAAATAGAACCCACAACCCTTAAGGTTAAGAAACAACATGTGGCTCGGGCAGTGTGGTGTGTGCGCGCTCTGCCGGAGGTTGTGGGGTCAAGCTCTACAGACCTCACCAAAATTTTAGAATGTGGTTCAAGGGCCATGTGGCGGCCTCAAGGCTAGCCACTTGGCACCTTCCAATTGGCCCTCAAAAATTAAACATACAACCATTTGAACAATAAATTGTGCCACTTGTCATCCTGGCGTTGGTTATGAGAAAAGGAATATTCCTTAGAATATTCCATTTCGCTGATTGTACCTCCACACTGCTAACTGTGCATCCTAGTCAAACCTGTCGCAAATTTTACCTGTTTGGCATTTTGATCAGAATGTGATATCTCCCTCATACGACATCGATTTTTCAAACCATTCGTGGCACCAGAATCAAGATAGATGAGATATACACAACCATATTGGTTTCAACCCAATCCTGTAACTTTGAATTTTGAGCAAAATTTATGAACTCCTAATCAGCAAAACCCTAGGCAGTTGACATCTTCAAAGTAGTTTCTAGTAAAATGTGAGAAAGTGATTTCAATGAAATTTGAGGGATCATATCTTAGTATATTCCACCCTTTATGGTGTTTTATTTTCTCTGATGGTGAAGAATCTTCTTCCATGATGAAATTTAGATGATAGACAAGAAAAACAGTGAAGTTTTCTGCTTTGAAGGAAAGAGGTGGTATGATGGACTTGGAAGTTGCCTAATTTTTTAAGGAAATTCAGTGGAATAGAGAATGAGCTTAGTAAATTGGGGAAGAAGGAAATTTGGTAAATGATTCAGTGGAAGGGGTAGAAAAAGCCTAAACATTGTCCTACCCTAGAAAGACATAGGATAGATTTAGGGTTTGTAGGGAAATGATAGAAGATGAAGGGAAATGGCTTTGTGATGGATGGAGGTGATGTATAAAATGTAAAAAGTGATGTAGGGACTAGGAAATTACGGTTTAAAGAAGAAATTTATCTTTTCGAGACCAACACCATGAAATTCATGCAAACCCTAGGATACTAAGCTTGTGTTCAATTTCTTGGCATGAAAAGAAAAGGAGGGCATGAACATGTGTAAAATTACTTGTTATAAAGCTTAGAGGGTGAAAAATATGGAGTGGAGCTCTGAAAAATTTAATTTTGTGGTGAAATGGCAAGTTTGGGCAACTCTATCCCGTTCAAATAACAAGCCACTGGTGCGCAATGCTTATGCGCAATGCAGTCTCCCTATGCACAGTGCGTTCCTCTAGAAGCACAATGTAATGTCCCTTTTGGGAGATTCTCAAGATTATATGTCAGAGATGGAATATAGAGGAATTTAATAGTTATGTTACCTATGAAAAGAGGGTGAGAACCAGAGGCTACCTGGCCAACTGTAGACTCTGCCTATAGAACTTGGAATAATCCCAATTCGGGACTCTCAACAAGGCCTCCAACGAAAACGTTTTATAAGAAAATATGAGCAATGAAAACATAGATCAAGGATGGAATTCCCTCATTCAAGATGTATGTGACATGTATATGCAATTTAAGCAGAAAAAAATAATTTTAAGCATGTTAAACAGATCTCCCGGAAACAAGACTAGCTAGAAATCAGCTAAAGAGAGAGACTGTTGCAAAATGAAAACCCCAGCTACTAGAATTGCGCAGATATGACTGAAGCTCAAAGGAGGTCAGCCAAAGATCCAATAATTTAGTACTATACCAGTAAATCAGATTTAAAAATGATTCCATTTTCTTTATAACTGATTACAAAAAGAACTAGGGCAAGATTCCTTCAGAAATAAGAGCTGCAACTAGAAATAAACTTCAGAAATACATAGACAGCGTTATTTTCCAGATGGTTCAGATGTTTTACATTAAATTTAAGATATAGGAAAGATATATGGATGAAACATTAGATATAATACAGATCTAGAAGCTACAATACTTTAAGAACAAGATCCAATTGGAATTACATCAAAATACTGCATATTAAGCTATAGATCTGAATTACAATATACTGTGCTGCAGAAAAACCAGAAATTTCTGAAGACAACTTTTATTACTGAAATAGATCAGTTCTATAGAGACATGGATCGGCAACCCAATCCATGGATCACGAAGGGAAGGAAAGGCTAACACCAAGAGATATCCTCCAAACTGATAGCAAACTGAAATAACAAAGCCCTCTCACAAAATAACGCAGTATAGAGCAGAAACTGCGCAGAGGGTGAAGGAGACTGAATACATGGAATGAAAAGTACAGATATGATATAAAATATGGATCAGATAACTCCTTGGAGGCTGAATAACACTCTCCAGTAGAGAAAGTCTTTCGAAAACAACTAGATCTAAGCAGATCTACAATGCCACTTGCTACAAAAATAGCAGTTGCAAAACCCTCAATGGGCTAGTGTTGATCATGAAATACAGAGCTTGGTATCAAACTAGATAGTAGCCAACTTCAGCAAATAACTCCTCCAATGATCCTCAAGGAAAGATATGAAATCCCTAAACAGGAATTCCAATCATAATCCTCCACTAAACAACAGAGAATGGTATTTTTCTAAGCAGACAAATACTTCAGAAATATAATTCATCAACAACCTCTTCATGTGTATTCTCGTCCTTTTTATAACATGAGATGGCCTTTGAAAACCCTAAACCACTTGGATTATTTTATCCTTTTCACGTTAGAAGCTCCCTTCTAGAACTGCGCAGTCCCTCTTATTTATGCATTGAACCTAGACAGCGCGATTGATTTGGTCAAGGTGGACCCAATTTTTGACTCAGTCCTCTTTCACACCTACAAGTGATTATTTACATAGCCCAGATTTTTCTTTTTTCACATGGGCATTGATTTATTAGGATTTTTACATGTCCTCCCTTATTTATTTATTCATAAAACATAAAATAAATCAAAATTCAATTTCTCCTCTTAGCTAAGGCTAAGTAAGGACATTACAGTCCTCCCCCTCAAAATGTTGGTTGTCCTCAAGCAACTGGTAGGGTAAGAGTTGTGTCTCTTCTCCTTCTACATTGATGACACCATCAAGAATAAACCTCTCTTCATGAAGCAAGTGTTCACCAAGGAAATACATCAAAAACCACTCCTCCAATGCTAGCATAATAGTTTCATAGTTTTCCCATTCAAGAGTTTAAAACTCAACAGAAATATGCATGGCTGAACCAATGTCACATCAGAAACATGTATCATGAAGTACTAGATATAGTTCCATCCCATGTGGAACATGTACACTACTGAATCTTTGCCCATACATACCCATAAACAAAACCAATATGTCATCTATGTATGGTAGCAAAATCACATAAAGGCAAACTGTAATTTGCACATGAGGAGGTGGGTCACAATCCCACATAAGGTACCAGTGAAGTACACACCTTGTTCTGAGTAGATCTGAATGTGATAGGTGTTACTCTCACCACATATTTTCTGCATAAGCCACTTTGACATGGCTGAAAGTGAAACTCTCATTAGGTGCCTTTGGAAAGCACCCATCATGAAAAACAATCTTCCTTTGCACCTCAAGTGAGTGGCCAGCTTTGGAGTTTTAATTGGCCCCATCTTTGCCATGAGATATACATGTAATATTACTCCTTGTAGGAGCCATGGCTTGCATACATATGGTAAGAGAGTGTGCCAAATTAGAAAAATAAACTTGCTCTACAAGATAAGATTTCTTACCATACAAATCTCCCATACTCATAGAGTTAGGCATGGGCTTTTCCCCTCTTTTGAGAGAAGAAAGAGATGGCTAAAATATATCCTGCATAGGATCCTTTGGCTGCCCCATATCCACATATCTATTACACTCTTGTAAGTGCTGATTTAGTTCCTCCCAATCATAATTTTGATGTAGCTCCTCCTGCATACCCTCCCAATCAAAACTCTTTAGGATTAGGGAGTAGATTTTTGCTAATTGCATGTAACTGGAAAGGAACTCCTTGTGTGACCTTTGTAGTATTTCTTGCTTAAGCTTTGAGGATTGAGAGAAGAATACTTTTCCAAGATGATAGATGACCCCTTCATGGACCATATAGCCTCCTCCTTGCTCTATGCCATCTAAAATCATCCCGGTGTGCAGATCTTTGGAGTACTCTACAAGGATCTGAGACTTCCAATATGGATCTACACTTCTCAACAAGGACAACACTATAGATGTATCTATGGTGGTGCTTTCCTTGTTGCTGCTTGCTCCTTTTGCATTATGCATGCCAAAATTTTTTGTAGGAAGGCTGATCCTCCCCTTTGCTTCCTTCCACAGCATAGTGACTCTTTCTTCCATTATTTCAGCACTTGTTGAAGCTTTCTCCACATAATTTAATGGCATCCCAAGAGGCTTTCCATGATTTAGGAATGTCCCTTGTAGCAATCTCATGAACATGAGAGAAGGAACCATAAGATCCCTACCCTCACTACGCAAATCCATCTTTGTTGTGTGGGTAGAGACATCAAGTGAAAGGTAGGTGTGCATGCCTTGAATAACTTGTTGCTTCCCACTCATCAAATCCACCCACTCCATCTGCAAGGCCTTCCAATCAGTGGTGTCTTTTCCCAAAGTAATCAACCATTGGAAACCCAATATGATGTCCATATCTGGTATGTCTACCACAAAGAAGTGGTCCCTCAAAGTGTAGGTCCCCATAGTCACAAAAAGTGAGGGAACATACTACATGCACTGCATAGTTATGTCCCCCAGAACCAAAATAGAGAACCCATCAAAAGAATAAGTAGGGATCCCTCTCCTCTGCACAAAGTGAGCATCAATAAAATTGTGGGTTGCTCCACTGTCAATAAGAATAGATACTCTTTGGTCCATGACTGAACCCTACACTCTAAGAGTCACATATTTGGGCACTCCCCTCAAAGAAGCAAGAGTCCCACTGGTTGGAGCAAATGCTCCTTCTTCTTCCCTGGATGATGATGGATCCTCCTCCTCATCATCACCAGTGTTGTGACCTCTCCTAGGTCCATCATTGCCTTCCTCCTCCTAAAAATCAGAGAAGACTTCAATATAATGTGCTCTCCCAGCAACACATTTATGTCCCGGCACCCATGATTCTTGTCAAGTAAAACATAATTTATTCTTTCTCAACTCCCTCCAGAGCTCATTGTCAAGAAGATTTTTCTGTGAGCTCTTCTTGGGTGGAGTAGCTTTCCCTTCCTTCCCTTTAGAAGAGTAAGTGGCTTTGCTAGGAAGGGTTGCCTTTGCTCTTGGCAAGGAATCTTAGAGATCTCTTGTTCATTCAATGGCATCATGCAGTGTGGTGGGTTTGGTAGACTTGACCAAACCATGCAAAGGTTCGTCCAAGCCATATATGAACATATAAAATCTCCTTGCAACTGAAATATTAGGAACCATGACAGACAGCGTCAAAAATTTAGAAATATAGGCATCATCATCTCCTATCTGCTTAAGCTTGGCTAAGATTATGAAAGGGGCCTCTAGATCCTTTCGATCAAATATTTCCACTAGTATCTTAGTGAACTCAGCGTAATTGGACACATGGTTGTGCCCCAATGTAGAAAGTCCATGAAACCACCAGTTGTGGGCTTCTCCATCAAAACTCAGTGCAGCAATCTTAATGGATTCTGCTTCAAGCACTTTATTCAGCTAGAAGTAGATGTCCAACTTTTCCACCCATGCTTTAGCTGAACAAGATGGTGATCCATCAAACTTAGGCAAGAAGAACCTACCCATGGTGTGGTGCCTCCCATGAAGGAAACCTCCATCTCTATACTGCTGCAATGGCCTCCTCCGGTCCTTTAGATGGCAGAAATCTTGAAAGCTCAAGTTATGCTTGAACCTTTGGCTTTGTTAATCATATTCTGAAAAATAACCTTCCAAAGAGGTTGACTCTTGAAGCCCTTCATTCTCTACAGCCAAGAAGGTAGGCATTGTAGAGTGTTGTGAGATCTGTGGAGCTTGTGGCAAGCTCACCGGTGGACCAGTCCCAAACTGAGAAATTTCTGAACTGTCTCCTTGATGGAGTCTTCTAAGGGGCTCCCTCATTCTTTCTATCCTCATCTCAATTATTTCCTTGGAGAGATCTTGCATGGTTTCCAAGATATTTTTTTGCAAACTCTTCTGCCTCCTTATCTTTTTCATTCAACTCAGGGCCTTTCCCCTTGTCTTGACCCTTGTCAAGGTCAATAGTAGTATAGTCATAATTTCTATGACTTCTATTCTAGTATCTCCTCTCCCTCTCATAAAGAGGATCTTCATCTTCAGAATGCAGCATGACTAAGGCTCCAAAGCTGGCACGGGTTGTGCCAAGAGTGGAGCTTTGATACCACAGTAATGTCCCTTTTTGGAGATTCTCAAGATTCTATGTTAGAGATGGAATACAAAGGAATTTACTGGTTATTTCACCTCTGAAAATAGGGTGAGAACTAGAGGCTACCTGGCCAACTGTAGACTCTGCCTATAGAACTTGGAATAATCCCAATTCAGGACTCTCAACAAGGCCTCCAATGAAAACGTTTTATAAGAAAATATGAGCAATGAAAACATGGATCAGGTCTAATATTCCCTCATTCAAGCTGTATGTGACATTTATATGAAATTTCAGCAGAAAAAAATAAGTTTAAGCATGTTAAACAGATCTCCCGGAAACAAGACTAGCTAGAAATCAGCTTAAGAGAGAGACTGTTGCAAAATGAAAACCCCAGCTACTAGAATTGCGCAGATCTGAATGAAGCTCAAAGGAGGTCAGCCAAAGATCTGATACTTCAGTATTATATCAATAAATCATATTTACAAATGATTCCATTGCCTTTATAACTAATTACAAAAATAACTAGGGCAAGATCCCTTCAGAAATAAGAGCTGCAACTAGAAATAAACTGCAGAAATACATAGACAGCGTTATTTTATAGGTGGTTCAGCTGATATACATTAAATTTTAGATCTTGGAAATATATATGGATGAAACATCAGATCTAATACAGATCTAGAAGCTACAATACTTTAAGAACAAGATCCAATTGGAATTACATCAAAATACTGCATATTAAGCTGTAGATCTGAATTACAATATACTGTGATGCAGAAAACCCAGAAATTTCTGAAGATAACTTTTATTACTGAAATAGATCAGATCTATAGAGACATGGATCAGCAACCCAATCCATGGATCATCAATGGAAGGCAAGGCTAACACCAAGAGATCTCCTCTAAACTGATAGCAAACTGAAATAACAAAGCAATCTCACAAAATAACGCAGTATAGAGCAGAAACTACGCAGAGGGTGAAGGAGAATGAATACATGGAATGAAAATTACAGATATGATATAAAATATGGATCATCTAACTCCTTGGAGGCTGAATAACACTCGCCAATAGAGAAAGCCTCTCAAAAACAACTAGATCTAAGCATATCTACAATGCCATTTTCTACAAAAATAGCAGCTGCAAAACCCTCAATGGGCCAACGCTGCTCATGAAAGACAGAGCTTGGTCTCAAACCAGATAGTGGCCAACTTCAGCATAGAACTCCTCCAATGATCCTCAAGGGAAGAGATGAAATCCCTAAACAGGAATTCCAATCACAATCCTCCACTAAATAGCAGGGAATGGTATTTGTCTAAGCAGACAAATACTTTAGAAATATAATTCATCAACAACCTCTTCATGTGTCTTCTCCTCCTTTTTAGAACATGAGATGGCCTTTTCAAACCCTAAACCACTTGGATGAGTTGGTCCTTTTCACATTAGAATCTCCCTTCTAGAACTGCGCAGTCCCTCTTGGTGATGCATTGAACCTAGACAACACAGTTGATTTGATCAAGGTGGACCTAATCTTTGACTCAATTCTCTTTCACACCTGCAAGTGATTATTTAAATAGCCCAGATTTGTCTTTGTTCACATGGGCATTGATTTATTAGGAGTTTTACATATCCTCCTTTATTCATTTATTCATAAAACATAAAATAAATCAAAATTCAATGTCTCCTCTTAGCTAAGGCTAAGTAGGGACATTACACACAATGCAATGTTTGTCTGCACAATGCCTTCAAATGTTTTCCATTTTGAGCAAAAAAACCATGATTTTCTCACCAAAGGAGGAATGAGGTCGATGATGAGAGGTAATGAGAATGAAAATGAAATATGTTTGTGACTTTTTGGCCCTTTTATAAATATGAAATGACTCTCTTTGAGTGATTTTGGGCCCCAAAATTCTTTTTGAAGCATTAAATTAATTCTTTTGAACTTTGTAAAGTTTGGAATTTGTAAACTTGAACTTTTTGTGGTTTTTTTGGAACATTGAATCTCTTTGGAGCTTTGAATTTTTTCAAAAATTGAACTACAACTTTAGTAACATGAAGTTATTATTACATATAGAAACATAAAATTACATTTTTTCAAATCAAAATTCATTCAAGAAACTTTCTTTTTTACCACTCCTCCAATTTCCAGATTTTATGAACGAAATGATAGTTTTGGGGACCTTAAACCCTAATAACCTAATAGAGACACTAAACTGAATGAAATCATGGTAATGATGACTGAAATTATGATGAAAATATTTGAATAATGATACACACAGTTGATTGATGACATGGACCAACAATTTAATAATTTTGGAAGGAGTGGAAAATAGTCCTAAACCTAATGCCCAATGACCAAATTTTTGCTTGAAATCCTAGTGAAAATACATGATAAGGGTCCATTTAATCAGTGGTGACAGGATGCAAAGACTGACACTAACAACTCCTTTTGATTTTAGGACCTTTGCACCATTTTCTGAGTCTTTTTATTCCGAAGTTGATAGTGAAGTATGGTCTAATTTCTACAAATTTAAAGGCTTAGTGGA
The DNA here is from genome assembly GCA_034641835.2 of Pinus albicaulis. Taxonomy (NCBI): domain Eukaryota; kingdom Viridiplantae; phylum Streptophyta; class Pinopsida; order Pinales; family Pinaceae; genus Pinus; species Pinus albicaulis. The sequence continues at coordinate 396,912,547 of CM076583.1, read as the reverse complement.
TAAGTTTTAAGAAACTTTTGAAATAGATTATTTACAATATTAACAACACACTTTTTCTTCCCCACCTATCATTACACCTTATCATATGGATACATCATCATCCCTTCCTTTCATTCCATCGTTACCTCTGCAAGTTTTCACTCCATCAGCACCTCCACGACCTCCTCCATTAGTCATGGCCAGATTTTCTCCATTGATCATACCTCAAAAACTCACTACGCTACCTCAAAAATATGGTCAGAGACTCCCTCTTTTTGATGGAACATCATATGTTACTCATTATAAACACATTTCCAAAGTGATTGATTTCATAGATCTTGAAGAGATTGGCAATGACGATGCCAAGATGCGCATCATTGCATAGAGTTTCTAAGGAGAGGTTAAGAAATGGTTTCACTCTCTCATATCTATCTCGATAGGTACTTCACAACATCTAATTGGCTTGTTTATGGAGAAATGGGAAGAAAATAATCCATTATAGATTCTGGCTGAGTATAATGCCTTGAAAAGGAATCCCAATGATTATGTCCAAGACTTTACAGTTAGATTCAATAAAATGTATGATTCAATTTTTGAGAATATTAAGGCTCCTCCAGACCTCACTTTACTTCATTTCCATGATGTTTTCGATCCTGACATGGCCTATCAGCTGAGGGAAATAAACCCATCAACTCTTGAAGAAATGCAGAGCAATGCAGTGAGCGTGGAATCTAATTTGATCATCAAGAAGTATAAAATCAATACTGAGAAAAGGGTCACTACCAAAGAGGAATCATCTACTTCATCAGAAGGAAAATTAGACACCTTGATCAAGACCATGGAGAGGATGATGGAAAAAAATGTCCATCACTGATAGACAAGCTGAACCCTCCATTAGAAATCCCAATTTCAGGGTTCAAAATTAGCAGCCTCAATATAGGATCAAGCAAAGGGAACATAGGGGTCAGGATCCACAAAGTCAACAGTAAATTCGTACTCCATTTAAGTAGAAGTACACTTAAGGACCTGATGAAGAAGATGACAAAGAAATTTCTATCCTTTATTTGAGGAAAATCAACAACCTATTTTCCTTACTAAAGAAGATCATTTTTCTACAGAAATTTCTGCACCAGAAGATCAACAATATGTCTTGTCAAATGATGACATGTTATCAGTGTGGACGAAAGATTATCAGAGGGGATATTGGAATGATCTTTCTCAAGTGCAGAGACAATATGTTTTAAGGAGTAGGAATGTTCCTACAACATCCAATAAAAAAAAATAGAATTCTCAAGTAGATGCTCATCATAAAGAAATTGCTTCTCGAAATCAAAGTAAAGAAAAAGGACCTGTTTTTCCTAGTCATGCTAGAGGCAATGAAGCTTCCTCCACCAGTCAGAGAAAGGATAAATAATTCCAATACGAAGGATATAAGAAGGGTAATTTACACAGAGATCAACCTGAAAGGAAAGATGCATCATTGAAAGAGGTAGAAAATCATTGTGCTCTCTTTAGTACTGAAAATGAAATTGAAAAATTTAAATTCTTCATTCCTCTAACTGAAATCATCAAGAATGATCAGTACAAAGTTCAAGTAGCTAATTTTATTATAGTGGATCAAATTTCTAACCTGGTTAATGTGAGTGATGATCACCTAGAGCTTCTATTTGGTCCTGACGTTGATGGTGATTTTTATGTGGAATTATGAATTATGGATAAAACACATTCCCTAAATGTGGTGATATGCATTTAGAACAACAGATCAAAGACTTCACAGACACTTTTCCTAAGAGTAAATATACCTATATAAATATGGAGAAACTTACTTGGGGTCCAAGTGCTTCCCATTCTAATTCTATCGCTCTTGTTGTAGCTTCCAATCCAACTTTGATCGTCATAATAGTTCCTGCAAGTATAAACACTAAACATCAAAGATATTGCAATATACAGATGCCTATTCACCTTAATCAGTTAAATCAATGAAACATGAAACATATACATTAGCTAAGAATCCATGATATGAAAAATAGAAGCATAAACACATACATACGTGGGAAAATGAGCAGAAATATTTATTAATGGAGATAAGGGGGAGGTTACAACCAGTGATTTATTTTATGTCACCAACTCTAGCATCATCCCAACCTCATCACAATAAAAATCTCTCCAACAACATATCACTCTAATGAAACATTCAATTGAGAAACCAACAAAATTTATTTACCCTCTTTATTCCTTCTCAAGCACTAGGATCTGTGCTCAATTTATACAACATCTGAAGGTATTTTTTCATTCAATGAATTTATAATAATAGGAAATACATGTTACCAAGCTTAGAGGTGTTAGATGGACACATTGATTTGAAGTTTGACACATATGGACTCTTCTAGAGGGCAGTGGCCATGTGGAGATTCCAGAACAATGAAAATTTCGCTCCCATTTGACCAACACACTCTTGAATGTGAGGAAGTGTTTTTCAGAGCACCCTCGAATGGAGGTAACTTCATATGCAAAGTAGTTAGTCCCTTGAGAGACTGCATTGGTGAGATCATAGGTGATATAAAATGTACTTCAAATCTTGGAAACCTTGCAATGGAAGTCATGGATGATTTTTTCTTGTTATTGTCTTAGGGCATGTAGCAATTGAAATGATAGGGGATGATAGACCTTATTTCATTGGTTCTATGGATGATTTCCAGTTTACCCATGTCATTGGGAATGGTGCCCAAATTGACCTATAATGGCTGCCTCCTAAAGCATGAAGTTAGAATAATAATAACAATATTTTTTGAATGAGATTCTTTATACTGTGATGGGTTGGAAATGAAGTGGAGTGGAGGCCTACATCAATATTAAAATACATTACATCATGATATATCGTCTTGATCACAAATTTCTGAGGGAAGGCATTCCAATGCTCAGCACATAAAATATCTAATAACATGTACATAGTGTATAAAATCGTCTACATTGGTATGTTACCCAATACAGACATGCCTACAGATATAGGCCCATGTTTGGATGATGATATGTATGTAAGGTCACCGTACAGATGATGTGTACAAAAATCCTGAAATCGCAGCCGGGATGGCTGAAACTAGATTTGGGGTCTTCTTATATCATTCACTCGATCATTTGGGTACAAGTCTAGAAATGAAAATAAATGATTTGTAGTCGAACATTGTAAGACATCATTTGATTACCAGCCAATGATGTGAGTTGTTAACAAAAGCAAGAGAACCACCATTGATGTTAATGGATATCAAGGTACTGTAGTACATTTTTTTAGGCGTGAATAGATGATTTGATGTGGAACGCCAAACAAAATATTTCAATCAAAATTCTGAAAGTGACGATCTTCTCAATGATGTAACAAGCCTCATGGTATTAGAAGATGATGTTTCTAAGTAAACATCCTGGATGATGATTTGAAGTCGCTAAGAAGTCACTTTATTGCGAAACTGGAGTTACTGATTTTGGAGACAAAATGTGACTTAATATAGCAATTTTTAGGGATGACTATCATGAGAATGAAGGATTATGAGTATTTCAAAAGGATGAGTATTCACTGGATGACCTCTCTTGAACATATCAACGACACTGAGATGAGTTGGCAGCATTGACCCAAAACCGAAGTGAAGGTATGATGAACTGTCAATAATATTAACCAACTGAAACAGTCACGATGATGGAATGAAGTTTCATTTTCAAGAGTGACCTACTACCGTAAAAGTTCTGTTCACTTTCCCAAATTTTCCCTGGTAATTTTTCGACCAGTTTCTCTTTATTTTTTAACAAGCTTGAGGAGGATAACATATTCTTGATCTATAATTCAACCCTTTGGGTGAATAATGTATCACTATTTAATAATTTAATGAGTATAGCAATGAATGAAACTCAATTCTTGCCATGATCGTCAAGCCCGTCGCTATTTTATGTTTTAACAATCCTAACAACAGTGAAGTCCCTATCCTTTTTCATATTTAGAGAGTTTGAAAAGGAGGACGAAAGAAAACTCCATAAGTACTTTTTTGTAAAGTTGTCGCTCAGATCCGAAAAAGTGTAACATAATATTTGAGAGAACCTCCTAGCCATGTTTGACTAAGGCATTCCTTTTTCGTAAATAGTATATCTCAGTTCGGAAAAGGGTTAAACTTATACTGAGTATATATCAATTCATTTAATTTTACGAGCTCGAAAAGACAAGTTCTTGGCAATCTTTTCACATTATCGGAGTCTGAAAAGAGCTAAAAGAAGACTTCGGGGGTTCCTTTCTCACTATTATCGAAGCTCGAAAAAGGGATAAAAGTGTGCTTCAAGTCATTTTTTGTTCTTATCAAAGCTTGAAAAATAATGATAAAAGTATTCTTTGTAGTCAAATCATTCTTGAAATAAATATGCACGACTAATATTCTCATCAGTTGCAAAACCTTTTCAGAACAACATCAAGTGGATTAAAAATACTTGTTTTATGATAAAAATAGAGTAAAACCATAGTCACAGGAATAAATATGATTTTAAAATAATCAAATGACTAATTAAAAGATTTTTACTATTCATTTTTACCATTTGAAAGTTACCATTTTCAATTTGGAGCTTTGAACCTGTTTTTGCCCCCGAACTTCAGTCGTTGAATGCGATCGATTCTGTGGATGGTTTTCATCGTCATTTGATCCATGTTGGTGCCCTAAACCCTCTCTTTCTTTTAGTACTCAATTAATTTCATTTCACTGGAATTTTTTATGGATTTAGGCCCCTTAGGGTAAATTATTTTTCCAAAGAGGGTAATGCACCCTTGAGCATAGAAAACTGCATTGTGGAGCACCTAAATGAAGCCTATATGCAACGCACTGTCTATTGTTCAATAGTGCATTGGGCACAATTCACATTCTTCATTCTTGCATTGTACCCAAAATTTTCCTAATTTTTTTCATGAAAAGGAGTCATATGAGTCTTATGGTTATGTTTCATGGATTCATCGGACTAGAATGATGATTACTTGGAGAGAAAGAGAGCATGAAAAAAAAATATGATTGCCCTTAATGATCTGGTACTGTAAGAGCCCTAAGGGATTATGGGTTATTAAAGTACTTCCGCTTGTCATGTATGAGGCAACAAATATAACTTTTGGAGTTCCTATTTCGTGCACGAGATCCGAAAATTGAGGCATTTCACATTAGGAACAAAGTGGTTCCTATTATAGTGGAGGATGTATATTTTTTGACAGGATTGTCAAGGAGAGGCTTGCCCATTTCTCACTCAGGGTCTTCTCTTGGAGGAGAGACAATGAAATACTATGTTTTGCAGTATTTCTATCTAGGGGCAGAGCCAAGCAAGGATTGGAAAATGAACATCTGTGACATTCATGATTTGCCTTTGAGAAACATTCTTTTCATGATCGCAAAGCTTTCCGGCACAGTTACACTACATGTAGCGAATAGATCTTATATGCAGTATGTGCTAGAGTGCATGGAGCCAATAGTTTTTAACTGGTTTGAAGCTGTACTTTCTCAAATAAAATAACAACTAAACAAGGAAAAGGGAGGAAGGAAGAAAAACTTCAGTTATGGTTCGATCCTCATTTCATTTTCCTTGCAGTGGATTCCACTGATGCAACCTTAGCATGTGACACTAGGTGTGTCTAACCCTAGAGATCAGAGGATGTAGAGATGGGTAGAAATGATGGCTAGACATGCAGGCCAATCATCCATCGTGTTATTGACTGCATTATTTTCTTGGTTCAGGCGACAGGTTATCGCCATCGATGAGTATGCATACGCAAGCGTCAATTTCTGAGGAGATATAGACTTAGATTTGCCAGAAGGTGCTCAGTCGGATACAGTAGGTAACAATGTTTTGACAATGTTTTTTTTATTTTTATATGGTTTATACAATTTTTTTGTATTTTATTGTTTTACCAAGACTAAACCAGATTTTTAATGTAATGCAGATGCTGGTCGAGTTCAACTGGTGGAGGAATGAGAGCATGGAGCGAAGTGGGAGCGGATGAGCCGGCAGAGAGGGTTGTCGGGAGAGAATTTCTTTAGGATTTAGACATGCTTGAGACTCTGTCTAAGCTTCGACAAAACATAGAGGGGTTGACCTTTGGGATTCCAGATTTCCAAATCGAGGAGTTACCCATGCGACTACATCATCATACTATAGGCGTTCCTACCCGCTGGATGCAGTTACTGCATAGGATAGCTAGATCTATAGCATGTTTCCATGAGCATCGCTAGTTTACTTTTGACATGTTTCATACATTTTAAGGTCAGATGACCAATGTGTCTTGGGCACAAATTTTTGTAAAACCTATAACTATTTATCTATTTGATTTTTGTTTTTTCCTATGTTTATTGCGCAATCCTATTAAATTATGTGACTCTATCTTTACATTTGTTGCAAATTTCTATCTATAACATGATTAGCTAAAGAATCAGTCAATGTGTTCAAGTTTCTGGAAATATGTTGATATTGAATAAAATAAAAATGTCTTTCCAAAATTTGAACTCTTAGGAACAAACAATGCAGTGTTGGATTTCTAATAGTATAAACACTAGTAAGTTGTATTACCACAAGTTATGAGTCTAACCTTATGATGATGCGATTAATACCAAATGAAATAGCGTTAGAGAGAAGTTCAATCAACGTGCTATAATCAACGATATTTTTTTTCGATCTACTGATACAAATCCCTTGAAAACTCACTAACTCGTCGTTTGGAGCGAAAATGGAACACGTTGTAGAGGATAGATTCTCTGTACTACAACTAGCACCATCGACATATCCAACAAATGGTCCCAAAGATTCAAAAATTTGTGATGAAATGTAAAGTAGATTAATAATGTCAAAAAAAATCTAAAAAACAAACTAAGACAGTGAATGCAAATCAACAGCATATATATACAATGTAATACAAAAAATTACTACGCTCATGATTAAGCATAGTAACGTTTTAGATACAACCCATTTTGGGGCTGTACCAATCGAATTCCATCATAATCCACAAACTCATAGGCACCCTTAGCAAGAACTCATTTGAAAATATAGGGGTCGTTCCATAATGGCTCAAGTTTCCCTGTACCTATTACATCAGCTTCTTGATCATAAAGAAGGACCAAGTCGCCCTCTGAGAAAATGCGAGGCTAGACATTTTTATCATATTGCACCTTTATACATCTCTTATGTGCTTTTTTGACCAATTGAGCTTCACGACGTGTTTCATCAACATGAATGAGGTTAAAATGATGTGCTTCTTCTTCTGAGGTGTTAGGTAACAAGCGAATTGTGAGTTTTAATGATGGTATTTCACATTGGATTTCGAAGATAGCTTCTAGACAATACACCAATTGAAAGGCAGTAAATCCGGTTGCATTACTCATCGAGGTTTGATACGCCCACAAGGCTGATTATAAGATCAAATTCTAGTTTCTTTTACAAACTCCTATCATTCGTTGCAGCATACGTTTAAGAATCTTGTAGATAGCTTCAACTTGTCCATTTGATTGTGGATAACAAGTAGTAGAATTATCATGTGACAATCCTAACTTGGAAGTCAATTTAGTCATCATGTGGGAAAATGCTTCCCATGATCTGTAACTATAGTCTATCGGACCCCAAACTGTACAATGACATGATTAAAGAAAAACAATGCATCTGTTTTTCCTGTGTTGTTGAATGTAGGCACCGCTTCAGCCCACTTGGTAAAGTATTCTACTGCGACAATAATATAATCATGCCCCCTAGACGAACGAGGGTTACAGATCATGAATTCAATGTCCCATTTTGAAAATGGTCCCACAGAGACAACAGGATGCATTGGTGCTGGTGGTTACAAATTTTATGATCAAATATCTGGCCTGCATGACAACTTCTGACCGCGAGGATGTAGTCACAAAATATGGTAGGCCAAAAGTAACTAGCGCAGAGTATCTTCTATGTAGTAGCGTATCCAGACAATTTTCCACCACAAGCCCTAGCATGACAATAATTTAAAACCTGTTTGACCTCCTCATGAGTGAGACACCTTAAAATTGTATTGAAACCATGGCAATAAAGTGTATCGTTGACGATGAGATAATATTTGGCTTTGTATTGAATACGTCGCTGGTCAAAGCGAGAGGTATGAGGCCGAAAAGTCTGGGTCTGGAGATAAATGATAAAATCCCCATACCAAGGATCAGAGGATATGATCAGAAATATAGACTCATCAAGAATAGATGGTTTCGATGTAGTAGCAGTACTATCAGAGAGAAGGTCACAGAGAATCTCATCCAAAACTAAAGACTTCTTTGACTTGGATTTGATGAATTCCAAATCAAATTCCTGCAAAATGAAAATCCATTTTGAATATTTACCCCCGAGAAATTGACGTGATAAGATATAATTTATGGGGTTGCAATCTGAAATGAAAATGGTATTCTGGAACAGGATATAGTGGCAAAAGCTTTGGACAGCTTGAACAACTTCCAAGGCAATTTTTTCTATGTACGAATACTTCACTTCTGTATCACTGAGATTATGACTCAAATAATATATCGTATGTTCTATCCCATTTTATACTTGGACCAATAACATACCAATGATCATATCATCCATGAAGATATATAATAAATAATCACTTTGACAATTGGGGGGATACATTAATGACACTCGGACAAGAGTATCCTTGACAACATCAAAAGAAGCTTGCGCAACTTGGTCCCAATGGAAGGGAATCCCATTTTTCAAGAGCCGAGTAAATCCTTTAGCCATTTTAGTGTAGTTGGGTATGAACCTCCTTAGGAAGTTAGTATTTCCTTGAATTTTTTGTAACTAAAGTAAATTTGATGGCACAGGAAAATCAAGAATGGCCTAGACCTTCAATGGGTCTAGTCAAATTCCTTTCTTTGAGATGACCAATCCAAGAAAATGACCAGAACAAAAAAAAAACACACATTTATGTGGATTGAGGCGTATTTTGTAGTGTTGACAGTGTAAAAATATGGCTCTCAAATGCGTCAGGTGATCAGTCCAATTTCGTGAATGCGCGGGTAAATCATCTAGATAGGGTTGAACAATGTGCTTGATGTCATTGAAATCATAATCCATTTCTCTCTGAAAAGTTTCCCCAGCATTATTTAAACCAAACGGTAGTTTTCAATAAGTGAATGTGCCCTAGGGACAGATGAATGTTGTCTTATATTGATCCTCTGGGCATATATTGATTTGATTGTAGTTGGAAAATCCATCCATGAACAAAACAATTTCGCATCTAGCACAATCGTCAATAATCTGGTTGATAAAGGGAGTAGGATAGTTGTGTTTTGGACAAGGAATATTAACATCCCTATAATCGATGCACACTCTGATGGTTCCTTGTTTTTTCATAATAGGAATGATGTTGGAAACCCACTCAATTAGCGGAATAGGGTAAATGAAACTAACACACAAAAAAATTTCAAATTCTGCTTTAATGGTAGTAGCCTTCTTTAGATTAACAGGACGAAGGCGTTGACATATTGGATTGACATAATGGTACATATTAATAGTGTTTTCAACGATACTATTATCTATGTCTGGCATTTCCTCATAAGACCAAGAAAATACATCAAGAAATTCTTGAAATAGAGAGCGATACATTTCGAGTTCTGATGGAGAACAAGACACGCCGACATGAATATTTTCTACAATGCTAGGTTTGGTTGAAATATCAATAGAAATGGGTTCTTCAATATTTGACAGATTTTTCTTGGAATTGATTTCATTAATAGGAAAATAATTCTAAAAGAAATTTTTGATCGATGGGCGATATAGTTCACTAATATTATTATCTTCATAATCAGGAAGATGGGAACGATGACGATAATCTTCCCATGGTTTCCAAATATTCTCATATGTCAAGAAATTTGAAGAAAAAGGATTAGATGGAGTACCAAAATCTAACGAATGATCAACCCAAGCGACCAGCAACAATGATTTCGGATTCACCGCCCAAGCCAGATAGATTGATTTCTATGCTAGCTCAATAGGGTTGGGCGATAGAAACTCATCCAACGTAACAATTTCAGAATCACCCGTACTATTCCTAAGGCTAGATGGAGTGGAAGAGATCATGTAGCAGGTCTCTATACTTGCAATTTCTGCCGACGTCGCAGGCGGTAGTATTGCAAAGGTTCCCATGAGGGTGGAATCCTTTAAGAGTCCTACACCAATGTTCTAAAATGACAGTTGGGATGCATGAAAAAATGGAACACTTCCAGTTACCTGGAAACTGGAGGCAAAGAAGGATAGTTGATTCATGATTGTGATAACACCTTTATGTGGAAAGGCAATCATTCTAAAATATGTAGAAAAAATTCTAGTCATAGCATATACCCATGGCCTTCCGAGTAAAATATTGTAGTCAAAGGGTCCGTCAACAACTTCAACTTCAACATTGACTATTTTTCCCCCTATTTCAACATGCATTTTATTGATAATACCGCAAGCCTTATATGTACTTCCATCAAAAGCATTCAATGTCGTTGATGATTGAGGTAGGCGCGACGAGCCACGTGAATTTCAATAGTTTAGAGACATAATGCACGTAGATGCTCCCTTATCAATAATAGTATGATGAAAAAGGTGATTGATAATATTTACTTGGATGGAGAATGCCAATTCAGTTGGTAATTGTGGCACATAGCCTGTATGATTAAAGACCACGAGATTAGAATTAGTCGGATCAATTCCACCAATTACCGACAACAAAACCTGTTTCTGGGAGGGAAAATTTTGTAGCACCTCAAGCACTGACATAGATGAAGGGGATTGAGCCAAATATTCACCTATATTATAATTTTTAGCAACTCTTTCTGAAGGATTATATGTCAATTTATGAACGACTCCCTTCGGTGACTTGATTGTTAATTTAGGAATAGCAGGTGGCAGTACCAATTTCGTAGACAGATTCGTGGTCGAGGTAGTAGGTTGATCAGTGGCCTGAATACCGTAATATTTATTATTAATTGACACCAAAATATCTGTTGATGGCTTTGTGACAAATAAAATAATCACTTTGGAACTAGAAGTTGGATCCGTAGCAACCAAATTTGTGTTCGGATTCGGAAATGGATCTGTCAACACAGCTGACGCATGTGAGGTCATAACCATTTTTGAGACTTCTGTGCGGTGAGAAAAATCCCCAAAAAAGTGTTCCTCATTACAGATTATGCATGGATAATGAGGTTTTTGATTTCCAGACGATTGATCAGATGATATTTCTTGCGAAGTAGAATTTTTCTTTTTCTTTGATTTTCCTTTTTTCTTACTTCCGGGTTGCTTGTCACTTTTGCCTTTGTCAAATGACATAGTATTTATTTCGGAAGAAGGCGCAGGATCAGATGAAATAATATGATGTGTGCTTGTAGTACCAATCATACCATCTCTGGCATGATAGTCCTTTGATGGAGGAGGAACAATAAAATTAGATCTCGACACGTTAGGAATTTGTTTGTAGAGCATGCTAGACTGAGTATAAATCAAGTCTAAATACTGGGCACAAGAAATAACCTGCTCTTCAGTGACGACGCCACCCTTAGCCACATCCTCAGTTATAAATGGTAACAGGGACTTAATTAACCACTCAGTAAGGAGCTCATCAGGAATAAATTTCTTAACCATTCTACAACGATGACGCCACTCATGAATATGATCAGAAATGTGAGTAGCATTAGTCTATTTAAAATTATTCAAGAGTTTTGTTCCAGCTTCATATCATATGGGTAACTGGAAGTGAGTAAAAAATATAGTAGTTATGGCAGTGAGATTATCAAAATAAGCTCTAGGTAACTCAATGTACCATTTTGCTTCCGGACCAATGAGCATATACTGGAAAATATGTATCTGAACAGAGTCGTCATTTAGGGAGTTTTATGAACACCACAAATGATAAGTCATAACATGATTCGATGGGTCTTCCCCAGTGTCTCCATTAAACCTAGGAATATTCGAGGGTAATTTATAAGGTATCACTGACCACCAAGGAACATAGTTGATTGGATCATTGGTTAGCCGATTTAAATATGGTAACTCTAAAGTTGCAACAAAGGGAAAATGTCGATTAAGGTTGGGTTGAGCATAGCCAGGGTATGATGGAATTTCTTGGGAAATAGGCCTTTGAGCACCATGATAAGGAATCTATTGCTAGTAACCCAGATAGGGATTGTTTTGATAGGAAAATGCTTGAGCATTCTGTTGATCAAAACCTGGGTACGATACTTGTTGAAATTCATGTTGAGACATTTGCACCTGTGGCTGCCAAGGGGTCTGTCCACCAATGTTATAACCCAAATTGGGATAACTTGGATTCGACTGAGGATAGTTATAACCTGGTTATGGTTGTTTCATCCCATAATATAGTAATCTAGCTTGTGAATAAATGATTCCAGGTACAGGTTGTTGTAAATTAGTCGAATGAGTTGGAGTCTGAGGGCCCAATACTTGAGGGTATTGAGTTGAAGGATCCACCTGAAATGGTTGTTGTGCAACAATTTTATTTTGTAACAGGGGTAAAGATATATTAACAGGTGGAATTTATGTGGGTGCAACAGGCTGAACTAGTTGATACGAGTGTACAAATTTTTGTGGTTGGATAGGCAGAGTGGGTTACCATTGACAAAAATTCATTTCGACATTAGGTTGACCAAAAAATGATGGAGTACTATCAAAGTGGGTGACCATAGGTTTCCCCCTAGCATGAGGAGTATAATAAGATGGAAAATATTGTTCTCCAAATGCAAGGAGTCCAGTTGATATGGTACTGGATGGAATAGACCCGGATGGACCAACTTGATATTTCCCTCATGATGGATATAAAGGATCAAGTTGTTCAGTACTCACTATAGGTTTACTAGTTAAAATTCCAGACGATGACATTGGTAAAGTCCATGAGTTTGAAGATTCACCAGAGAAAATTCCAGATAAGAATTTATAACCTGATGGGACCATAGGGCCACCATGTAAATATGACTCTAGTGAAGTTGTAAACATCGACGAGGTAGGGAGAGAAGGTGTCGACACAATTAGGACAAATGGTCCTACCAAAGATGTTGGTTCAGGCATGGTTATTTGACAAAATGTATACACTTTTGAATCGATGGGAATTTGAATAGGCACATGATCAATAAAATCATAGGGTGGTGATTGAGGAAAAGACTCGTAGAGGTAAATATCCTCCCCAAAATGGGTTGGAGTTAAAGGTGCTTCGTCCTGTGGAATTTCTTCAATCGAAATTAAACCAGGTGGAAGGATTTCGTCGTCAGGCCCAAATTATATTTCAGGAGGTTGACTGCGTGGTATGGGAGACTTAATGGCTACAATAGATTATGGGGTGATCGATACAAGAACAAATTTCGGTCATTCAACTTCGAGATGTAGATGTTCTGGAAAAAAAGAGACAAGATCTGGATCAATGTCCAGTTGAACAACATCAGGTTCGAGGGGTATGGTCTCATTGATTGGATGGATCGTGAATATGGGTAGCTATGAGGACTCCTTCTTGACAACAGTAGACGAACTAGGATTTGTACAAACAACTTGTTACAACTCTGGTATATGTGAAGATGATGCTTCACCAGAGGTACTGATGGTACTGGTTTTGGTAGAGCGATGTCGCCTTCGCCGACCAGAACAGGCTTATGGTGGTAAAGGTGGTTTCAATGCCAGTCTACGCGAATGAATGGAAAAGGGATTTTCTTCTTCCATGATGACTTATTTATTTTATGACCAAAAAAAGAATTAAAAAAATAAAAGGGTAATGCTAGGAAAAAGGTTTACCAAGAAACTGTGAACTACAGAATACTTCCTGGCGAACCAAGAAGTATGGGTAGGAATCTCCTCGACTGTTGTGTTTGGTGTATCACAATTTACAAGGTAGACGACTCGGTTCACTACGGATGGATAGAAACCTAAAGTTTTCCTCCCAAATATACCCGAAGGTACGTGGAGGCCCAAGTCTATACTAGCGCTGTTAATGCAAAACTGCACATTGAGAGCACCCATTTATACTTTCCGTACTATAACACCCCTCGATATACCCGAAGGTACATGGACGAGCTATGATATACTTACGTATGTGGTGTGAGGTATCACACTCAAAATGTATTGCAGACAATTAACGACACCTGCTGTTGAGGTATAAAAGGTATCTTTTTAACACCTATTTATCTCACATTAATTATCAATCCAGGAATGAATTTTTATTTCAAGAGTGTACTTTGTCTGAGGCTGCAATTCAATCTAAGATTAATGCCTTGCAATATGTAGTATAGTGTTCTAAATACAAGAGTAAATGGATGCTTGGAAAAGAAATCTAACTACAATAAAATAAACTCAAATGCTCTGAAATCCAGTGATTCACTTAGTAAACATCAATCAAGGATACAGTAATGATAACTCTTTCCTCTAGAAATTGATGCAACAAGATAATAAATCTAAGAACGCGGGAGTAATAACTAGTATTCTTTACACTTAATTATCCTGTTTTAAATCAATTGAATGGAAATAAATCTTGAACTAAGTGCTGCTAATGAAAGGAAACTAGGAAAGATCTCAAAACCAAACTCTTTACAATTAATCAACTGAAATGAATAGTAGCTCTAGAAGTAAATGAACAGCAAACTGTAATCAAAGGAACTGAACATCAAATCCTATTTAATAAATACGAACAGCAAACTCTTAACTAACGGAATCAAATGGAAAATTCTATTGAACAATAATCTGCAAATGAACAATAGTCAAATGGAACATCAATCAATTGGAACAGCAAATGGAATGAAACAATAATGGAAATAGAACAACGAAGCTCTATTAAGGTATAACAAGATAAATTATACAAAATTAAGATTCTTGTTAAATCATACAGGAACAACAACGCGATTCGTTAATATAACACACTGATATCAAATAAGAAATGAAACAGAAAACCAATTAACTTGCAAATGTAATGAAAACAAATACAAACTATCACACGATGATAATTGAAAGGTAATGATACAAACAACAGATCGATCCACCAGGGCCAGGCCCATAACCACTAGTGAAATGCCGCTGGGCTTTACTCCAGAGTTAATAAATTAAACGGCAACAAGATCTTGTATTAATCAAGCATAATAATGTTTACAACAGTCGCTCTCTGATCACGAGAGTCAATAATAAATGATAGAGTTACAAAATGAATTTTTAATCCATAGTTCCCCCCAACAGAAATACATGCTTCTCCTTTTATATTCAGAAAGAGGAGAATGTAAATAGTAAATGTGATCCCTCATAACAATATTGGATTGTCCCCAACAACTTGATCAAGAAGAAAAGATATTTCCATCAATCTTTCAACAGGAACAAGTCGAATTTGGCTTTGCAGCTGAGATAATTTGGAGGATGGCTGCAACAGTAAATATGAGAAAATCATGCTCAAATAACCTTATGTTTCTCTCAATACAGGCCGAATTTGGGCAAACTGTTCTTTCGTAGAGTTAACTAGATCCGCTTTTGACAAAACCCATGTTCCGGATTTTCCAGATTCTTCTCCATGTGCCCAGAATATCAACCACAAAACTGTCGCTTCTTATTCCAATGAATTTCTAAGTTGGAATATTGAATGATGTGTTAGAGATCAAATCTGCAATCTAGCAAATATCTTGGAGACTAAAATATGGAGTGCCTATTACAAAATATATTAATAAACCATCATTGATAAAATTATGCATAATAATAATCAATTTATTAAAAATAAAGGAGAAGAAATAATATTTATCCATAAGAGCATAAATAATTATAAAATTGATTTATATGATAAATTATGATAAATTAGATGATAAAGAAGAGTAGAAATGGATGAAATAGGTGTTAAAAAGTGGTCATATTAGCGGCTCAACATACCCCCAAACTGAATATATTGCATTCCCTCATGCAACCCAGAACTAATATATTGCATGTCCTCATGCAACCCAAAGAAAAAAACCAATGTGTTAACCAAGCAAAAAATTGTTCATCCCAACTCATGGAATCGATGGAACAAATGAATTTTCCCTCAAATAATGAATATTCAATTTTAGCAATCTTGATGAAGGCATAACAATTTTTACAGTTTACGTTCAACTATATGTATATGAAGTTGCAAAAAAATGTGATAAGTAACATAAAACTTGATTAACCATTTTCTCAAAAATCAAACCGTTTTGATGCACGGATCATGAGATATAAAAAAAATGGTTGTAGGTGATAGTGCATAATTTTCTAAATTTTATGAACAAATTTAGCGTGAAATTATCTGGGTTTATGTATTTTAATGATACCTTTTTGTTATCCAGAAATCACAAAAATTCAGTTCATAGCTTTAAAGATATATGCAAATCAATTTCTGCACTGTATAAAAATGAAATTGTATGCCTTAAATGAGAAAGAAAGTAGAAAACATCCATCATGTGTAGCAATTCCTCCCCCAAACTGAAGAATTAGCATGTCCTCATGCAATGCTAGAAAACAAAGAGAGGCGGTTGCTACAATCTATTGAAATCGATGCTTGGTGTAAAACAACATGGAATAAGGGAGATGTTTAGAATGAATAAGAATATCGATGGATGATAAAGAATATTACTGACATGGTCATAAGAAAGAAATGAAAGAAAGCAACACTCCCCTAAATTGAAAGATGATATGTCTCTAAAAAATGGGAAGTGGTAAAGATGTGGAATGAATGATGATAAATAATGTTCAATGTATTTTCATGAAATTCTCCTAAATTCATAATAAATCAAAAAATTATGCTATTTTACCTCAAGTGTTAACTCCGAAAAAAAAATGTGGAATGACATGTAGGGACTAGCCTTTGTTGAAGCTGATGTAGGCTGAGTGGATACTGAAAGTGATGCAAAACGTGGAAGCCATGCAAGCACATCATGTCTGAAGAATTGTGCACATTCGCGAGTTTCGCGAGCCTTTGCTGTTAGTTGCAATAGTGTGGTCGTGCTGCGAATAGAATTTTTCCCCCCGTACTTGTTGTTCTCCTGTAAAAAATTCATGATTCTGCATGCAATTTTCTTGAATCCACAGTATTAATTTTGAAGAGAAACAGATAAGATGTATGCAAAATTTCAATCAAAAAAACTTCTGTAGAAATGCAGTATGAATATTGTCGCAAATCAGCAAATAGAAGAGCAGTGTACTGCACAACAATTATACAACATGGAAAGGCATACATACTTATGATATGATCAAAAAATTATCGCACTACTAAAATCAATGCATATTTTGAAATCGTGAGTAGATATGGAAATGTTTATGTAATGATTTGAAGAAAAGGACAGCTGATGTGAAAAAAATACTTATGCGATCATTATCCACATAAACCATTATGATCGATTTATAACTAAATTTCATGCATAAGAGGTTCCGAACAAAAGGTTTAGGAGGATACTCTCATTTGATATTAGATAAAGATATAAGAAAAGGGTTTATCATTACTATTGATTTGTGAAAAATATGACTCCATTACCATCAGCAAAGCTTTGATGCCCACAGGTTTCTATAAACTTGACAAAGTTACTTTCTCACCCTTGGAACCATTATCCTTTATTAATGCCTAAGTGTTGTGTGATGTCATGATGGAGGCCACTGTGCTGATTTGGGAACTAGATGAATCACAATGCTATTCACCAGGAAGGAGTGAAAGGTGGGCAGGCCGGCTCGTGATGAGACCTCCTATTCCAAGGACTTTTTATTTTTTTGAGTTTTCCATTGGATCATATCCCTAGTGTGGTGGCCATAATGGGAATGCCACTTCACTGCTCTCTTATGATCATGGTAGGCTGGCTCTTGATGAGACCCCCTATCCTCCATCTACCATATCATATAATTGTTAGTAATTATATAGAGATTTTTCTTTTCTTTTTTCATGTAGCACTTCCCTATTTATGTATAGAGGATGGCTCAACACTCCTTAAGAGTAGGGATGGTGGAAGAAATTTGAACATCTCAATAGATAAAGTATGCCCTTATTCTTATTCAATAAATAAAAATCAAAGAGAGTAATGAAGATTTAGGGAAGAACCAACATGATAAAGATAACTGATCATATTAATTTTAGTGAAAATAAAGACAACAAAGTAATATAGATGGTTGTGTCATTTCCTTTTCTTATCACTACAAAATAATTTATTAAAAATTACAATTTTTCTTGATTTACTGATTCCAGTAACCTCTAATTTTTGTGTCTTTGCATAAACTGTTTGTTTGTCTTTAAAAGAGTGATGAAGAATTCACAAAAATCCTCAAAATGTTGTTCTAAAACAAGAAAAACGCACTCAAAAAGTGATGTTCCTTAGATGGAACAACTATTGTTCCTTAAGAGGAACAACAAAAACAATCTGTGAAAATATTGTTTCTTTTGAAAAGGGACAGCAAAAACAGTTGGCAAAAAAACATGTTGTTCCTTTTGAAGGGAACAACAAAAATAAGCGGGAAAAATGCTACTCCTTTGGAAAGGAACAACAAGAACAAGCAGCAAAAACTATTGTTCCTTAAGAGGAACAACAAACAAATATAAGCACGTAAGATTTCTATTCCTTAAGAGGAATAGCATGAAAAATAAAGGCACACAAAAAAGTGTTGTTCCTTATAGGGAACAGAAAACAAATTCACACAGAAAATGTTGTAGGGAACAACAAAGGGAAAAAATAAATGAAAGAACAAATCCATTGTCAAGCAAATCCAATCAACTTAGAAAGGAAAATTTATGTATAGGTCTAAAGAAAAAGTAAATTTTTAGAGAATTTGTGCTTCCGAAGAATTGCCTCCTGAAACTTGCATGGTGGGGTCCTTATTGTTCAATTTCCAATGGAGCGAAAACTACAATTTGAAGGGATCAACACCTAAAACACAAAAACATAAAATAAATCAGAAAATAAACAACACTTTATTAAGTTACAACAGCTATGATGTTATTTCCTAAGGGAATATCAATCTGTTAACGGAAAAAAATGATCTTTTTGAAAAAAAAATTGGCAGCAGTGACATGAATCTTCAAATGGAAGTTATGAATCTGTTAGGTAATGAACTCGATGAAATGACTTTGTTTCACTAAAATTTCTTTCAAGAATCGTTCGTCCATAAATTGAACTTCTTTGTTCTGCTAAGACCTGCAAAAATCAAGTGTCTACCTGCAATAAAACATTAAATCATGGAGAAAGAGAGTTGCACAGCTCCCCTAATCCAATAATTATGCAAAAAAACTAGCAATTAGTTACTCTGTAGAAAAAATCCATGGACAAAGTAAAATTAATTTATTACCTGCGGGAGAGCAGTGGCCAATCATGCTAACCAGCAGTGTTTCAATTATAAATTCTTTGTTTTTCGTCCGATTTGAGTGATTCCAAATCCAAATGAAATTGAATTTAGAGATATTTATTCAATAGAAACATGTTTTAAAAATTCCATGTAATTCTATGTTGAATTTGCTTAGAACAACCTACATAATAGAGTCATTTTCAATTTTCCAGCTTAGACCAACAATTGATATTTCGAGAATAAATTTTTCATTTGATGGAGGAATGAACCGATTCAAATTGAAGATTAAATTAGATTAATTTATTTATCAATTGAAACAGGTTTTGAAGAAAAGAGGAATTGATGGGTCAAATACGCTAGTGAGCAGCCGAGAAAACATAGTTTCAAGAGTGTTGATTTATGATAAGTAGTCAATATTTTTGTCATAAATTCCTCATAAGATATCAGAATCGAGTGATTCAAATTGTGTTGTAAACTATATTCATAGAGGAATCTACCATAGAAACATGTTTTAAAAATATATTCATTTAGGACTCCAAAAACTGACTGTCCTAACTCTATTCCTGATCTGCCTACTAGAATCCCTATCAATGTTTTGGTTCTAATTTTTTTTTTTCAAATCCAAATGTAGCGATTCAAATTGGGTTGGAAATTAGGCATCAAGGGTTACTTATGATAGAAACATGTTTTAAAAATATTCACTTTTGGTCCCCAAAAACATGACTGTCCCAACTCTGTTTTCATAAATTTGATCAAGCCCGCAAGCCAAAAAATGATATTCAAGCAATTTTTCCATATTGGTGATAAAAATGAATATGATTGTTTGTAGAATTTTTATTTTCAATATAATTCATCTACATACATAAATAAATTAAAATATTTATCACCGATGTTGATTTCCACTGCATGTTGCAACAAAAACAACTACTTTTACAAAAATAAATAAATAAAATGTGTTTATTTTATTTCCTTATTTATTTTATTTTTTCACTAGCCTACTCTGATTTGGAAAATTAATATGATTACGTATAAGAGTATTTCCAGTGTAACCATTTTTGAAATAAGGCTTCAAGTATGTACATACTCAAATTTGAAAAATGCATGTTAATAAAAATTAGGGTATGAGAAGCCAACTTCCCTTGAAAATATGGTGCCAAAAATTGTTGAAGCATGGAGTGATGCTAAAAAAAATGGAGTGAAACTAATCTTCAATGTATCCCTTACTTTCTTGATTTCCCATAGTCATCGTATCATGATGTTCTTGAGCTTTTAAAATGGTTTGTTGGTGCAAACTAGAAGAAACCTCATTTTCTTTCATAACTTCTACAATTTTTGGATTTGATACATTCTGAGTCTCAGTATAAGTTTTCTCCAATGGTGCATGTGTGATAGAATGGGTGGGAAGGGTAGGTGAATTTTTTAGTTCAACACTGTAAGCATTTTGTACTGGTTTATTGTGGTGAGGGTGTGGAATCAGTTGAGCAGGAGATTGTGTAGGGAATGGAGCCTCTTGATGATTTAGTTGATTGGGTTGAGTGGATGATTTTGATAGGAAAACAAGGTGTTGTGGAAGAGCTGGAAGATGTGTTTATGCTACAAGATGAGGGAGAGTATTCATACAATCATAAGATGAACCATGCCAAACTTGTAGACAAGATTGGTAGTGGTTATATTGAGATTGGCATGGCTTCCCTAACATATGAGTATTCCATAACAAATTATGCAAGTAAGAGAATGGAGAGGAAGTGTTTTGAACCATACTTGTAGGCCATGATTTCCATGGTTTTGACCTTGTTGCAACTTCCCCATCTCTTTGATATGCTACTTCCATCCTAGGTAAGGAAGAACAACTATCTATGGGATGCTCCTTTCGGTTATGAGGGAAAAACACCTCATCAAATTTTTTATTTTTCTGAACCTGCAAAAAATTCAATTGCGAATTTAGAGAAATAATAAAATCATATTTAAAATTTTCAAATAAAACCTTGATTTCAGCTCTTATGTCTCTTGTTCTTGTAGTAAATTTGGAAAATAAAGAAGAAAATTCTCTAGAATTGTTACCAGCTTTGGAAATCCCTCTTGAATACTTTATGCACAAATCAAAAACATCATAATATGATAACTAAAAAACATCACCTTTTCCTATCAGATTTAAGAGTTCTAAAAATTCATCTTTGATTCCTTTAAGAAGGACTGTTTTCGAGATCTCTTTTTCCAAATGTTTATGCTTTGATTTTTGAAGGTTATATTGAAATCTCTCTACATAGTCCTCCAAGCTTTCATCTTCCCCTTGTATCATACCGAAAATATCTTCATTAGATTTGTAGTAGTCTTGGTACTTCTTCAAGAATATGTTCTTCATGTCCTCCCATGTTTGGATGCAGTTCCCTCCTAGGCTCATGAAGCATCGGAGAGCTGCTCCTTGTAGAGTAAGAGGAAACACTTTCAACCTTTGATCATTAGTACAATAATAATATCCTCTACAAATTATTTCAAACTCAAGTAAGAATGTATCTGGATCTTCATTTTTCAAACCATGAAAATTTGGTATAGACGGTGGGGGAATTATGTGCATTTGTGTCACTCCTCCTAGATCTTTGATAGGGAATTCAAAAGTTGCAATGTGAGCCATTTCTTACCATAATAGAAGATGTTATTCATGTGTTTCTTTGAGGATCCTCCTTAAAATTTTCCTGTCAATTGGTTAGTGAAATGGGTGGTGCTTACATCACCACTCGAGCGGAATTACAAGATTATTTTTTCAAAAATTCTACTTATAAAATTCAAAAAAACGCAAGCATTCATTCCTACCTTAAGCTTTCACTCAATTATGCTATGAAGTGGGCCAGTGAACAAGTGTGTTCCTTGCTTGGTGCACAAGTTCTTACCTTCTGTCTTTAATACCCAATTCTTCCCAA
>CM076583.1:395596401-395670531 GCA_034641835.2 Pinus albicaulis | reverse complement strand
ATTTAGTTTTGATTTTCAGAAAGCAGCTTGGCACCATTCCCTATATGAAGGGATTCTTGGCTGAAGATTGAGCTCCAAGAGTTCCTGGGGGCTTGGGGTACTTATTGATCTATGAGCGACCATAGGGTGAGTGGTTCACCTTCCCATAGTGGTGCGTTGTGTACAGGGTGAGTGGTTCACCTTCCCCTGTGATACCCCATGATGGTTGACATGGGTGTAGGGTGAGTGGTTCACCTTCCCCTACTGCTGGTGACATATGCATAAAATGAGTGGTTCACCTTCTCCTATGGCATATGAGCAGGATGAGTGGTTCACCTTCTCCTGTGGATACCCCAGTGAGAGATGCATATAGGCATTTGTTGACATGTCGGTGGGACGTGGTTCATCCTTTCCCCATAGTAGGATGCTCATTCCCTACAATTGATAGTTGACATGTCAGTGGGATGTGGTTCGTCCCTTCCCCACGTGTAGATTTATTCCTACTATTGTTGTTTTGCATGCACTCGGTGTTTTTGCATGCATGTAGGAGGTGGTTCGTCCTTTCCCTACACTTGGTGTTTTTCATCTGTGTAGGAGGTGGTTCATCCTTTCCCTACATATGGTTGTGATATGTGTTTTTAGGATGCAGTTCATCATTTCCCTACATATGATTGTGATGTGTGTTTGTGGGATGTGGATTCTCCTATCCCTATGTGTGATTCTGTGTAGGATGTGATATATTCTTTCCCTGTTGTTGTTCCTGCAACATCCTACCCATGTTGTCCAGGACACATGAGAAGTACCTCTCATATGGCCAATGATTTGGGAAAAGTGGTTAGGGACCATAGCACTACCGATGGACGCATCGCATACTGTCGCACTCCCTATGCTAGGATGCATGGTGTTTATCTACTTGATTTGGGATCAATTCAGGTTCTACCTTCGGACTGAATTTTGTCAGTGGAGAGTGGAAAATTCTTATGACTCACTCTCGATCAATTATTCTTTATTATTCACATCTTTGTTCAGCAGAGTAGAGTAGAGCATAACAGAGATGGTTCAAGATGGCATGATGACCAAGGGCAGCAGATGGATTGGTAGGTGGAATTCTCCCTAGTTGAGAGGGAGTGTTAAAATTGGCAACTAGAGCCAAATTCCACTTTGGTATGCTCAGTTGATGGAGATTATAATCCCATTGAATTCCTCTTTTCAATCTAAATATTGTCAAATTTGGATCAGGAAAATATTTGTTTATTCAAAAAGAAATTCTATAAATAATGATTTTATTTAGGCAGGAAATTTGAAAATTCAAATTTTGAATTTGCCTCCAAAATATCAAAGTATGCTTCTCTTCTAAATTGTATATAAGGATTATCTCCCAACCCATTTGAGGCATCAAAAATATTTCTTGCATCTCTGAGGCAGCCGAGTGGGGATAATGGCTAAACACAGAGGTTAGGTCTATTTTGAGTGAGTCTATTTTCTTGTTGTAGTGCCGAGGAAGCTATGGGTAGACTGCTGCTGGTTTCAGGACAATCTCAGTAGATATGTATTGGGGTTTCGTTACATGATTTCCCTCCTCACAATAGACCAAGCTCCTTAGACAAGATGCCGAGCAGATCTGGGTTAGATGATGCTTAATCTAGGCATTATTAACCCTCTCCCACAGACCAAGATCCATCCTCAAGTCAGTCGTAGACCTGTGGATAGCTTAGAGCTGCCTATTTTGCGAATCCTCTAGAGAAGGATTGTTGCAACTCCAAGGAAGTTGTTTCAATCAGGTCGCAACCCTATACAGGCTAGATATGTGGTCATAGTTATGTCGCTGCCATCGGGAAGCTGTGGAGGGCTGCATCTATCCCTAACCAACTGTGGAAGGTTATAACTATAGCTCTAACTAGCCTTAGATTATGGACAATGACTTGAAAGGGGAAGCCACAACCTTGTAATAATGTTTAGAGGAGTGAAAAGGGTTTGTTGTCATAGGACAACAAACCCTAACCAGAACGCAATTCATATCTAAAGCAGGTCAGCATTGAGGAAAAGCTTTGACTACATTTGACCACTAATCTGGAAAAAATATGATTGTTGATGTTTAAAGGAAAAATTTTGGATCATGTCTTTGGCATTTGGACAATGATACTAGTCGTCACCTTGGCAAGTCAATAATTTTTCTATCAGCTCTCTCTCTCTCTCTCTCTCTCTCTCTCTCTCTCTGTTGTACATTTGATTTGAATAATAATAAGAATTGTTCAAGGGTTTTCCCCATATTGGGGTTTTTCCCTGGCTTGTGCCATATTCTCTTGTTCTTTTGTCTTAGCTTGTCTTCAACATTTCTCATTTATGTTCTTTTGTCTTGGCTTGTCTTCAGCATTTCTCATTTATGTTCTTTCGTTAGTTATTGTCATATATTGTTTAATGTAATTGATAATGGATTAATGGGCTCATGATTGAATGAAGTAACTATCCTAAGCAAAGAACATGTTTCCTAAATTAACATATTCTTTTTTTATTTTAATTTCTCCCGAAAACCTATGTTGAATCCAGCAAGGGTGAGCTTTAAAAGCAGAGCCATATTGCAACAATTTAGGAGAGATTTAGTCACTATGTTTTTTAGAATTCTTGTTTTTCTGGAGAATTCCGAATCAAACCCAGAGACATGAAAAGAAAACCTTGAAAACAAAAAAAACGACCAAAAATAAATGAAATGCATGCCAAGCAAACATAATCGTTAATGAAATGTATGTGTTTTTATCATGGAAACTGTTGGGAAAAATACTGAGAGGGGGGGGGGTGAATCAGTATTTACTGCATATTCAAAACTTTCACTTTTTTCTGCTTCTAAAATGCATACGCTACTTTCCTGAACCAGACTTGCGTATATACGCGGATACCCTTTACGAAACTAGCGTATACACAGATATCTAAATATGTCATTAATTCATCACTTAGAACATTCCTTCATTTATTCATCAGATATTCAATAAGCAGTAAGCATGTGCAGTAAGAACAGAATAAATCATGACACAAAGCATCACACATGAACACCAGGATTTTTAGGTGGAAACCCAAGTCGGGAGAAAACCACCGCTGCAGTTGCTCACCCTTCAATATTTTATTATAGAGAAAACATCTTACAACATATGTGCTGGCGCAGACTTGACCAGCACGCAGGCACCCACCTGCGCTCGTTTACCAGCCTCTCCTGGAAGGGAGCTCCAACCCCCTGACTCGTTTACCAGCCTCTCCTGGAAGGGAGCTACGACCCCCGATCTCGTTTACCAGCCTCACCTGGAAGGGAGCTACAACCCCCTGACTGAAGGCTACAACCCTCAGCACCACCTTGGACCACGTTTCATCAATTTTCACACCGGATCCAACAACTTCAATAGAACACCACTTGCAGGCCACATTTCATCATATTTTCATACTGGACCCTTTCCATACTTTTAAGCACAACCATATATCATCAACAGATACATATCAACACAGATCAGATAGCATAAACACAGCAGAACAGCTCAGATATTTCATACCCCTTGCTTCAGCAAACCCTAGTTTGCATACGCTCTTTTACTTCACTGATTTCGCGTATATACGTGCTTCCGTCCACACAAACCAGCGTATACCTCAGTGTATATTTTATTGCGCATACGCGCTTTCTCTTCGCTGAAGCTGCGTATATACGCGCTTCCTCCGCGTAAAAGTAGCGTATAGATCTTCAATTATTCCAGAGCAGCATACTTCTTCAGATCAGATATTCAGTTCAGATTTACCCTTTCACTTCAGACAGATGTTCGCCTAGATGTTCGCCTCATCACAGATCTAGGCCTTCCATAAGCAGATCTAGTAAATACATTTCAGATCTAGATTCCTTTCTTCATCATTGGTGCATCATCCAATCAGATTTATCTACAAGTGTAACCCTTTCATTCAGATCTACTTCAGAGAGAAGTATTCATTCAAGCTCAGACATCTTGCACCCACACACCTCATTTGCACAATGAATTTCTTCTCCTTATATATGATTACCCTTTGTCAATACCATGAGCCCCTTTTTCAATACCACGGGCACCAATACCATGAGCCTTCAATACCACGGGCGCCTTCTTCAATACCATGAGCCTTCAATACCACGGGCCCCTAGATTTTCACTTTTTGAGCGCTTTAGCCCATACGCGACTTGGCACGTTCTTTTCCACGTGCATACGCGATTTCCCCTAGTTTAATCCGCGTATACCAAGAGACATACTCTTTTTCATCATACTTTGAGTACATTCTGAATTCCTTTCTTCATTGCCTTTTGTTCACACTATAGATACATCAGATTTCCTTCATCAAGGACATATGCTATCAAGCACAACTTCATCAAAGGACAACACTCAGCATCATATAAACATCATATCACATCAGATTTACATCATTTACCAAGTCCATCAAGTCAAGAATAACTTCATCAGGTGGATTGCCATCAAGGACAACATATGTCAACAGTCGCATGTCTTTATCTTCATTCAGTGGGTTGCCATCAAGGACAACACTCTGCATTATATTTCCAACAATCTCCCCCTTTGGACTTGATGGCAACCATGATGGTGTTTGGTTACCACAGCAGATAGATACCATGTCACTCTCCCAAATATTTGACATCATTATCTTTTCTTCATTCAAACACCATGTCACTCTCCCCCTTTGACATCAAGGGTAAAGGGTAAAACCAGCGGATGAAAACCAACATTCTCCCCCTTTTCTCCTCATGTGGAAGAAACATTCTGTAGAACTGATATATGCTGAAGTGGCCAAGCTCCCCCTTAGTTCATGCTGAATCTTCAAACATATTTTTCAATAAAGTACATGACTCTTCCTATCACCAAAGACTCATACTTACATCAAATATCCAACCAATTGGATTTACATATGAGACTCAAGTACCCAACCAAGTGGGTTTACACATTTCAATTCAGCTACCCAACCAAGTGGGTTTACAAAAATTGACTCAGCTACCCAACCAAGTGGGTTTACAAATTTGACATACATGATTGAATATTGCATATTTTACATCAAGGGTCTCAACATGACCTTTTCATCAAAAATACAAATATGACTTTTCATGACCAATACCAAGAAGACCTCAAGAGAGATCATATAACAGAACCATCATAATGCCAACAATGCATTATACTCAGCAATGCTAATGCTCCCCCTAAATCTGTGCAACCAAGCAATTTTTCCAAAAGACTAAGGCTCCCCCTTAGTTTGTGCATCCTGAAAACTTCCACCAACAAATCATCAAGGCATCTTCATCAAAACAATAGAAACAGAATTATGAGAACTGGAACACCACCAGAGATACCAAACAGCACTGCAGCTGTGCTGAAGAGAGCTGAAACAACCAAGAATTGTCAAAAACCAACCATACGCGGTTTTATGTGCAGTAACTAGCGTACATACGCGACTGTGTTTCAGGAAACCTGCGTATCCTAAGACACCTTCTAAATTTCAACCAGATCTGATTCTTTGTAAGGCAAAGACAGTGTTCAGCTTCTTTCTGAGATATTTGACTGCTTCCCTGGACTACAGATATAACATAATAGTGTAGTTGTGTCTTCAAGCGTCATCCATTGGTTGTAGCATAAGCCCATTAGTAACTAAGCCTTCGGATCCTTTGCAGCATCAATACATTCTTTCCAAAAGAGATTATCTTATCAGAACAACATCTTCAGATATGTGTCAAGCAATCATCCATGTGGTCCAAAATCACCATGATCTTCAAGAGGTAACATGAAGTAACATATGTAGGAAAAAGATCTCAACCATAGCAACCAAACTCTATATGATCTGAAACAAATGATATCCAACTCATCCACACAAAGATACTTATCAGCAACTAGGGCTCAAAATCTTATCATAATAATCCATGTACCAAATCATCATCATTTGATCATGAGTATCACCAAGACCAAAGAATAAGCAGTCATATTTCCAACAATGCAACCATTAGAATTCAACCTGCTACTCCCCCTAAACCAGTGCTTCTTCCTTAACTTCTGCAATCTGAGATACCTTCAACAGCAAGTCATCAATAACAATCTCTGCATGATCTGTCCTCATCTCTGAACTATAAGACTTTCATCTCAACAATGAATGCTCTTCATCATAAAGCAACTAGGCTTCATCCATAATATTCAACACAAGAACCCATGCATCATTTCATTATCATGAGTATAACTAGAATGATGCTAACAGTGCAATCATCAGCAGTCAGACTGATGCTCCCCCTGGACCTCTGCTTCAGATCTTCAGCTATCAGATAATTTTTCTTATCATCAATGAATACGCGACTGCGTCTTCTGGAACTCGCGTGTATACGCGACTTTGGTTAATGGAACCTGCGTATGGAAAGTGAAGCATAGAAAATTTCCATCTTCCTTCATTTCTTCCAGAGCTTGTACCTCCTGTACCTGTCCTTTCCACATCATATGCGCTGTCAGAAGTAAACATAACCAGTATAATCAAATCAACCATGAGAGTCATCATGCATTGCTCCTCTTGTGACGATACATTACTAGATCTCATAATGTATCTCACATCATTCCTGCAGTCAACAAGAAAAGTCAGCTTCAGAAGCGGATGACTGCAGTAGGGTCATAATTCCCTACGTTTCTGATCGGTCCTTCATCTTGAATTGAGTGGTTTCTTCAAGAAAATCATTGTTTTCTAGAGCATCAACAAAAACATCCTTTTCTTCTCTAGATTGTTTCTTATTCCATCCCTCCATCTTCTTCCAGATTTGTTTTCTATTTGTGTGCTGAAAGTTCTCATATCTGTTCGACCTGCATTCCTTTCTTATATGTCCATACTTGTTACAATAATAACATCTCATGTGTCCAGAAAAATAAGCATAAGAATCATAATGAGTATTTCTATTCTTCCCCCTTTTACAATCAGCTGCTTTGTGTCCATACTTGTTACATGAAAAACAATATCCCTTGAAGAAACCAGAGTACCTTTCTGTGTAGGAACTGTTTGTTTGAGGCTGAAATGATCCGCTCCTGCAATTTGCTGCAACATGTCCATAATTATGACATTTAAAACATTCAACATTCTTGAATGAATTCCTTTGAGAATTCATGATTGTTGGTTGAGCTTTTGTCTCTTTCAACACTTCAGGTTTTGCATTGACATCCTCTGAATTTTTGGCACTTCCTCGTGAGCTAGATTCTCCTTTAACAGTTTCATGGAAACCAAGACCATGTTTGATAGCAGGAGACCTTTGATTACTCAGAATATTGTCCAAAATGTTAGTACTATCATGAAACCTCAAAAGTTTAACCTTTTCTTCTAATTTACCTTTGAGAATATTTACCTCAACCTCCAAGGCTTGACATTGCTTTGCCATGCTTTCTTCTTTTCTTCTTCCATCTTCAACTTGATCCTTCAGATTTAGAATCTCTTCTTTCAACCAATCTTCATTTCCTTCACAAGTTTGTTGCAGCTCTTCATTCTTCTTGTTTGATTTTTCCAGATCTTCATTGAGAGAGATAATTTCTGCTTCAAGGCCTTCCTTTTCAAAGGATTGTAGAGGTTCCTTATTCTCCTTACTTGATGCTTCTAGCTCTGCTTGCAGAAAGATGATAGCAGCTTCAAGTCCTTCATTCTTCTTGCTTGATTTTTCCAGATCTGCTTCTAGATCTTTAATTCGATTGTATGCATAAGTATGAAACCTTTGATACTTGTCCACCTGTTCATTTAGCATTTCTATTTGATCTTTCATTTGTGAGATCATCTCTTTATAGATAGTTTCTTGCTTATTGTATGAACTTTGTAGTTCTTCTTCTTTAATCTTAAGAGCTTCTTCTAGATCCACACCTTTACTTTCACTATCTTTACTATTGTTTGCACAAAGAAGAGTATTACAAGTGGCCTTCTCCTTTTTCTTCTTTGCCATGAGTGCTTGTAGATCTTCGTCAGAATCTGTTTCATCTTCTTCAATTTTTGCTATACATGATTTCTGAGATATCTCCTTTCCTCGAGTAACCTTCTTCTTTTGCATCTTAGCCATGAGCACTTTCAGATCTTGGTCAGAATCTTCTTCATCTTCACTGGACACTTCATCATCATCTTCTTTTGCATAATAACTCTTTCTCTTTTCAAATTGTTTCCCCTTACCATGCTTTTCTTTATAAGGACATTTAGCAGCATAATGACCAACTTTTCCACACTCAAAACATTTGAAGGGAAGCTTACCTTTGAATCTTCCAGTACCTAGTTGGAGCTTTCTCACGAAATTTGCTTCTTCTTCATCAGATATATAGTTGGAATCTTTGACAACTTCCTTTTCCTTCCCTTTAGTAGATGCCTTAAAAGCAGCTTCTCTTACTTGAGAAGGGCCTCCTTGTCTCATTTCAAAAGCAGTCAGAGTACCATGCAATTGAACAATAGTAAGAGTTTGCAAATCTTGTCTTTCTTCAATAGCTGGAACTTTAGAGTCAAATTTTGAAGTCAATGATCTTAAGACCTTTTCCACCAGAGTAGTATCAGCTATGGTTTCACCCAAATTTCTCATTCGATTTACAATATCATCCAGACGAAGAAAGAAACTGGCAACACTCTCATCACTATGCATCTTCAAATTTTCATATTCAATTCTAAGAGTTTGGAGTTTTGCACTTTTACCTTTGTGTCTCCTTCATAGCTTAGAATGATTTTGTCCCATATTTATTTTGCTGAATGTAGCTGCATCACTTTAGCAAATTCTGATTCAGACATGCTTCCCAATAAGACATTCACTGCTTTGGCATTGATTTCATACTTCTTTCTTTCAGCTGCATCAGTAGGAATACTTGCCGGGGATTGATAACCTTCTTCCACGATTGCCCATACATCTGCACCAAGACTTTGCAGATAAGCTTTTGTACGTACCTTCCAGAAGATCAGATTGCTTCCATTGAATAGAGGTGGCTTTATAGACATTACTCCTTCTTGACTTCCCATTGCGACGGATCTTGGGACCTGTTCTGATACCAATTGTTGGGAAAAATACTGAGAGGGGGGGGGTGAATCAGTATTTACTGCATATTCAAAAATTTCACTTTTTTCTGCTTCTAAAATGCATACGCTACTTTCCTGAACCAGACTTGCGTATATACGCGGATACCCTTTACGAAACTAGCGTATACACAGATATCTATATATGTCATTAATTCATCACTCAGAACATTCCTTCATTTATTCATCAGATATTCAATAAGCAGTAAACATGTGCAGTAAGGACAGAATAAATCATGACACAAAGCATCACACATGAACACCAGGATTTTTAGGTGGAAACCCAAGTCGGGAGAAAACCACCGCTGCAGTTGCTCAGCCTTCAATATTTTATTATAGAGAAAACATCTTACAACATGTGTGCTGGCGCAGACTTGACCAGCACGCAGGCACCCACCTGCGCTCGTTTACCAGCCTCTCCTGGAAGGGAGCTACGACCCCCTGACTCGTTTACCAGCCTCTCCTGGAAGGGAGCTACGACCCCCCGATCTCGTTTACCAGCCTCACCTGGAAGGGAGCTGTGACCCCCTGACTGAAGGCTACAACCCTCAGCACCACTTTGGACCACGTTTCATCAATTTTCACACTGGATCCAACCACTTCAATAGAACACAACTTGTAGGCCAAAATTCATCATATTTCCATACCGAACCCTTTCCATACTTTTAAGCTCAACCATACATCATCAACAGATACATATCAACACAGATCAGATAGCATAAACACAGCAGAACAGCTCAGATATTTCATACCCCTTGCTTCAGCAAACCCTAGTTTGCATACGCTCTTTTACTTCACCGATTTCGCGTATATACGCGCTTCCGTCCACACAAACCGGCGTATACCTCAGTGTATATTTTATTGCGCATACGCGCTTTCTCTTCGCTGAAGCTGCGTACATACGCGCTTCCTCCGCGTCGAAGTAGCGTATAGATCTTCAATCATTACAGAGCAGCATACTTCATCAGATCAGATATTCAGTTCAGATCTACCCTTTTGCTTCAGACAGATGTTCGCCTAGATGCTCGCCTCATCACAGATCTAAGCCTTCCATAATCAGATCTAGCAAATACAAGTGCATTTCAGATCTAGATCCCCTTCTTCATCATTGGTGCATCATACCTTCAGATTTGTCTTCAAGTGTAACCCTTCCATTCAGATCTACTTCAGAGAGAAGTATTCATTCAAGCTCAGACATCTTGCACCCACACTCATGATTTGCACAATGAATTTCTTCTCCTTATATATGTTTATCCTTTGTCAATACCATGAGCCCCTTTTTCAATACCACGGGCAGCAATACCATGAGCCTTCAATACCACGGGCGCCTTCTTCAATACCATGAGCCAAACCAATACCATGAGCCTTCAATACCACGGGCCCCTAGATTTGCACTTTTTGAGCGCTTTAGCCCATACGCGACTTGGCACGTTCTTTTCCGCGTGCATACGCGATTTCCCCTAGGCCAATCTGCGTATACCAAGAGACATACTCTTTTCATCATACTTTGAGTACATTCTGAATTCCTTTCTTCATTGCCTTTTGTTCATACTATAGATACATCAGATTTCCTTCATCAAGGACATATGCTATCAAGCACAACTTCATCAAGTAAGTTGTCATCATCTTCATCAAGTGGGTTGCCTTTCAAGGCCAACACTCAGCATCATATAAACATCATATCACATCAGATTTACATCATTTACCAAGTCCATCAAGTCAAGAATAACTTCATCAGGTGGATTGCCATCAAGGACAACATATGTCAACAGTCGCATGTCTTTATCTTCATTTAGTGGGTTGCCATCAAGGACAACACTCTGCATTATATTTCCAACAGAAACAAGGGCATTTCGAACATGTTCTGAGTTTCAAAGCATATAGAGATGTGGACAGAAGAATTATCCAAAATTTTAATAAAATATTTAATCGTAGATGTATAAATATTATTAATAGACAACGAATTGAATACCTAAATTTCAGAATGATAACTCTCGAGAAACAATTATCTATCCATCTCTGGACAATGATGTTTCTCATATTGAGAAAATTGGCTAACATGCAAATTTCCTTCAAATTGAAAATCTAGGAATGCATATGATTCATCAGACAGTTGATCATGCAAAGAAGGGAGTAACAAGTCCTTTGACATCATGCAAAGTTAATGAGCAATAATTATTACAGTCCTATGCAATCTTGGATGGACAGATCCTGTAGTAGCTTATGTCAACACTTACATGTGTTTAAACTTTGAAGGTACCGCTGATTTGCAGGTACCCAAATTCTTGTTCAACCCATCAGTGATAGAAAACCCAGCCTATGAATGTTGGAATTTTAATGTTTCATTATTTTGCATGATAACTAAGCATAGCGAAAGAAAACATTCTATGGTGAAGTTTTAAGGTCATTGCACTGGATCAATGATTTCAAGTAGCACCCTCATTTTGCACATGCCACAGTAGGGTAGGAAAGGAATAAACTCCTTTGAGCAACAATGTGGCATGAATAAGCTCCCTTGATCACTAAATTTAATTTCATGTTGTCATAAATAGAGGACTTGTCTTTTGCTTTGTAAAAGAAAAAATTGTGTGGTGCTTTCACTAGAAGGGGAGGCCATTCCCATATATACATGATAAAATTCTAAGACTCTCATGCACTCCCAAGAAGAGAACATCTCTGAGTTGGAGGTTGTGTTACCCCCTATTTTTGCATAGGGTTAACACTAGGGAATTATCAAGAGTTAACCAATTTGATGTTGGGAGGTTGGATATAGAAATGTCAGCTTAGAGCTATGTTGCTCGGAGGTTGGATATAGAAATGTTAGCTATGGTGAAGGATCAACTTGTTAAGGTATTCTCCGTTACAAAGAATATGATCACAATGGTCTTTGTGAGGAGTCGCTCAAATTGTTGCTCAGAATGGTCTTTGTGAGGAGTCGCTCAATTTGTTCAATCAGATGCAATAGAATGGGATGAAAGTGGATAATTTCACCTTTTCCACTGCTTTTGCAGCATGCACTAGTTTAGGATGCAATTCCATATAATCATCATTAAAGTTAGGTTGGACTCAAATATTTTTGTGGAGAATGCTCTTGTTGACCTGTATGCCAAATTCTATTATTGACTCGTATGCCAAATGTGGCAGCATAGAAGAGGCATGCTTAGTCTTTGATAATATGTTTGAACAGAGGAACTTTTCCTAAAATACAATGATTACTGGATATGTTGAACATGTTGATGGTGAAGAAGCACTGCATGATCTCAGTGGGTTATGAACCTACACTGTTGATGTTGAAGGATGAATGAGATGGAGTGGAAACAAATAGGGAAGGTGCATCAACAAGCTGCAAATAATATGGAATTTCCTTTGGATGAGAATTTGAAACTATAGAAAGGCTCATGATTTGGACATGTATTCAGGATTGCAAAAAAAGAGCAACAAAAAGTGCAGAAGGAGTTGAATACACAATTTATTGTTTTAGAAAGAAGAAACAATAGTATCAATTTCCCAAATGCAAAACAAAAATGGCTTAGGGAGCAGTGGTATTAGCTCCAGAAGTGGCAAAAGAGAGTAAACATCAAATAGTTGAGAAAGAGAATTTGATGAAAGAATATGTAGATTCCTTTGGGTCTATGGAAAATTTACTTCTTGCATTCACGTGAGATAAATGGTTTCGACAATATTCATTTAATAATCTTGAAGTTTCTTTGAAGAATCTCATAAGTGCTATACAAGCAACTCATAAGTCTCCAAAAAAAATTATTGATCGAGGCCCTGAGGGAAAGTATGTTGTTTTGGGCGAATATGACAAATATTTGACCGAGATGGCTAGGCAAGAACCTAAGTGTGGCATCATTTTATGTCTATGGAGCATCAAAGAGTGCTCCATGGAAGGAGCATCATCCTAGAATTCTCTATGGTGTGGGTACAAGCAAGTTAAGAGATTTTCAAGAATGGATTCCTAAGAACTCTCCTGTGGTGATTCTATCTCAAGCATGATCCTACGTTGGGAGAAAAAACCTTGGTGAATTCACTATTAACATAGTTTTGCATAGCTTTAATTGAATCTTGGTCAAAATCTTACACTCTTGCCTGATTGCTCCACTTTCTAGGTTGAGTCTATCAACTTTTCTTTTAGCTTTTGAGATCCCATTTTCATTTGATCTATGATTCCATATTTCAATGTATACATTTCATTCAACTTGAGATCATCAATCACAAAAACAACATCAACTATAGTCAATATAATCCTTTGTCTACTTTTCCCATGCCTGAAAGGTCAAGCCACACAGGACAAAATCCATTTTAACGTTTATTTTCCACTTGTTTCATGCTAAATAAAATTCACATATGAAAAGAAAGATGTGTTTACAACATCCTAGATTAATGACACCAAAAGAAAAAATACACTCCACTAGTAACCATAAAATTTTAATAGGGCAGCAAGGAATTACAATTATGAGAAAAGGCAAAGAAAAAAGGATCGAAAACAAAGAAACAGTTAAAATAGTGAGCAAACGAGAATGCTATTAAGCCAAATTGATCAACCTAGGACACCCAAGGTAAGATTCGTTCACTAGTGAGGTCAGAAGAGTTTATCCCAACCACTAGGTTTCATTGTCACTATGGTCCGTGCCACCCAAATGGCATAACACGAAAGCCCTAGACCATTTTGGAAGAATATTTACCATTCAGACCCGTCACCTAAGCCAATAGAAGTCCCTCATGGGAATGTTTCTTGCAACGATTCCTATAATTAAACAATAAAAATAAAATTTTGTTAGCTACCTTATGAGTGGATTTAGTAGCCTCTAGAAGCTTCTCCTCTAGAACAGAGCCTTAATCCTGCTCGTCTGAGTGCACGGTCATCTCTTCAGGATCCAATTTCTTTGCTTTGAGACTCTTGGGAATATGGGTCCAGGAAAATCCCAGGCCTATTTTGGGTCTCTGGAATTTTTAGGGATGACTGGATCATCACAATCCATCTGTGCTAGAGCATCTGGCTGGCAACCACCTACGATCTTAGGAGATTTGATTTCCTTGTCGTAATCAATGTATTCTTGCTCTCTTATCTACTTCTTCGCTAATTTTTGAATTGGAAAGGCACATGTCATCATCTTCTTTGGTGAAGCCATTGTTGCCCATGCCTTTAGCTTAATCTTCCTCCATGGAATCTTGAACATATAGCCTATTGAACACCTAGTTTTTCTTGTCTAGAAGTATTTTGAAGTGGAAAAGGGAGATGGAGGGTTGGGGATGTGCCATCACCCAGGAATGTGGTGAACCTTGTGCAAATTCCCTCTATAGAAAAAAATCACCACGATTGGAGGAACCGAGAATCCAATCTCTTGATTCAACCAAATGTATCATATCATACCCTAACCAGAACTCAGTTCATATCTAAGGCAGGTCAGCACTGAGGAAAAGCTTTGACTACATTTGACCACTAATCTGGACATAATAAGATTGTTGATGTTTAAAGGCAGAATTCTGAATCATGTATTTGGCATTTGGAAAATGATACTAATCATCACCTTGGCAAGTCAATAATGTTTCTATCAGCTCTCTCTCTCTTTCTCTCTGTTGTACATTTGATTTGAATAATAAGAAAAATTGTTCAAGGGTGTTCCCCATTTTGGGGTTTTTTCCTCACTTGTGCCATATTCTCTTGTTCTTCTGTCTTGGCTTGTCTTCAGCATTTATCATTAATGTTCTTTCTGTTGAAAAGTGTAACTAGGTCGGTCTTCATGTTGGCTATGTAATTATGTATTTATGAAAAGAAGAAGACAAAGATAATAAAGTGTATTTTTGGTGTACTTGCTTCATGGGTTTCGTGAGAAAGATTTTATTAAGTAGATGGAATTCTTCTTGTTTTTCATTAGGTTTGAGTTAAGTGTCAAATCTACTCTAGCTATATGCTCCAGGATCTTGTGAAAGAATCTCACAACAGTCCTCAATGCAATGATGAAAAACAAGCCTCAAAATGCAATAAATGAAGTACCTCATCAATGCTGAGATAAACATTATCTAGTCGGCCTCACTCACAGCTATATGGTCGGCTTGCTCATATGGTATGTGGTCACAACTGAAGAAATCAATGCGGATACCTCTGAGTATACAATTCAGATATCTTTTGAAGCTTTTCGATAGGTTCCACAGTTCGGATACTTATCACAGTTTGGATTCTACTTCAGTGCATATGGAGAAAAAGGCACGGTTAAGGTCTGTGATATGATGCGAAGAAGGAAGACTATTTAGTGAACATAAAAGAGATTTAGTATATCTCTGTCTTGGGTCTTAAAATATTGGTTAAGTTCTACAGTGTGATAAAGGTCTCTGCAAGGAGTGCAGAGAGAAGACATTGTTACAGTGCAAGATATACACAGCGTAAAAGAAGGCCAGCTCAACCATGATACAGTCATGGTGATGATTAGTACAAAGATGATGTTCAGTAGAACTCTCGGTGATGGAATATGCTACACGGTGCTACATGGTGCTACAAAGGAGGATGATTGTGTCTTGGTCTAGGAGAGGCAATTTAGGTCAAGTTTTGTCATGGTCATTGTAGTCATCAAGTGAAGAATCTATAAGAAGAGATTTGCGGGTTTTCCCCTCAAGAGGAGGGTTTTAGCCCTGGCTTAGAGCCTAACTATTGTGTCACTGATGTTATTTTTTTTTTATGGTTGTTTGATGTTTTAAACGTAATCATAATAATGAACGAAGATGATAAGTAAGAAGTAACTCAAACAACTATCATGTATGAGAATTTTCATTAACTCTTGCCCTACCTAATTCTCAACACTTTCGTTAGTTATTGTCATATATTGTTTAATTTAATTGATAATGGATTAATGGGCTCATGATTGAATGAAGTAACTATCATAAGAAAAGAACATGTTTCAAAAATTAACATGGAATCAGAGCACAGGAGAGAACAATCCCAAGCTCAAAGAGATTGCAATCACTCAGAAGCATCTGAAGAGTTTCATTGGTACCTCTATCCCTCTGTGTTAGGGATCAAGAATGTCAAATCTGTGGTATTTTATTAAGGCCTTCTACTAGCCCTAATCAATGGACATGGGGTCCAATCCAAGAGCAACTCAAATATCATGAGCGAAAGTTGAAAGTCATCAAGGTATGTTCCAGTAATATATTTTCCAAGGATTATTTATCAGTCCCATTCAGACTGTATCTTCATTATATTTGAAGCAGAGTTTCTCAACCATAAAGTCACAGTCCTAGGCATAACACATGGATACCAAATCCTAGGTCTTCTGGGCATGATCACTATGATCACTGTTTGTATCAGCAGTTCAATATTCTCTTTAGTTTGACTCTTTTAGTGTGCCTTTAAGAATACTTCGTTTTGAAGATAGAAATCCTCTGTGATAAGGTCTTGTCACTATGGTTCCCTGCTTGAAGGGTTAAAGTGATTGTTCGGAAAAATCATATCATCAACAGGCCGTGTTTCTCTGTGATCCTTGAATGGATCTCATCCTCTAAGAATTATCACTATGACAGGGAAATCTCTGTCCTAGTGCAGTATCATATATGGTATCACTCAGTTAGCTCGGTTCCTCTAAAGAAGGCATTGCTCAATCTCTTATATCTTGGTTCCTACTAGTTTACTCTCAATTGAAATAGCCCCACAGTCTATGTGAACATCTTGTATGGTTCTCCCTTTGCAATCTCAAGTTCTCAACACGTGAAAAGTATGGCTGCACCATATATATATATACAAGTTATGGCAATCAGGGTATAGGTTCGGGATATTATAAACATCATCTCAGGCATGTAAGATGATCTATATTTACTCCTGTTATGACTCTGAGTAATCATATATTCTGCAGTAAGTGTGTCCTCCTATCCCTCTTCAATATAGTTTTCAATTGGCATGACATCATATTTTCAGGCAGACCATTATTAATATACATACGTTTAGTCAGCCTTGAAAGAATAATTGAGATATGCATTGTTGTTCAAATCAGTCATGGCATTCTGTCAAAGTTTTTGGAAGTTCTGATGATAAGGCTTTCTTCCAATCTAAGTGCTGGAAAAGTCATGGCCATAGATTGTATGTTGACAATATTCTCCATACAAAAGGAGGCTAGCAAAGGAGTCATAGGACAATGAATCATCAAGGCTCATAATTATTCTGGATAATGGCATAAAAATGCATCTATACAGAATATATGCCTCTGTATGAGACCCTTGATTTGCTCAATCCACATCAGCTTATACACTTCTTAGCCAACCTGTTAAAGTTTCTTTTAGTTACAGTGGGTACACACTTAGTATAGAATTTTTTGGGTTACATTCATAAGCAAGATAGCTTCTGGCATCAAGCTATGGAGATGTTTTCATTTTGTTTAACAGAATTAATCTTCGTTCAGAGCAGAGGTTCAACTGGATTCATGTCAGTCACAGAAGTCTTGCGTCTCTCAAAGGTAACGAACTTGGAAGTTTGAAAGATTTGAAATATAAGTCTGCACAGTAGAGATGCTTGGTTATATCAGCTCCTCTATGGCACTTCTGTGGTCTCCTTTCCATCGTGCAATATGCAAGATACCATGTCAGTCTAAGAAGAAGCGATAGGGATTCTACGGCAAAAGAAACTACAACACATTTGAAGCTTTCAATATTGAAGAACTGCTTGGAGAAAAAGTGCATGGCACTTTGGAACAGTTCTACCGCTATTAGTAGGTCCCTCAATAAATAGTAAAGATCGAAATCTTGAGTTTATACGACATTCATTAAGATTCATTTTCGAAGAGTAGCAAATAGAAATCATTGCAATTTCATATACCCTAAAAAATTGAATTATATTTTCATTCAGGAGGATTTAGAGAAAGTGTGTACATACCTAGTCAAACTTTAAGGTAACAAGAACGATGTGTGAGGAGAGGCCAAAAGTAAAAGCAATTGAGGAACCATATCCATGGAAGAATAAAAAATCCCCATAGAAGGAATTGCGAGCCCCCTTCAAAAAATCATCCAGATGGGTGATTCTGAGAGCGTCATCAACAGTCGGCCACCATATCATGACCATGTAATCTGCTTGCCAAGTGATTCATCATACATTTCTTTTTCTTGTCATTTGATGTCAGGGTCGAGTTGGGTTAAGCTTGTGCAGAAAAAGAGCTTGAATCTCATTCAATGAACTTGCACAACTGATAGATCAAAAACCCGACACGAAAGCACGGTGATAAAATTGAAACAGAGTAGTTTACATAGTTTTATGAATTAAATAATTGATTTCCTACTGGCGGGAATCATAGGGCGGGACATCGGAATTAAAATGAATGAATATGCTATGAAATTATGCAATTAAAATTTGACCATGGAAAATAAGGGTATAATAAAATAGGATGTGTAGTAATTATTTAAATCACTATTATATATTTAAATTATTAAGGTGACACATTTTTATGAGTAAAATTATAAAATACTATGGAATAATTTAGCATAAGAATTATGGCTAAAACATTTAAGAGTTAGAATAGAGTTTTTAAGTGATCACAATAAAAATAATACATATTAGAGATATATACATAGATCATATATATCAAGTTAAAGTGATCGCTAAAGCAACATCTTCCTACACCTAGTGTCCTAGATGGCCAAGGTAAGGTGTCGTCAAACCAATTATACAGTCATTCGTATATCTTAATTGGAAAATTATGAATGTCACAAGAATCACAAGGGTTGATATGTCAATCAAAATTTAAAGTTATCCTCTAAAAACTCATATAGAAAGTGGGGTGACAAGTCCTATGACATCCAACCTGTGATTTGCAATGGGAAATCCTCAAGAGTCTCTTTGGAGAAATAATGTCTCATTAAGGGGCTCAATAAGAGGTATGAGGCCCCACCAATTTGATAGTTGAAGAAGTTTGAATATTGGCTTGTCAATTTTGGCCCTAAGTAGGCAAGGGAACATGGAAGGAGGTGACCCCCTTGGAAAAGTTCAAAACGGGATGGCCACATAAGGTCTTATATAAAGATATAAATCCAAGGACCTCCCTCATAAAAATAGTTAGACATGTATTGAAAGAAAGTAGATAATGACCATCTAAATCTTGATAAAAGAAAATAGAACATCCCTTGAATCCATAATAAATGGAGCATCTACATATGAGGTGATCCTATAACTCAATGTTGTGTATATGGAAAAGCTAGAATATGTTATTGAGAAGAGGAATATCATGATGTAATTAGTTTCAACTAGACACTAATGTAAACCCACTTTGAAACCACCAAGGGGGATCTGAAGGGAAACATCTAGTGCTCTAGTGTGTATGAGGGTTTAAAAATAAATCCCCCTCTTATTTGCATGAAGTGTTCCTAGTACAAATCCATCTTAGTGTCAAGGCCATGAAAAGATGAAGCTCAAGTACTAAATTTATTGTTTATAAATAGCCTCTTTAACAACTTGACACAGACATATAATGATGTCATTTACACTGGAGGTGTATTTCACTTGATCATGTTACAACTTTAATCGCTCCCCCACAAAAAGGTGTTATGCTCCCTTGTGATGATGCATAAACCCTAATGGAGAACAATCTCGTGATGTAAAAGAAATTTAAACATGATGTAACTTTAATAGTGCCTTACATTCACCCCTTGGCTCACCACTCATGGCAAATGTGAGGCTATTTCAAGCATTGATGTGAGAACATCATTTTATTTTCTCTTTTGTATACTATTCTACATTGACACAATTGTGTTTTTTTAGCAAACAAAATATTTGTATCAAGGGTTAGCTCCTTGTGCATTAGGGTTGAAGAGGTTGCATCATTGTGAGTGATCTATTCATTTCCAACTCCTTATGTGGTAGAGCACTACAAGCTCCATGTCAACATGAAGTGTAGATATTGTGAGCAATTCTTATTGAGGTTTTGAAAATTATCCAGTTGTTCCACATTTGGTATACATGTTAATAAGGGCATTACCTACAAACACACACCCTCGAGACCAACACCTAGTTCTATAAAAATCAAATGGTACCAATATTCTTAGTTAGAGGTGAAGGATTATCCTAAGAGGTTATTTTGTTGGTTTGATGTGTTGTTTTTCACCTTGGATACTAAGTGGTGAAGGGCTTCAAGGGCTAAGAG
Organism: Pinus albicaulis; assembly: GCA_034641835.2. Lineage (NCBI taxonomy): Eukaryota > Viridiplantae > Streptophyta > Pinopsida > Pinales > Pinaceae > Pinus > Pinus albicaulis. The sequence continues at coordinate 395,650,384 of CM076583.1, read as the reverse complement.
TTAAGGGCCAAGGGCTTGGGGGGAAAGGGATTTAGGGGTTAAGGGCTTAATAATTAAGGGATTTAGGTGTTAGGGGTTAAGGGGTTAGGTTTTAAGGTGTTTAGGGGTTATGGATTAAGGTTTAAGGGTTATGAGTTAAGAGAATAAGGGGTTAGTGCTTAGGGGGTTCATAGATTCTACATTAGGAGTTAATGGCTTAAGGTTTAATGCATCAAGGGGTTGATGGATTATGAGTTATGAGTGTAGGGTTAAGAGATTATGGCTTTGGGGTTAAGGGATAGGGAATTTAGTGGTTATGGGTTAATGGCTTATTCGTTGCGATAATGGGGCCCCTAATCCCCTTATCACCACTATCGGGGGTTCCTTTTTCAATTCCTCTTGTTACCTTCCCTCTAGGCCCCCTATCCCCTATGAAATTAGGTCTTAATCCCCATTCTCATTCTCTAATGTGTGGATTATAGATCTTATTTAATAATGCTTGGACATCCCACTTCTACCCACCCATGCTACATGTGTGTCCCCTAGTCCTGTTCAATACACCACAAAATACTCCTCCCACCTTTTCAGTCATATCATTCAACTTATCTTAACATTATGGGTGAAATTGGTGTTTATGTTGTAAAGTGAACAAAGAAAAAATTTACTTGTTTTCTCTTTTGAGAAGATGTAGAAATTGATTGTCATGATTGGACTGTGCATGCATCAATCTACATTGGGTTGTTTTTCGAGCTTAAACATGAATAATCATTTGGTCATACTCCATACTATTAATGGAATCTAGTATCACAAATGTATCGATGGGAAGTTTGAGAGATTCTTTTGAAAGCTTGTGTGTTGTGGTGTTTAGCTCCTGGAGAATGTGTGTGAAAGATAGCTAGTCCAAATAGTTGGGGGGATCTATGATATCCTATAGGATGGGATGTAGGTGGATGTTTTCTATCATGAATTATTAACCCAATTGATCATGATTTTTTAATCCCCCATGATCTATCAGGATTTGACTCTTTTGATGGATGTAATTTCCAAAAGTGTATAAAGAGAAATGGAATCAACTCAGTTGTTGGAGCCTTAAATTTGGGTATACCTTACTTTCTCGCTATAAGACTGGGTGAGGAAGAGTACCACACCCACTTTGCAGCTAGGTGGGATAAATTGTGCAACACCATCAAAGAAGTCACAAGGGCATCCAAGAGGGAGTGGAGAAATTACCAGAATCCATTATTTTTGTGGTTTAGGATGAATCTTGTCTTCTAAACACTATTTTTTATCAATTCAATTGTGATCTTTGTTAGAATTTCTCGTGAACAAAATGTGTTGTTTTTCCAATCCCACCAGACATTGCTGATTAGAATGCATGGGAAATCTTTATAATAATCTTCCATGATATTGAGTAACTAAGTTTTGAAATTTTCTTCCAAGTTTTGGATAGGACCACGAGCCTATCATGTTCAATTTTGCAAGGGTGGTGGTGATCATGACCTGCACTGTGTTGGGAGAGGAGATAAATAAGTGTGAAGAAATATCATCAAATGACTTGCCTAAAGGATAGATGCTGGGTTGATTCGTAAACTATCATGGATATTTTTCATGAAAAAAATGTGTTGTTGTTCCAATCCCACTAGATATTGTTGATTAGAATGCATGGGAAACCTTTTTAATAATCTTCCATGATGTTGTGTAACTAAGTTTTGAAATTTTATTCCAAGCTTAGATAGGACCATGAGCCTATCATGTTCAATTTTGCAAGGGTGGTGGTGATGACCTACATTGTGTTGGGACAAGAGATAAATAAGTGTGAAGAAATATCATCATATGACTTGCATAAAGGATAGACGTTGGGGTGACTCGTAAACTATCATGGATATTTCTTGTGAACAAATATGTTGTTATTCCAATCCCACCAGATATTGTTGATTAGAATGCATGGGAAACCCTTTTAATAATCTTCCATGATGTTGTGTAACTGAGTTTTGAAATTTTCTTCCCAGCTTAGATAGGACCATAGGCCTATCATGTTCAATTTTGCAAGGGTGGTGGTGATGACCTGCACTGTGTCGGGACAAGATATAAATAAGTGTGAAGAAATATCATCATATGACTTGCATAAAGGATATATGCTGAGGTGATTCGTAAACTATCATAGATATTTATCGTGAACAAAATGTGTTGTTGTTCCAATCCCACTAGATATTATTGATTAGAAATCATGTGAAACCTTAATAATAATAATCTTCCATCATGTTGTGTAACTAAGTTTTGAATTTTTCTTCCAAGCTTAGATAGGACCACGAGCCTATCATGTTCAATTTTGCAAGGGTGGTGGTGATGACCTGCACTGTGTTGGGACAACTAGAGATAAATAAGTGCGAAGAAATATCATCATATGACTTGCATAAAGGATATATGTTGGGGTGATTCGTAAACTATCATGGATATTCCACTAGACAGTTCATCATAACATAATAGATAAAACTATATTTAAAAATGAATGAATAAGAGTTTGTGATAGGAAGTGTCAGTGAGTTTCAGGTGTGCTAAGGAGGGAGTGACGTCAAGGCATGCTAGGCAGTGTTAAGGCATGCTAGAGGCCAGGAAAACGATGTGCCAATGCATGCCAGGGCGGAGTGTTTGGGAGTGCCAAGGAAAAACAAGGGAGCACTAGTATCAAATGCATGGAAATGAATGAATAAGAGTGTGTGACAGGGAGTATCAACAATTTCTAGGTGTGCTAAGGAGGGAGTTTAAAGGTATGCAAGTTAGTGCCAAGGAATGTTAGAGTACCAGGGCAACATGCTAGGATGTGCCAAATGCTAGGGTGTGTCAATGCGTGCTAGGGAGTGCCATGGAAACATAAGGGAGAACTAGTTCAAAATGCCTGGTAATGAATGAATAAGAGTGTCTGATAGGGAGTGTCAGTGAGCTTCAGGTGTGATAAGGAGGGAGTAGCAAGGTTACATGTTAGGAAATTCCAAGGTAAGCTAGAGTGCCAGGGAATGTCAGGGAGTGTTAGTGTGCAAACCCTTCTTCATTATATTACAAACTACAATACAACAGGCTAGAGCTCTTGTACCATGGATCATGACCCTTTACAATCACACTAATACAAGGAATAAAACTAGGGATTGGCGTTAATCCTTTGATAACAAATCTATCATGAACAAGACAACACTTGACCTACTTGTTGATGGTGGCCACACACAACCCTTTCAGTCCACAAGTTTAATGAAAGCACCACAAGTTTAATGTTTGGAGAAAAAAGGGTCACCCCCTTTTTCAACACTTTTGATGGGTCCCATGCATCATTATGGCACTCATGGACCCCATTATTCCTCCTAGAAGGCCCTAAGACATCAGTTGACCTTTTATGAGGCTTATTATTCCATGTATGAGATAGTTTGGTGGGATTGTCATCAAAATTTAGGGTTACTTGCATAATATTTTATGTTTAGGGGCTAATGTAGGCCCATAAGCTAATTCAACCAACTCCTAATCAATGTATAAATAGGAGTTAGTTGGATTCATTTGTATCATCACTTGATTTGGGATATTTTTATCTTTAGAGAACTTCACATTTTTCCTTGGAGGACTATTTTGGATGATAGATGCATTTTGATGTGTGGATTTGGGCTATTTTTATCTTGGAGATTTGCTTTTGCAAATGTGAAGCTGGTTGGATATACTCTCTAACATTGTGAGTGAAAATTTAACGCTATTCTTGTTGTTGTTGCATACTATTGAATTTCACTATAACTAGGGTTAATTGCTGCATGATGGAAATGTGGAATTATGTGTCTATTTATCTTATTTAATGTATGGGCCATTGTTAGATGAATGAAATATCTTAGAGATCATTTTATCTCAATAAAATTGCACCACTTGTATGAAGTATAAATGCTTGAAGGTCACTTTTCGTTTTCCTCTAACATTGGGTGAAGTTGACTTTCTGGGCCTCCATGATCAAGAAACTGAATTATTTTTCATTATCACCCCTAACTCCATATCCCCAAGTGAATTATTCGCTAGTACCTCAAAAAGGGTGATGATTCCCCCCCCCCCCCTCTTTTTCACAATTTTCCATTTTTCCCTAGGTCTAGCCCCATTAGGTCACCTAGGGCATCAATTTCCCAAGAATATAGCCAGAGGAAAACTTTGATCTCCTAGAGGCAACAACATTGGTGGGTGCCTTCACTCTCCTCATAATTTTGGCCAATTTCGACGATGGAATCTTCAAATACCTCAAGCCCTAGCTCTAGGATCAAGTTTTGCATAGGTGTTCCCAAGGCTAGAGCCTAGTAGGATCAATTTGACCCATCAAAGTAAAAAATATTGCCTAATCCTTTCCCCTCACATTGTCCAAGATAGGAACATCTTTGGTTGCTAAATTCCATCCTCGAACCTAGGTTGGGTCCACTTGGCCCCATGTGGTCCCATTTGGTGTCAAAGGCCTTTCATCAAGGACCATTTGGGAATCCAAGTTCCCAAAGGATTTTAGGGATTGGTAACTTCCTTTATAAGTCTTATTCTTCTCCCTCAACCCTTCAATCCCCCTCCTCTCTCCCTAAAAGATCAAGTCCCTTGCTTAAAAGGCAAGCATGTCCCACTCTATATTCTATCTTAGGGAAAGGGATTCTAAGGTCACTTCCCACCTATTCATTGACCTATAATATACGAGTGACTTCCTAAACTACCAGGACTCCTCCCATCGGTGAAATTTCGTGAAGAGCAAGGAGCCTTAGTTATGGTGACAATGGGCTAAGCCTCCACTGTTTCCCTTGTCCTAGTTGTTTCCCTCTTAGGAACCACTTTTAGGTCCACTACTAGTTTGAGTGGTGTTAGACTCCTATACCAATAGGTGTAATTTTTCATGATTGTCTTGATTGAACTATGGAATATGTTCAAACCTTTTTCTTGAGCAAAGGTGTTCCATATTCTTGAAAAACCAAAAAATCAAAAAATTTAAAAATGTAAAGAGGGTATACCCTAAAAGAAAAATCAAAGGGTAAGAAAAATAAATTGGTCAAGAAAATGAAAGAAATGAACCCCAAGCAAAAAATAGACCAAGGAAAGTGTGCAAATCCAAATGCCACTACTATTTTATTTTTGTAATAAAGCAATTGTGTGCAGCTTGTCAAACTTTTGCCACAATTTATGAAGAGTCAAACTGTTTAAACTTGACTCATTCATGTTTCAATTTCATGTTGTAGAATAGAGAATAAATATTTGACCAAACAGTTTAATCTTGGCAGATAAGTAGATAGGTAGAGTTAATAAAAGGTGCTCAACAGTTTAATCTGAGCCCTTGGATGTAATAAGGGTAGAATTAGATAGATTTTCCATGTAAAAAGAAAAAGGTTGATAAGGGTTTGCAAGTCTAAATGCACCCTAATAAAGAAGAGAAAATGGTAGTAGTAGATAGGGTAGGTAGATGGTGTTACAACGTTTTATCTGATGAATGATGCTGCTACATGTTTTTGATCCTTTACTTTCATCACAAATACTGAAGCAGGAAATACACTGGAAAATCACAGCAAGCAAAGTCAAAATCATTAAGTTCCCTCATCACTTTCCCCTTAAAGTTTTACTAATTTCCCCCAAAGTACTAAGGTATTTGGAGATCAAAGGGGCTCAAGGCATTTCCTTGACTTTTGGAGGGACCGGACCCTCGGCCTAATGATCAAAAAGACCTAAGTACTCTAGATAATTCATCATTATAATCATTCACCTTTAACCTTGTCCTAAGTAAAATCCCATTTTACTTAGGAAAACTATGCAAAATTCCATAAAAATCCCTCAAAATAACTTACTATTCTAAGTTTAAGTGTGGAAGATGAGATATTGCTAAATACTTCAGAATTTATCACTTTCTTAGATGTGCAAAATATTTTGAGTTCCCTTGTCCCTGTGTCATATTAATGTTTAACTCTATTTACTAAATCCCTAGTGAAAATGCCTTGTCCTAAGTATATAACTCCTTTTTTATAAATATTCAAAAAACCCCTCTATTATAAAGTTTAGCCAAAGTATTTATTCCCCCGTGCATTCGAATAAAAACCCACTATACAAGCCCTTTGGTTAAATATATCATTATACGTTAATCCCGCCCCTATGGTAAGTTAATTATATTAATTAATTTATCATATAATAAAACATATACGAGAAAAACTTTAAACATATGGTTTATATGTTTAACACAAAAATAAAAATAACACCCGAAGTTTTATTTTCTAAACCAAAACTTTGGAAAATTTCTATGCCACCGTGGCCCATCCACCTGGCAATCCACCCGACGTTTGAACTCCACCGCGACCCCTATTTCCATTATACAATGGGATTAACTAATTATCAGAATTAGTTAATAACCACCCTTCTCCGCCAATTAAAAGCTCTCCGGGATGTTTTATAATGTTAAATCGCGTTTAAAACCCCGCCGGGCCCGCACGATAAAACTCCGCCATCTCCTAGTATTTTCCACCGTTGGATCACCCCTTCACCGATCGACGCTCCACGTCATTTCCGCTACCCATCCTTTGTCAGAGTTTTAACCAGCGGGGGCTTGGTGGTATTTGAACAGTTCATCATCCACGCGTAGAAGATCCACTGGAATCGCTGCCCTCCCGACTAATACCACCTTCGTCCAAAAGCGGTGCGGGGACTAACCGCTTACCGCCCGGCCCCCCTGCCCCACGTCAGCCCATACTAAAGTGACGTCACTCCTCGAAAAACTAAAAATTCCTTTTTTGACTTTGGAAATAAAACAAATTTGCATGTTTTGTGTCATTTTCGTTATTCGAAAGCGACTGCGCCTTCTGCTGCAAAATTTGAATTTTCACTGGAATTCACTGTTCTATCCAATTTCACTCCAGAATTCTACTGAACTAGTATTCAAGCATCCTCGTGCTACCGCCTGATACCTGTTAAAACCCAATTTGCCTCCAAGAACAGGTATTTATCCTATAGCTCTTTAAACTTCAAAAGAAAGTCTGTTTTCCTCGTTTTCCACTGGATTAGTGATTAAATCCTATCGCTAAGATCATTCCCTGGTTTTTAAACTGTCAATTGTTCCCCCGAACCTGCAATTGTGCCAATTTCCCTCATTAAAACTGAAATCACGACATTTATGTGAAGAAAACCTAGAAACTGCCATTTTGAACACATAAGAACCAAAATGGGAGTTCCTGTAGCCTTGAATGATGCTCCATTTTGAACCTGGTTAAAACCTCACTCCCTTGTCCATTGGGGAATTGCTTGAAAAATCTACTCAGTTGTCCCCTGAAGAGGTGACCAGAGGATCACATCCTTGGATAAACAGTCTTAATACTAGTCATAAGACTTTTTTACTCCAAGATTGTTATCAAGTCTATTCAAACAGAGGTTAGAAAGCATAACAGCTAAAGAGTATCAGTGGTTAAAGTGTATCAGGTAAAAGTCAGTGAAAGTTAAAATGAAGTTACAGAGCAGTCAAAGGTAAACAGTAAAAGTAAATACAGAAGGCAGTAAAATGGTAAAACAGATGAGAATACTTTCACCAATAGGTAGGTTTTTCTAAAGTGAAAGTAAAACAATCAAAAGAGCAAGAAAGTAAAAAGATGAAAAAATATAACAAGAAGGAACATTTTTGCAGAAATTGCATATTTTAGTCATAGTTTTGCAGAAAATATTGTGATCAATCCAAGATTAATTTTACAAAACTGAAGGAGGTTTATGTTCTTAAGAGGGCCATATAAAAAAACCTCTCTCACTTTTCTAACAACCATTATGGTTTTGGAAATATTAAACAATGTTGGAAAGCACTTTTTGCAGAAAATTCCAGTTTAAGTCATCATTTTGCAGAGAGGATTGTGGCCAATCCAAAACACTTCATACAAAACTGAAGGATTTTGTTGTTCCTAAGAGACCCATCTACAAAAACCTATCTCAGTTTTTTCACAGTGGTTTTATAATGAGAGATACATGCGCATCTTTACAGGCCATTTTTCAGACTCTGTAAAACTCTGTTTTACACATATTTTTTACAGAGACTATTATGCATAGCTGGAGAGGAATTTTGGAAAAATGAAAGAGGTTTATCTCACCAACATATTTATCTACAATAAAATCTTTCACTTTTTACATATCTATTACGGATTGAGAAATAAAAATATATCATTGGACCCCAAGTTTGCAGAATTGTTGGAGCAGATTGCACAAAGAAAGGAAGCAGTTAGTGACTTGGATGCCTCATCATCAACTAAGAGTTGGATAAAATTCGAATTCTTCTCTTTGTCATCACCTATCCATACAAAATAGTTCCAAATAGATGCATTAGTTTGAGTGTACTTTAATTAATCTCTATTTATGTAAATAGTTGGAGAGATTTGTGAACCAATTTTGATATTTGTTTCAAGATATTTTAGTTTAGAATTTGTATAAATACTCCACTCTTGGAAGCATTGAGGGTGGATTCTATTACTCTGCTGTAACATTGAGATTTTCGGAATAAAAGCATTTTGGGGAAATTTATTCGTGGCTTACTGGATGACGATTTAAAGCACTGGACTTGTTGCAGGATTCATGTGTTGGACTATAGTTCAATAAGTTTTTCTACCCTTTGTCTGAAGTTTTATATTAGTTTATAATATCATTATGTCCATTTCTGAATAATTTACATAAAGGATTGAATCAGAATTTACTTAATTGTACTCTGATTTCAGATGTGATTGTTCTTAATGTTTTCCTTTAAATTGGTTATAAGCATGAATTCTTAAATGCTCTTGCTTTGCTAATTTAAACATTGTTGATTACTATAATAAAGAATTCTTCATTTCTCTTTGTTTGTAGTCATCTCATTTCTTTCTTTTGACCATGGTGAAAGATTCTTAGCTGCCTTTCATCCCTTCAAGATCATCCCATCCACTTTAAATTTTAAGGATTGTTCTCTGTCTAGCTATCTTGCCCTGTAATACCATCTTGTGTTTAGAATAGAAATCCAGTAAAGCCATCCTTTGACTCCATAGCCCAATGGACCGAAGACTTTCAACCTTGCCCTTAGTTTAAGGATTCCACCATCTTTCAAAACAAACATCTTGGATCTATAACTAGCCTAAAACCTTCTAAGAACAAAGATAAATCATAAAGAGAGAGCCCTCTCTGGATGCAGATTGGCTAGATTCTGCATCTGAAGGTTGGTTTGTGGTTACCTCGGGTATACTTTCCTCTTACACAACTTCTAGGAAAACCTGAGTGATAACAAGTGGTAACAAGTTGTTCACAACTCCATTTGTGAACAACTCTTTGGTATGCCCACTTTTTCCATACTACGGCTCCAAGATGAGAAGTCTAGGGCTATGGAGGTTGCCCTTCTTCTCACTGAATTGATCCTCTACAATATAGTGAAATAGGGCTAGTTGGTTGGCCCACTTGAATACTACTTTAGTCCTTCAAATTATGCACATCCTTAGGCCCTATAAACCTACCCTTCTACCAATCTTGTTGTCCTTCACAAGTACAAGAGTTAGGGTTCTTCTTTGACAGTCACCTAACAACCCTCCAACTATACTTGGACTAGCATCAATCTGCCCAACCATAGTCAATTATTTTTACTGATCTAGGGCTTACAATATTTTCTTCATCTAGGGCTCTTCAAATCTTCCACATAACAATGGTTTGAGTCCTCTCAAAATCATTGTTCTTGTGTATCGACAATTTGAACTTTGTTGTCCAATCTATGAATAAATCTGAACTGCTCCTCTTATCATCCTTCTAACAATCTGTAGATGACTGAACTAGGGTCACAAATCAACCACCAATAGTCCATTGACTAATTTTTTATAGGTTTCTTAATATATCTATCTAAAAATCCATGGATAGTCCACCAAATCAACTCCTCAACATGTCAATCCATTCTTCACATGGCACATTTCTTCTGCATGCTCAATCTTCTGCTCAGGTTCCACGCTCCTTTGGATCTTCTATCTCCACACATACTGAATCTGCAAGCCATCTTCCATATCTGTGGTCTATATTTCAGAAATAAGCCTCGATTTAAGGGTCACAACTGCTCTTCTTCTACGTAATTTTTTCACAGTCTTAAGCGCATACCTTATGAACTAAGCATGCTAGGTAACTAGGGCACTATACTTATGTACTTCTAATTGTTGTATAACAAACCCTATCCACCCACAGAAAAAACCACGACTCTTGCCTCCATAAGAGACTCAACCTAGCTCACATGGATCCATAGATTTTGGGAATTTCTTTGACTGAATCTTGACATGAACTTCAGATCTCAATGTCAACCCTCAAACTAGGGTTAGATCAGTCAATATTACGCCTGCGTCTACTTTTGTTTTGGCTCTAAATTACAGTTCAAGCCCTCCTCCGAAAAACTGAATCAGTATAATGCATTTGTCATCAGAGTCTTCTAGCTCCTGCTAGCTACTGCACCTTTCTAGTAGTGGATTCTCTGCGCTGTTGCTGACATCTACATTCGTGACCTTTGAATTGTTGCTAAATTTGATTTGTGCTCCAGTATTTGACATCTGTCACTCTGATTTCTGTCTTGTTGACATCTGACTACATCAATCTAATTGATCCTTCCTACTACTGTTGTATTGTGGGCTCCTCATAGCCAGGTTCGATCCATGAGACATGCCATCTCAATGGAACTTGCCCAAATTTCTTATCTTGGGATTATGTCTACACATCACCCCACCTTACACCTCAAGGTATGGTTGCTCCCTCTTCCTATCTGGCTCAAAATTTTCCCCTCATGGAGGTCTCTGCTTGAGTGGATGCTTCCACTCGGTCTCCTCTCTAATTCTCCAATCGTGGCAGCTACTCCACAACCTTTTGAGACTGCTTCTCATGAGAATGCATGTTGAGAGGTAATTTATGCTCCCTCTAAACCACAAAGTCTCTAACTTCTGCCTTTCTCCTCAAAGCTTTGCATGCATCTGGTACCTCAAGTACATATAGGTTCTTGAATCATGCACAATGTAATTTTCCCGACGTTACAAAAAGTTTCTAAAAAAGAATTGATTTTAAATCGATGATATATCCCTCATCCGAGCTCTGATTCGACCGATTTTTTTTTTCTCCATTTGGGTATATTTTCACAAGGATTCCAAATATTCTATTTTTTTTTGAAAATTTTACACCAAAATCTTCAGATATTCTCTGCAAACTCGCCGTCCAAAAAATTCCTGCTCTGATACCATGTAGAAAATCTAACCAGTGTGGGTGCATTAAACCATGCAAAATCATACCAAGGCATCTCAACATATTCCATACATGCTAATACTTTCCAAGCGCCAACACGTGCCAAGTGCCAATATGTGTCAGGGACTAGTGTTATGCATGTTATGAAGTGGAAGGGAATGTTGAAGAGTGCTAAGGTGTGCTAGAGAGTGATAATGCATGTTGATGAGTGTTAAGGATTACTAGGAAAAAAACATTAAGGGAGCACTAGGTAAAAATTCATGGAAGCTAATGAATATGAGGAATGTGTGCCAGAGACTAGTGTTAATGAGTGTTAGTTGTCATGCCAAGGAGGGAGTGAAAAGGTATGCTAAGAATTGGTAAGGCATGCTAGGGAATATCAAGGCATTTCAAGAATTCCCAAAGTGTGCTTGGGAGTTCCAGGGTGTGCTAATTATATCATGTGCCAATTAATAGTGCCAATATATGCCAATACATGCTAGGTGCTAAGGATATTGTGTCGCAGGGTGCCAGGGTATGTCAATATGTGTCAAGGCAACAAAAGGAAGAACCAATATTAAGAGGGTTAATAAGTTAGGACTTTATCTTTTTGAAAAGGGGCATGCTAGGCACACTAATAATAGGTCCCAATACATGCCAAGTGACATTGTGTACCAAGTGTTAATGTATGTTAATGCATTCAACCAAGGTGTTCCAGGGCATGCTAGGGACTATATGCAGTATGCCAACACATGCTAGGAGAGTTCCATGTTGTGCTAGCGCATGCCACCATGTGCTTGGGCGTCAGTGTCATCACAATATGTTATAGGTACAAAGATGTTCCAAGACATGTGGGGTGCTAAGAAATGTTAGTGCGTGCCAAAACATTAATTTAAGGTGTGCCCAGATTATTGAGGATTGTTAGGTCTTTCTCATTAATAGAATTGTCAAAGCTTGATTATGTATTAAATAATATATTTTCTACACACAATAGTGGAACTTTATCTAAAGGGAATTTGCTAGATAATAAGCTTAATAGATATGAATCATGTGTTGACTCATAGGAAATCTCTATTTGACTAGTCATTACTTGAGGGAAATGATACACACTAATTACTTCTACAAAAATTGACTGACCCTAACCACTATGGCCTTGGACATATTATAAAAAATACTCCACAATAATTGTATTAAATCGTTATCTTTTGACAAAAAATATATTAACAGGCACGTAACGTCATCAAAAACTCATTGTAATGATCAATGATGACGGGCATTTTTTGACTGTCACCAAAAGTAACAAAAAGAGCATTGGTGAGGGTCATTAAAATTTTGTCACTAGAAGTGTCACCAAAGAGAGAATTAGTGATGGGCCTTTAACGACACTCACCAAAAGTGTCATTGAAAATGTCTTTGGTGACGGACCATAACGGAGCATCACTATATACATTTACAGTGACGGTTTTTCAATGATCAATGATGACGGACATTTTTTGACCGTCACCAAAAGTAACAAAAAGAGCATTGGTGAGGGTCATTAAAAGTTTGTCACTAGAAGTGTCACCAAAGAGAGAATTAGTGATGGGCCTTTAACAACCCTCACCAAAAGTGTCATTGAAAATGTCTTGGGTGACGGACCATAAAGGACCATCACTATATACACTTACAGTGACGGTTTTTTAAGGACCGTCACCATATGTGACATTGGTGACGGACCTTAAAGGTCCGTCACAAGCATGAACCTCACCAATGTGATTTTTTATTGTAGTGTAGGACACTCCAATTGTTTACTGAACATGTGTTGCTGGTCCATGAAAACAAGAAAACACATCTTGCCTATTAACTATGGCAAATCAGTAAAAGGATCTTCAAAAATGTGAAGTGTTACCTTGTCTTGAGACTCAACAAAAACACAAGCACACTCTTCATTCTGATCTGAAAGAACACTTGGTTGTTGATCCATATGAGAGCATAGGGAAATACGACTTTCTGCTATCTGAGTGTTGGCTGAAAATTCCTGAAGCATGAGAAAATCCGATTCTTTCACCGACATACTGTCTCTCTTTGGCTCATACTCCTTAAATTCATATTCTATGTCATCCTAAAAGAAGAAACTTTCTTCAAAATGATCAAACATGAAAGCCCTATCATCTTCATGAAATACACCAGTATCTGCTAGCTCATCTCCTTGCAAGGAATCATCATCATAAATTGGTTTAATCTCAACAATTTATTGTATAGTTTCATCAAATTTATCATCGAAATTGTCTTCATATTTATCATACTTAAGTAAATCAGGTTCATGAGAGACTTCAACAAATATGAACATTGAAAAAGGAGTTTGTCTTTATTCATGATGATCTATAAATATAGTTTCAGTATTTTCCTTATTTAAACTTACATTTTCATTTTCAAAAATGGAAGAAGTTCTACCAATACTTTCTTGACTATGTGAACATGAAAAACCTGATTTAGCTTGGACTATAATATCACTTTTCAGGATTTGATCTATCTCATCTTCAGACAGAGGAGAAATTACATTTTTTTTTTCTTTTGATAAGAAAATAAGTGTCTTCTTTATCTCCTAAAGATTCACAATGATGTTGAATATCTTCTTTAACCTTTGGTTGATCAACTTGTTGCACTGCTGCAAGAATTGTCTCATGTGGGAAGACTTTATGAACACCAAGAAAATATACATTATCATTTTCTTCCATGAGAGAAAACACTTTCTCTTTTTGGTGATGAAAAGGATTGTCATGCAAAGCCTCCAAGATCTCTTCATCCATCAACTCATTATTATCATATAATCCTCTAGGTTTTGAATGAAAACCTCAAATTGATCACAACAATTATTAACCAAAGACAAAGAAGGGTAGGACTTCTTGTATTCTTCATAAAATATTGAATAGAAAACTCTAAGAGAAAAAATATTGGCATGTGGAAAACCTTCATACCAAGATCGTGCCTTTCCATCAAGAGAAGCCATGAAAATATTTAAAAGACAATATTCAGGAAATTCAACTTTCAACTTGCGTGTATGCATGTGAAATTTAACCAGATGTAAAGCAACATCATTCCTATCATCATATTTAAACATAGGCAAATTCCTTGGCCAATCTACCTTAGAAATTTTATGTGGGAAACCTAGAATGTGATCCCGGCTCATGGGAGCATACCTTCTTGCAACAGTTTCCATCTTGAAAATTATTGAAGCTATTGATTTTTCAGTCAATGAACTTGTTAGGTGAATGGTTCAGCCTTCATATGTGTCCAACTGTTCTTCACCATCAACAATTAGATCTAAAATTTGTCAATTTTTCCCAGGGAAGATCTGATCTTACTTTTTCTTCCCCAGTGGAGTCGCCAAAATTTTATCACTAGGATTGAACCTCAGGCTGAAGAAGGAAATTCCGAGGTAACCACAAACCACGCTTAGCCAAGTAGCTAGCCCTACTAGGCAAGGAGAGGGCTCTCTCTGTAAGGATCATAACCAAGATGGCTGAGTAAAGAAGATATTAGGCTAGGTATAGTAGCTCAGGGTTTTGATCTGGTTGTATACGGTTGTGCTGGATCAGAAGGAATCAAACAGTGAGGGCAAGGGAAATTAGGTCAAAATTTGCAGGGTCTTCTATGGGGTAAGATAGGAATAGTGATTTAGCACTTTAGGATTTCAATGGGTGGGATGTTCAAGATAGGTGAGGAGCTAAAAAGAGCATGGTGAAATCATGGTTTCTTTCTAAACTGAAGAAATTACAGACTGTGAATGTCTAACCAAAACATAGCATATGAGAATGGATTCTGCTTATCTAACTTGCATACATTCACTTAGAAGTTATGAAATGATGAATAAACTTAATAATACATTTCAAAACCTGAAAACAAAAGGAGAAACTGAAATAGACACCATACCACGGGGATCCCATAAAAATAACTGCAAATTTGATTAATATTCCTGCTCAGAACTGATACAAAATATATCGACCTCATCAAATGTCTTTAGCTAGGAATAAGTGGCTTTTTTGGTTTTATTACATATAGTGACTTTAAAATTACATAAAACTAGAACATAGAAAATATCTCTGTTCTTATCTCAAAAATGTGATTTTTGAGATGAAAACTTATAAAAATGAAATGTAACATTACATGGAAAACTTGACCGAAAAAAATCATGAGTTTATTCTGGATCACCTTCACACCTTCTATTGCCCTTTATTGAAAATGAGACAATGCAATGATTTGACCATAATGAAACCCTTGTGACCTAATGAGAAATGAAAGAAACTGACTCAATGACAGATTTTTTCTAAAAGTGAAATGAGAGCAGACTTTTTCTCAGCATGATGAAGACATGGAAGAGGGTCAATAGGCATATAGTTGTGAAGGAAAATGGGAGACTTGACAAGGACAACCACCAGTGGAACAATTTTATATCATGACCTAATGGAATGATTGAAATTTTTTTAGAGTGGGACACCTAAGATGCACATGCAAAATGTGTTTTGATACCTGGTGGAAGTATGAAAATACTGACACTAACATTGGCCTTATTGGGATGGAAGCTCTGACAGAGGTGTCAAGAACCACAAATCTCTGAGTTGAGGAGATCAGTGCTTTATTCCATTGGGTCAAATATGGTAAAAAATAACTGAAGCTGAAATGAAGGACTGACTATTTGACAAATTAATGACACAAATTGAATGAAACTGAATCAATTTGAATTGACTTGACTGAAACAAGACTCGAAAACTGAACTTACCCTACTTATTGATGCTAGTACATCATCGAGACTTGAGGGCTTAAAATATTCATGACAACCACCTGCCTGCTAAAGACACATGTACAATCATATGAAGTGATCCTTCCAGTGTAACCAATCAACCAGATGGTTACTTGCTTCATTTTTTCTCTCACTTTCCTCGAGCAGGCAGAAAAAACAAAAACTAGGCCACTCCAAGTGTTTACTGAACATGTGTTGCTGGTCCATGAAAACAAGAAAATACATATTCCCTTCTAACTGTGGAAAATCAGTAAAAGGATATTAAAAAATGTGAAATGTTACCTTGTCTTGAGACTTAGAAAAAACACAAGCACACTCTTCATTCTGATCTGAAAGAATTCTTGGTTGTTGATCCATATGAGAGCATAGGGAAGTATGACTTTCTGCTATCTGAGTGTTGGCTACAAATTCCTGATGCATGAGAAAGTCTTCTTCTTTCTCTGGAATACTATCTCTCTTTGGCTCATACCCCTCAAATTCATAGTCTATGTCATCCTTAAACAAGAAAATTTCTTCAAAATTATCAAACATGACAACTCTATCATCTTCATGAAAGACACTAGTATCTGCTAGCTCATCTCCTTGCAGGAAATCATCATCATTAATTGGTTTAATCTCAACAATTTCCGATATAGTTTCATGAAACTTCTCATCGAAATTATCTTCATATTTATCATACTTAAGAAAATCAGGTTAAGGAGAGACTTCATCAAATATGAACACTGAAAAAGAAGATTTACTTTCTTCATGATGATCTATAAATCTAGTTTTAGTATTGTCCTTATTTAAACTTACATTTTATTTTTCAAAAATGCAAGAATTTCTACCAACACTTTCTTGACTATGTGAACATGACAAACCTGCTTTATCCTGGACTGTAATATGACTTTTCAGGAGTTGATCTATCTCATCTTCAGATAGAGGATAAATTGCTTTTTGTTTTCTTTTGATAACACGATAATTGTCTTCTTTCTCTCCTAAATATTCATAACGATGCTGAATATATTATTTAACCTTTTGCTGGTCAACTTGTTGTACTACCACAAGAATTGTCTCAGGTGGGAAGACTTTATGAACACCAAGACAATATAAATTTTATTTTTCTTCCATGAGAGAAAACACTTTCTCTTTTTGGTCATCAAAAGGATTTTCATGCGAAGCCTCCAAGATCTCTTCAACCATGAACTCATTATCATCATAATAATCCTCTGGGTTTTGAATGAAAACCTCAACTTGATCACAATAATTATTAATGAAATACAAATAATGGTAGGAATCCTTGTATTCTTCATAAAATTGAATAGAAAAATCTAAGAGAAAAAATACTGGGAGATGGAAAACCTTCATACCAAGATCGTGCCTTTCCTTCAAGAGAAGCCATGAACATATTTAAAAGACAATCTTTAGGAAATTCAACCTTCAACATGGGTGTGTGCATGTGAAATTTAACCAGATGTAAAGCAACATCATTCCTATCATCATCTTTAAACATAGGAAAATTCCTTTGCCAATATACATTAGGCATTTTATTTGGGAAACCTAGAATGTGATCCTGGCTCATGGGAGCATAACTTCTTGCAAGAGTTTCCATCTTGAAAATTCTTGAAGCTATTGATATTTCAGTTAATGGAGTCACCGGGTGAATGGTTCAGCCTTCATATGTGTCCAACTGCTATTCACCATCAACAATTAGATCTAAACTTTGTCATTTTTTCCCAGGGAATATTTGATCTTACTTTTTCTTCCCCAGTGGAGTCACCAAAATTTTATCACTTGGATTGAACCTCAGGCTGAAGAAGGAAATTCCGAGGTAACCACAACCCATGCTTAGCCAAGTATCTAGCCCTACTAGGCAAGGAGAGGGCTCTCTCTATAAGGATCACATCCAAGATGGTTGAGTAAAGAAGATATTAGGCTAGGTATAGTAGCTCAGGGTTTTGATCTGATTGTATAGGGTTGTGTTGGAGTAGAAGGAATAAAACAGTCAGGGCAAGGGAAATTAGGTCAAAATTTGCAAGGTGTTCTATGGGGAAAGGTATGAATATTGATTTAGCACTTTAGGAATTCAATGGGTGGGATGATCATGACAGGCGAGGAGCTAGAAAGCGCATGGTGAAATCATGGTTTCTTTCTAAACTAAATAAATTACAGACCATGAATGTCTACCCAAAACAAAGCATATGAGAATGGATTATGCTTATATAACTTGCATACATTCACTTAGACGTTATGAAATTATGAATAAACTTAACAATAAATTTCAACACATCAAAAAAAAATGAGAAACTGAACTAAACACCATACCACAGGGATCCCATAAAAATAACTGCAAATTTGATTAATATTCCTGCTCAGAACTAATACAGAATATGTCTCTTCAAAAGCCAAGCATCCAACTGAGTCCAACCCCTACTAATGAGAAATAAGAGGAAGATATAGACCTAAAAACAACTCACCCTAGCCTCAGGGAGTCGAATCCATGAGATGAGGATCATTTTCCACCAAATGCTAAATAGGAATCTGAAGACTAGGAAGACCCAACAACTTGCCTCTAAAAAAGAGGAAACTGGTTCATTTGACCTCTAGAGGACTCAAGCTAATGAATCTAGCTATAGTAAAATAATCTCATCATAATTACATTAAAATTTACTAATTACATCAGTGAAAACCCCAACTAGTGAGGTAAAACTCAAAAACCACGTGACAAACAGAGAAAAGTCCAAAACGGGTAGAATTTGTCCTATGCGCAGTGCGAAGGAGGAAAAAATAGCTTTCTTGTAGGTCACTTTTGAATGACTTCTGGGTTTCCAAATTGATTTCATGATAGCTCATTGGAAATCTTGTCTTGTCAACTTTCCAGATATTCCTATGGTTTCTAATTTGGTGCTTATTTGACCCTCAAAAACTGCAATCTCCCATTAGGGGAAGTTTGAGGTCTAAAATGGGCCTCCTAATTAAAATAATAACTAAACCAATAAAATAATATTTATGAATTTTCAATTCAATTTTTTCACCATAATCCAAGTAATCATAGTTAAATTGAATTCAAAATTTGCATCAAAATAAAATTAAATAAAAAAATTGCATTGATGTGACTATAAATAAGAATGATCTTTTCAGGAAAAAGTCATTATCATTGAATAACTAATGCATTTGTCCTTTGTACTTAAATAAATTAAAATAAAATATAAATACAATTTTATAAATTCTTAATTATATTATATGCTATTAATTAAAATTTATATTATTTAAATTGTATAATAACATGTAATTAATATACTATATAAAAATAATATAATATAATATAATATAATATAATAAATGTATAGGGATATGCATTGTTTCTTTCAAGAAATATGAAATGAAAATAATATTATTTTATCCAAAAAGTGTGAAATGAAATTTATTATGAGTACTTTACTTTGACTTTAAAAGTACTTATAGAACTACCATGGTTAACCATGAGCTTTTATCCACCATTAATAATGTGACAAGTAAGTACCTTTAACTCAAGCAATGCCACCTCAACCATTAGGGATGATGTCATCCCTAGAATGTGATTGGTTCTCATAAAGTGAATTTCGATTATAAATTTTCCTTAGGAGGCCCATTTTAGACCTCAAAATTTCCCTAATGCAAGAGTGCATCTATGCGCAATGCCACCCTGAAAAGAGGCAAAAACATGATTTTTTGGGTGTTTTTGGCCCTTTTGCCTAACCAGTTTTGCTCCAAATGCTTATAAAAAGTATAGGGGGCTTGTAATTATCATTATGAACTCACCTATGTCTTCCTTTTCTCCATTGGATGCCCCAAAAGAGTCCGCAACACCGCAAACATTCCTGTGTTTTTTTCCAAAATTGTGCAAAAACTAAAAAATATCCAAAAATTTGAAAAATTACTCAAAATTTGTAGAATAAGCCCACAATCACATTTTAAGTTGACCTAAGGAGGCATAAAAAAATATCTTGAGTTTATCACCTCCCTTCTTACCCTTCCGGATCTTCTTCATTTTATCTTTCATCTATTTGACCTTGATATTGCAAATTTTGTTCCGGGTGTGATAGTGATGGGCCATATGCCTGAGCATCTGATTGTCTTTGTTGGCATTCTTTAGCAAATCCTCCAAGTGAATTTTGATTCTCTCAAGGCACACTTCTCTTTCATCTTCAATCTTCTTTTCCAGCTGTTGGTCAAAAATCAAACTTTGGGCTTCTTTCTTTTCCTTCTCCAATGCTCTTTTGAGGCCTCTTGTCCTTGGCCTTTTCCTGATGTTTTCAGCCTTCTTAGGATATTCCATAGCTACTTGATAAATCATGTTTTTCCTCCTCTCCTACAGAAACTTCATCTCTAAAATATTTTTCTTGTCTGTGAATTGTTTATTCTCTTGATCTAGGCAAGAGATGATGAATTTTGCCCTCTCAAGATTGGTTTGCAGCTCTTTGATCCTTGCCTCATTTTATTTGATTGCAATGTTTGATGTGGTAGCGTCATCAAACTGTCCAAGGTCTACTAGCTCAAAATCATCCTCCAACTCATGGGAATCTTCATTCTCTTGATCTATTTCTCCATGGCTGACCTCTATGACTTTCTCTTTTCCCTTCAATGCCTGGTGTACTTGCTTTGTTGCTGAAGAAGGTAAACCCCCCTCCACATCATGTGGAGCAAACATTTGCGTATGTGTTGATGAAGAAGGCAAGGCCCCTTCCACACCATGTGGAGCAAGCACTTGCCTTTCTACTGCAAACAGTTTTCTAATCCCTCTTTGATATGTAACACTGCATTCATTGACTAGCTTGGGTGATTTGACTTTATCATTCTTTATCTTTGCAGTTGCAGGGATAGTAGATGTTTCTCTTCTCTCTTGTGGCATTTGTGGAGGAATTTTGGGATGTGTGAATATGTCATTGGAAATGAAGGTATACCAATAAATTTTGAGAAAATTTAGATGATGTAGCATAATGAGTTTGATGAGGGAATGGTGATAGAGGTTGTTCATTTGCTGATGATAATCTTTGTTTGCCACCAATTATGCCATCTTCACAATGTTCTGGAGCATGAAATATAGGATTTTCAGCATCCTCACCCTAGTGAAATGCATGAGTAGCCTAACATGATATGTACACAATCTGGAGAATCTGCTCTCACAAGTGAAGTATCTCATGATAATCTTCATCATCAGTGCGTACTTGCTGAGGAGGAAAATGAAAGGGAAAAACTTTCTCTTCTCATTCTTTTACCTGGTCTTGATGTAAGGCTCAAAATAGTGATAATCCAGGTCCTTTTCTTTGTAACATCTCTCCCCTACATTTGGAATCCTTGTAGCATAAGCAATAGTAGAAGTGGAAATAGAAAACGTTACACCTGCAAGAGTTACCCTGTTATCATAGAGGTTCAATAATAAAAGCCTAGTAAAATCAGGGTGATGCTAAAATCTTTCCACCTTTCCACAAAACTCATAGAACCCAACATATATGAACCAAGACACAGCTAAAGGTGAAGCCTCTAGCTCTCTAAGGCTTGCTGGCTCAAGTCTGATGATTATGCCTCCCTTGTGTGGCCTTATTTTCTATACCATTTCATTTTCGTCAAATTCACCATCACTGTGTTCCTCCTCTCTGTAATCTCTATCCTCTCTCTCCATGCTGGTTTTCTTTGGCACTTTGGAAACCCTAGGGAAGAGGAAAGAAAGGAGAGTGAGTGAGGGAGTGAAGGGAATGGGAGCAAGGAAGGAAATGATGAAATGAGGGCTTTAGGGAATAGGGATAGGGTCACAAAAATTTAGGGAGATGGGTAAAAGGGTTAAGAAAATTTGTGAGGTGATGGGAAGTGAAAATATGAAGGGAAATAGAAATGAGAATTTAATTACAGGTCAGAGGTATAGGAGAAATATAGGAAAAATAGTGAAATTCTTAGAAATTGGGATTTTAATGGAAAAGATTAAAGGGATTTAGGGAGGCGTAGTTTTAGTGTTTTTTTAAAAGTATGTAGTGATAGGGTAAGGTCTAGGGAAAATCAATCAGGACAAGGGGGTTTTGGGAAACTTGTGACGAGGATAGGGATTTTGGGAAAGCTAGCATTTCTTTGTGATTCTTGCCAACATAAAAGTTCACTCACAACCATAAAATGGTGAAGGAGGGAGTTATAAGGGTTTAATTATTTTTTTTTATGATGAAGAGGCAATATTGAAGTTCTTGGAGGAGTTTGGGAGGTTTCTGTCCCTATGCGCAGTGCCTTTCCCAGGTGAGCAACACCCTCATCCTATGCGCAACGCCGTGAAATTTTTCACTGGCTAGAATGCTCTATGCGTAGCATCGGTCTTTTATGTGCAGTGCCAAGGCTCTATCTACAGCGCCAGGAAATTTCTAAATTTTATCCCTTGTTTCGAACTTCCTCCTCCAAAATCACATTTCTCTCCTTAGAAAATGAACAAATGAGAGTTTATCTTTGAAAAATGGGCTCTTATACTTGAATTTCCTTTGGGTTCTAAAGATTGGGGCCCACACTTCTTTCATCCCTTTAACCTTTCAGGATACTTTTTGATGCTTTGGATGACTATCATGGCCTTTGTATTTTTTCATGAAATTTCTTTAGCTAGGAATAAGCAGCTTTTTGGGTTTTATTACATACAGTGACTTTAAAATTACATAAAACTAGAACATAAGAAATATCTCTACTTTTATCTCAAAAATGTGATTTTTGAGATAAAAACTTATAAAAATGAAATGTAACTTTACATGGAAAACCTGACTGAAGAAAATAATGAGTTTATTCTGGATCACATTCACACCTTCTACTGCCCTTTATTGAAAATGAGACAATGCAATGATTTGACCATAATGAAACCTTAGTGACCTAATGAGAAATGAAATAAACTGACTCAATGAGTGATTTTGACTAAAAATGAAATGAGAGCAGACCTGTTCTCAGCATGATGAAGGCATGGAAGAGGGCTAGAAAACATATAGTTGTGAAGGAAAATGGGACACTTGAAAAGGAAAACTACCAGTGGAACAATTTTATATCATGACCTAATGGAATGATTGAATTTTTTTTAGAGTGGGGCACCTAAGATGCACATGCAAAATGTGTTTTGATCCCTGGTGGAAGTATGCAAATACTGGCACTAATAGGCATTATATAAAGTTCTTGACTAAGATTAAATCAAATCAAGATGTTGAGAACATATTTTAGCCTTCTCCTTAGTAGCTTCCCTGACCTTCGTGACATCCATTGATATAGGTGGAAGGAAGGATGCGGTGAATGAATATTTAAGAAAATCATTGGGAAGGTTGGTTCTAACCAACATATTTCATCACCTCTACTCATGAATATGATTAGAAATATTTCTATAATTATCATGTTAAAATGTTGACAAGAGGTTAGTCCTAAGATTCTCCCATGAAGGTAACTAAAATTTTTCAAAAGGGTATGGTCCAAGGAATCTTGGTCACTATGAGATGCCCTTTCAAGTTGAATATACCATTTGGAAGAATAATCAGTTAGGGTTTGTTGGAAAATACGTATCCTATCATAGAATCATCCACCAAGGAATTTGAAGAACACCACAAATGATAAGTGGTAATGTGTGTGGTTGGATTTACTCCCAATTTTCCTTTGAATTTAGGAATATCAAAACGTTATTTTGTATGAATTCTTGGCTATCTAGGATCATGGAATTTGTGGAAATTTTCAAGTTTATCCAAGTATATAAGATAATGAGATGCTAGAAATCGAAATGGATGTTGATTAAAAGGATAAAGAGGTAAACATTTTCCCCCTAATGGACCTTGCGAGCCCCCAATAACATAGTTAAGAGAGGTTGAAGATGGATGAAGGTTATAGTTAATTCCAATAAATTGAACTCTTAGGCTAACATATGTGGTGAAAGGATATTGTCCTCCTAGGTAAATTCTCCAAGGGATACATCGACTCCAAAAGGTATGAATTCCCATGGGATTGTACCTGACACTAGAAGAAGGAACTCCCTATTCGAGATCATCATGGTAAGAATAAGGACTCATCGACATAGTGTTACTAGTGTGGTTAATTCCCCCAGGTTAAGTAGCCCGTCTGAGGGTAAGATACTCCCTAGAGAAAGGAATCCTAATTGAATAAGAATTCCCCCAAGGTTGAGATGTTTTGCCAAAAAAATTACTTCTTCCAGACTCGCCGGAAGAAAATGTATAACCCCCTTGAAATTTTCGCTAGGTGAAAATTCCTACATTAGGTAAAGGAAACATCGAAATAGATGAGCTAGGGGTAAACACCCAACCTCTCATCATTTTATTATGGTTTTACCCCATTCCAAACAAAAATGTGGAAGAAGGCATAAGATAGAAAAAATTGGAAAACGTGTAAGGATCACAAAAGTATTTGGTAGAATAACCCATACAGAGGAGAAAGGTGTAGTAAAAGTATGAAGAGTCGACCTTATCATAGTAATATGTGGTAATAATTACATGGCATGATATAATGTGATGTAGAAGGTGATGAGGGACCCATTTCCCCCATGGTATATGAACCACTCTTTCCATACATAGGATAAGAGAAAAAGGAAAAGGGTTCAGAAAAAAAGGTCATATTTAGGCAAGAATAAGGCTAAATTGTTGGTCAAAGGTTTTTTGACATGTTATGGTGGACACTCAATAATCATCTTAAGAGTATCTAAGTCTCCACGCCTAGAAACAAGATTAAGCCCTTCAACCCGAGTGTGGACTAAGTCCTCTGTGGTTAGAGCTATCCTATGTTTCCTATGCAGTAGACCTTCCTCTTAAGGAGAAAGGTTTAAAATTTGTCTAGGAAATATAATAATTCATTGGCAATGATGATTATATTTTATTAGTTAACTTAATTAAAACCCATATGACCAACTTGAATAAGACCAAAAAAAACATGTTATTCAATATATGGATTCGAACACAAACCAATAAAATTAAAGGAATATTCCCACAACGAGATCCTGGAAGATGTGGTTAGCACATATACATTACCCTCCTATTCAATAACTCTTACAATTGAAACTAGGTACCAATATGGGTCATGTGGTACCCCCAAGGAGATCTTAGTGAGTCTTAACTAATGTCTTCATAGGTATAAAAATTAAATGCTCTCAATTTCAACCATACAACATACCTAAGATTATAGCCATTGATACCACCTATAACAACCTGACCTGCGAGAATGATCAGTAATGAGGTCAACATGTAAGGGTAGGAAAATAGGCTTAAAACGTCTAGAGAGATTACTCATACTAATCCATATGCCTCTCAAATATATTCCCATGTAATATGTGTATACCAATTCCATCTAGACCAACAAAGGCTAGGGTCGATCACCCCACTAGATCTAATGTGACCATATAATTGATGCTTGTGCGAGAAGGGCTTCCTAGGGAATCTGCCACAAAAAATGTATTACCACTCCACAACTGATGGTTCTCTTTTTATTTTTGGTAGCATTAGAAATTTAACCTCACTTACTCCAAGGATATAAGCCCTAAGTTAGTGTTTGTTTTCTGCCAAAAAAAAAAATGTTGAATAAATTGTATTAAGAATTAATTCTAGTGGATGTTATTTACTCAAGGGAAATGGTGTGAAACTAATATAATGTGTAACGAATCAATACCAAACCTTAATGAAAGCTACATGAAATGAAGAGATTCTTTTTCCTTTTAAAAAATGACAACAGTCTCACATGCTATCAATATTTTCTCCTAAAATTCATTAATTGATAACAAATATCCAGTCCAATAAACAACCTAAAAAAAAATAATTGGACCGAATGCACTATTTTCAGTGCCATGTCCGGGAGAGACTGGAAGTGGTTTGGCGAGGCGAAAATAAAATCATTGAGAAAGTAGAAAAGTTGGAGACTTGGTTGAGGCACTTTGAAGGGCATGTTTAGTGTGACTTTCGTCCTCCGCCACCTCTAGGAACAACCATGGACAACCCTGCATCCATCACGTCAGACGACTAGTATGCTATGTGGTGTTCTTTATGTTTTATTAGTATTTTGGTGCCTCTAGCCCAACCATTTATGGACAATTTACCTTGTCTCTCTTTTGTATTTTTTTCATCTGGTGCAAATTTTGGCCAACAAATGCGGTCAGGGTGAGACCACTTGTTTTGTAAGAAACTATATGTACTCCTTTTTTCCTATATGAATATAACATTGACTTACAAAAAAACAAAGCTTCATAAACCATTAAAAATTTAATTAGGTTTGATACTTAAATTAATAAAGGTTCATACCTATTTACTAAATAGGTTTATAAATATATATTTTAGGTTTATCTATTTAGTATTTTTAAAATGTAAATATGATGATTTAATACTAGATTTAAATGAAATCACACTTTTAACATAAGCAATGTTATATTTATCTATTTATTAAAGATAAATATGTAGATTTAACCTTAGATTTAAAACAAATCATACTATTAACATAAATCAATGAAGTTTAAAAATTAAACTTTATGGCAAAGATTAAATATAAATATAAATATTAATTTGACTATCTAAATAGTACCTTTACTACAATTATAATGAAGACACTAGTGTAAATTAGATAGATGATACATGAAAATTATGTTAATTGTAAATGAATCCATCTACGTTGTTAAACTTTAGAGACAAAAGGGTATTCGAAATTTTAACACTGTAGATGGATTCAAAGACCCTGTTGTCTCTAAATTTTAACACAGTATATGGATTGAGAGGCCCCTGTAGTGAAATGTAACACTTCAGTATCAAAATTTCGATTTTCCATTTATGGAGTGACACAATTAAAAATTACTTACATAAATGACTAATTCGTATACTTGTTGTACTTGTTATTTGGTGATATTTTTATTCTTGGACTATAATAGTCATTTACATTAATCATTATTAATTTTGTCACTTATTATCTAGGCATATATTTTAATCCTAGACTAAATTAGTCATTTAAAAAGGTCGATTTTAGTTTAGTCACTTATTAGCTAGTCATATATTTTATCCCTAGACTAAATTAGTCATTTAAGTTAGTCACTTTTAGTTTAGTCACTTGTTATATACTTGTATATTTTATTCCTAGAATAACTTAGTCATTTAAGTTAGTCATTTTTAGTTCATTCACTTAAAATTTCTCAAATTTAGTAGTAATTCACTTGAAATAATTGTGGTGACTAACATTTTTAGTCACATAGACATTAATTTCACCATTTTTTACTAGTGGGAAATACATTCAATTCTTTCGGTAATAATTTGTGTTGTTGCTTTAACTTACTAACCTCATATAAGGAAATGTTAGCTTTGACCTTTTTCATTTCTTCCACGATGTTATATTCTATGGTATCAAATACTAGTAAAGTTTTAGATGAAAAGGGAGATTTGGAAGAAGTTGGAATGAGATTGGAAGGTATAGAACTTGACTTTTTAACTATATGTTTTTCTTTGGTAGGAGGACTAGGAGACTTATGTTTTTTAATTAATGATGATGCATCGATAGGTCACTTACTTCTAGTACTTATTGGTAGGGCTTATTCTTCTTCTTCATTCTCTGAAGTGGCTATAATCAAATCCAATAATCCATGTCCTTCAGCTAATTCCTCTTCTTGAGATTCTTTACCAGATAAGGGAGATTATTCTTCTTCTTCATCATCTTGATCGGATTTTGCATTCGATATAATGGCAAGAGGTTGAGATTGTGATAGCCAAGTCCTTTTCAAAGATCAAAAAGGCTTTTATGAAGATTCAAACACTTGTTTCTTGAACTCTACCATTTCATTAGACAATTTTCTTAGGACCTTTTATAATCCTTCCAAATCGAAAGGATCTTTGGGAGCTTTCTTTTTGGATTTATATTTGAAAGTGACCTTCTTGGTTTTTCTTTCTTCAAGAGCATTCTTCTTTTCTAAAGAAATAATTGTTTTCTCCAAAGATACAACATCTTTCATGTTTTCAAGAAAAGTTGTATTATTAGCTCTCTCTACGAATATTGCAATATTATAAGGAAGAGCAGAGATATACCATTCAATTTTTAAATCATCACTAGGATTAGAAGTATCAGGATTTTTTTTTTTTAAATTGTTCTTCAAATGTATTCTAGTAATTAATTGAACCTAGTGTTAATGATAAATACCATGACCCCACCGATCCTTCAAAAGTGTAAGGAAAAAATCAAACTACACAATCCTCTTTGATGACCCCATTAAGGTTGATGGCCAACACGAAATTATGAAGGTGTTCCTCAACAAGTAGTCCATCAACAAAATTATACTTTGGTAACCATCTCTCTAGATTCTTAAGTAGAGGATTGAGTGGTGGTTTCATTTGGACTGCCCTAAGGTTATTCCAAGTTATGTTTTCCATTCTTGGGATTATAGGAATAAAGGAATATGTAGATGATCCAGAGTCTGAATGTGACTTTGTGGATGAAGAATTTTCCCCTGTAGTGCTACTGGTTATGATAGATCTAGTTTATTTTTTCATAGGAATGTGAATGGAATGATTTAACATATGAAAGGAAGAAGATAGAATACAATTTGAATAAAAAGGATCGAATAAAGGAGTTTGAGTTGGACATGATGATGTAATCTCAGTAGTGGAAGATTGAGCTTATGAGGTATGGAATTTTCGTCGATGACTAGGTAATGGGAAATAAAAAGGATTGATTCCAAGTTTTTCTCTCTTAGATCAGTTCAATACATCAGAAACTTAAAGGGATGATGATATACTTCCTTCAGAGACTTCAGATTGAACAAGCCTTTCTTCTAAAACAAAAATTCCTTGCAATGCTCAAATTAAGGTCTTAAATTCAGGTGACCCTTGAGGGGATTGGGTAGCAGTTTGACCTAATCACTTAGGAAGTGTGCTAGGATATTTTTTGGTTATTTCAAAAACTTCATATCTATGAGTGGGATATTTTTAATGGGATCTTGAAGTTGGAGGTGATTTTGAGTCGGATTGACTCTTTTGGTGGAATTTTGATTTGTAAGTATACCTTATTTCCATTCATATTCTACATGCCCTCCTTCTAGTGTGAAAAGTGTTCAAGGCTCATAATTATCGTCCTCAACATCGGGGAAAACCACCTGGTTGGAAACCTAAAGCAACTCTGTTCCCTTTTGGAATGGTGGCTATGTCTTAGATTATGGGGCCAATTTCCCTTAATAATAGTAATGAAATATGGATGGGATATATAAGTCTAAGGCTAATGATATAAATATAAATAAGAGATAAACAATAAATAAAATTAAAGTGTCTATCAAGGGCAATATTTTTTCTGTATATGTGAATTTAGAAAGACCTCATATATAACATGACAATATATATCATCAAATCATCTACGAGGTTCAAACATGATAATAATAACTAATTTAATCAAATTTTTAATTAAATAGTTAATGAAATTCGTTGCACATATAAGATTTTGTTGTTCATTCATATACTTATAATATTTCGACCACACTCATCAATAGTGATAAATTCCTGATTGCTTTCAAAAACATATATGATAAACAAAATTAAGATAACCATTCAACTCTTAAACACAATGATAATAAGCAAGATCTTCTGCAGGGGTGGATTTTTTACCATTCTATACTACTTCAAAAGAAGTATGTGTAGGGTCCAAGGGTTGTGATTGTAAATTTGCCTCATTTTCCCTTGTCTCTTGAGAAAAAATTCCCCTTGGGGACTATAGAATATATATTAAGGAAGAAACTCTTTAATTTTCAAAAAAACCTCAGAGGTTGGGAATACCGGGATTATTTCTACATCATTTGTGTCCATAGTATTATCGGAAGCCCTAGTAGTGAGAGGTCTTCTCAATATATTCAGAAGTATGTGTAATTTTTTTTCTGCAATGGAGTTTTTAGATCTCAAAGCCCTGTTGTTTGTATAGCTTGGTTAAATTTCTCACATATTTCATTAATTTTTTTACCTGACTAAGTTTCTTTAGTCTGTGAAGAGGATGAAATAGTTGTCTCTTTTGCTTGAGATGTATTGGTCTCTTGTGTTGAAGTAGTCAAAGATTTATCTTGTTCTATGTTTTTTTTATGACGTCTTAATAAATCCATAGTCAAATGAGTTATTCTATTATATTTGTATTGATGAAATTGAGTTAATTCTTCAGGAACTAACTATGTTACTTCTTTTTTTTAGACCATTGAATAATTATAAAATTCTGGCTCATGCATAAATTTCCTGAGTTTTGCTTGTGGAGTGACATTATTGGAAGTATCTTTAGGATCATATTCCCTATTGGGAATAGTTGGAAATTATAAAAATTGAATGTCTTTAACCTCAAGACCAACATGCTTGAAATTTTCTAGAGCATAGACACCACATTGGATATAAAAGGTAGGGCGCATTTTATTTTTAGAATCCTTTAGGACCTTTGAAAAACTACTCCCTACTGTTTAGTAAGCAATCTCGGGCAAGGAGTTTATCTGGAACATACAGGGTAAAACCATAAGGGTTTTCAAGGCTACCCAAGATCTAGATATAGGTGAAGGATTCTTCTCCAAACCAACTCCCAATTGATAGTAAATAATTATTAGCTTTAGGTGAAGCCTAGGGGATTTTTCATTAATGACACTTTAGTGGATGGGTAGCATAACTCCATGGAAAATTAGAAATGGGGGTCGAATTTTGATTCCCAGAGTATTTCATGATAGATATGGATAGGAGTAGGGTCCTCTACCTTCCATTTCCATCCCATAGATATAAAATCAGAGGTGAAACAGATGGAAGCCATTATATAGGAACTCATATAGAAAGGGGGAACAATTTTATGAGAAAAAATATGTTTTTTCTATAATTCTAGATTTGGGTGTCTATATTATTAGAGAATATAGCTACCTAATCCATAATATATCCATCAGAGGCAACATCAATAAGTGGCACCCATTTTTTTGAGAATTTATGTTTATTAGGGTAACCATAGATTCTACACATCATTGTTGTTATATAACATAATGGAAATGCAATGGAAGAAATGGCATAAATACCCTTATCCTCATTCTTCTGGTTTTTAGGATCCCTCTGCCATTCTATGATGGGCTCTTACTGATCTGCATGTTTTCTCATGAACTTCTGTATAAATTTATTTTCATATTTCTTTTGGTGCGGTGAAAACTAATACATTTTTCTCAAGTCATTGCTGGTAAATGACCCAACAAATATTTTCATATCAGTTATGAAAACCCTTTCTAAAATATTCACATGATCAATGACCCATTTAACCATATCTATATCCAGAAGGATATTTGGTCAGGCTGCAATTCAGTGTAAGAAAGTTCACCCCAGGTATATTTAGAAACCAAGGTAGATTCATCAACCATAGGTTTTATTCCTATTATGTTGGGCTTTTCATCTTCAAAAATATTTTACATTGCTTCCCATGAATAGATTTTGACATCTGGAGTGCAGGTTATATTAGATAATAATGGAAAATTTTTAGTAATGTCAGGTGGAGGAGTAGTCGGCTACTGTTAACTGCGGCTTTCCTCTTTGATTTAGAAGATTTAGACATCTTGATTGAGCTTAACTTATCTGGACTGGCCTAGAAATGGAAAAAATGGGAATGAGCAGAAGTTTCTTCACCAAACAATTCCTTAGAGAAAATAACTAATTTTTATATCAATTCATGTCTTTATGAGCAAATTTTTAGTCATATCAAGCTACAATGATTAAATCTTTTAAATATTCAAAATCACAAATTAATTACATTTTGGCATTGAATGATAACACATGAATTCAAATGGGTCTTGTACATGTCAGCATATCAAAGGATTTTATCGCATAAATATTTTTTTTTAACCTTTAAAATATGCAATATCCTTACTCTCTCATAGAATTTTTGTTAAATTTAGATAACCATGGTGTTCTATGCTTGATGCACTTTTACTTCAATATTTCTTAGGCCCGATAAAAAATAGCAATAACATAAACATGAAAGTAAAATTATTAGAACACAACAATAGATCAATAGAATACAAGCCAAATATAGATCAGATTTACAATTCCTTTTTTCCAGCAAAGATATGAGATATTGCTGCGTTACACTAGTCAACATGATTCTTCAACCAGCAAAGTCTTTCTCGGTCAGCCAATATTCCATGTGACACACCCACAACCCTCAAAGACAGCTCATCACAAGTCAATGTTGGTCAACCCAAAGACAATGTAGAAAAGTCAATGCAGGTAGTAGTAGAAAAATCAACGCAGACAACAGCATAAAAGTCAACATAAAAAATTAGGGCTTCGGTCAAACAACTAGGAATTCCTTGATTTTAGTGCCCAGCTGTACGAACTCCTAAAATTGTATTTTTGGCAGACATTGGAGGCAAAACGACCAAGGGTTGACCATGGTAAACGCTGGTCAACATTTCAGCAAAAAGCCCTAGACAGATCCATAGAAAACAATAGCTTCGCTCCACGTGTGTGAGGGGAAAAAGGCCTCCAAAGGCTATCAAACCAATCATATCATAAAAGAATCTGTTATGAGTTGATGATAAAATGACCTCCAAGTCTCTCTAATTTATATCCATCAATGAGGTTGAATGAGGGTGTGTGACACATCTATTAGGCATGTGAGCCTACATTACAAGTCTGGCTGACCTTGCAATAAATGTTCTGCTCATCCGATCAAGATGATCTTTAGATCAATATTGCACCTCTCTGAAAGAGGAATCCAAAAAAAATATGACCATTGTCATATGAGCATTGCAACATGGATTTTGGACCTAGTTTCCGAAAATAAACACTTTTCTTAAATATTTAACGGTTATAAATATGATAGGGAAGAGAGATGAGAGGTCTTGTATCGAAGGTGTATTATCGGGGGTGTCAAAGAGTGAAATCCTATATAGAAGTTCTGATATGGGAAAGAAGATTTTATCAGAGATCAGAGATATGAGAATATCATATTATTAGCAGTGAATGATATCAGAGGATCAATCATGAATGATATCAAAGGATTGACTATCAATGATATCAGAGTTATTGAGTGGAAATGAAATAAAAAGTTGCGATCTTTGAAAAATATGACATGCTATGTGGTAGTTCTTTGGGGTCAAGATTTTATTATTATATTCATAAAGTAGAACTTTGTAACGTTTAGACTCAAAGTATTGGGAACTTTGATTTAGGGAAGATTTTATCGCAATTTCTCTTTAAGGCGTGTTACGATATTTAGATGTTCCGACTAATATCTCCCGATAATACAAAAAATAATATAGGGCTACATATTATGAATATTATTCTTATGAGCCTAATATCTGAAATGAAAAACTCCGATAAGGGATTTTTCTCGTTTAACTATGATTTGGTAGAAAAAACCGAAATTTCCTTATTTTATTAATGCTAAGGGATTTTAATATAATTAAAAAGGGTCCTTATTATTTATTATATCAACTTATCAAAACTTAATGGGGGTTGTTGAGCACTACAACAGGTTCATGTATATATGTTGAAGCTTTTATATTTTCTCCCCTTTAGGAAATGACACCCTTAGGATGATAATGTCAAAAATCTCCCTATTGGAATTCCATCTTTCTGAGAAGCTCCTCAATTATTTTGAAGGAATTTATTGAGATGATAATAAAATTAGCTATAACATTTCCCAGTCTGAACATGTATCCTTTCTTTTCTGGAATAAAATGGATCTCATCTGCATTAAGGCTCAGCCTCATGATTTCTAATGTGAATATCCTCGTTGGCATGAATACTAGAAAATGATAATGGGATAGCTCACAACCATAGATCCTGAGTTCTGTGTGGTCCTAAAAAAAGTACCAATATCCTACACAGACTTCCACGTCAAGATGGAGAAAATATTTTTGTTGTGGTAAAATTCGAGGTGGAGGTGCACCATGAATAATTTGGTATGCAATGGACATGAATATTGATATGAAGTAATAATACCCATCAGTTTCTTGCCTCTTCTTGAATAAAGTAGTCCAGTAAAATACATAATTGACCTCATTTGTGCGAGTAGTTTTGCTCAGATGTACATGCTCAAATGACTTAACATGTGCATACATAAACACATAAAACAACAAAGAGTAATATCAAAAGCTAGATGAAGTGGTGAGATTTTGGAATTGAAATTTGATGGTTGTGGATAAGTAGGATGGTATATCAAAAAGATGGTTGGGCTTCATCATCATGTCCAAAAAACCTAGGCAAGATTTCTTAAATAAATTGGCGAGGTATTCCCTTATAATACATGAAATAATTGACAAAATGGGCTGAACAGGTTCAGTAAGAAAGGACAGAGGAAATTTTTCAGTGGGCGGGACATTCTGTGAGCCTGGAACTAAGATTATCTGCAGGAAGGAATTTTGTGTTTCAGCTGAGATGCCAGAAAAATGGTACACGAGGGTAACATCAGTGAACTGCTACAGCTCAGAAGATGTAGGATAAACCAGCGAACTCTAGATGAGCTCGGGGGTAATTTCAAGTTTCTTTTTTCTGCTGGAGGAAAAAAATACCCATTCTGTTCAATGTAAGCTTCCACGAGCCATGAGACAAACTAAGGTAATGAATGTACATTTGTGGCTATCTGGTAATACAAGCCGGATTCGACTGCTTGAAAAAGGTTTTCACCCCTGTAATGATAACCCATTAATTCTAAATTCATCTCAGTGATGTGATATGGGTAAATGGGGTCACATATCTAGGATTATGTTTCCATGAGGTGCTCAGGATTAGGAGAAGACTTAAACTCACTGGTTTTGTGGTTTTCTAGGGATGTCTTTTTCATTTTTAATAATGTTGGAACTCAAATCACAAGTGGATAGGGATGGTATAAATACCTGGTGACTGAATAGGAATTTGAAAATGATGTTGTGACAGGTTCTGGAGTAGCTAGAAGACTTTTCAGTGTCATGTGCAAGAGCCCGACTGGAGGGAGATTTTAGGGAAAATATGAGTGAAAAACAAGCATATAAGGTAAGAGAGGTCAAACACTTAGGTGGAGGAAAACAATGGTTGGATGACACACCAATGACATCATTGAGTCAAGAATGTGTCTTAACCAGATTGGGTGGATATGGAAAACAAGTGGCAGAAGTGGGACCCATTACCTTACTATTTATTATGTCTTACTATTTCTTATGTCACGCTTGTTTTATTTTGATGGTGATAGGTTTCACATGTGGCGCAGGTGGTCTGTGCCACTTCCTTGTGAGTGGGTTGGTGATCGTGTGGGTAGCCGCTAACCCAGCATAATAGATCTCACTTCTCAGATCTTCGGTTGAATTTTCTATACCTGGGGGGTGGAACGGTTATCCTCCACGTCAGTCTAATTCCAGGAGAGACCCAGGATACGATGGATGGCGATATTTTAGGAATATGTGCAGACTTTAATAATTGTCTCTATTATTATAAAATACTCATGTTTTAATTTTTCATCGTGTGTTGAAAACACCAGTGAATTTTGTCGAATGCATTTAAAAAGTAGTGTTTCCTTCTCTGTGAGTGCTCATCCTTGAACGGAATTTTGAAGAGAGTGCGTTAGCGTAATATTCCCTTTCTTGATCCAGTCAAAGTGGATAGAATCAATCCATGGTACTTACCATGGTATTTTCCCATGGTATTGACCCATGGAATTTCTTGTTGGTATTGACCCATGGTATTTCTTGTTGGTATTGACCCATCAAGCCTATAAAAATGGAGAGAAGCTATGCATTTAGAGCATTATGGATTATCTATCTTATTATGTTTGGGTTGAGAACCTGGCTTGGCCAGTTCTATTATTGATCCCGAGACGAAAACCCCACGGTAATGTTTATGTGGTGGATCCATCCAGGATTCACAAGTGGGCTTCAATTTCTTATATTTGTCATTTTCAAGCATCTGTGCATGCCATTTGTAGGATTTTATGGTCTGGGCATGTATTTTACTTTCAGTGAATAATAATATAAATAAATGGCTGCATTTCTTGTGTTCTGGTTTTTGATGAAAGATTATATTAAATGAGAACACTAAGATATTCTAGATCTATCCAAATTTTTATTGTTTGGAATCTTACAGTGGTATCAGAGTTGTGCATCCTGCCAGCCTAAGAGTTTTATGCAAGGAACTTCAGTGAAATTTAATTTTCACCCTAGCTAGCATTTCTCACTTCGGTAATATTTATCACCTTGGTTGGATTTTTATTTTTCAGTAAAATATTTTATTGGGAGAAATAAGTGAAGGGAAAATCATTTATAAGTCTGTGGGTTAAATTTGTGAAAATATTTGAAGGCATGATTGACAAAATCTTCCTATGAAAAATTAATATATTCCTGTTTGGGTATGGGAGAAGATGGACCGTCTTGAAGAAATTTTGAAAAACAACCAGAAAATTATTGATTTACTAGTGAGGTTATATGGTCCTTTAACTAGCCATATCTCTATAGACCAAAATGATAATCAAAGAAATAACGAAATCTGCAGCAAGAATAAACTAAGGAGGAGAGGACTATGCTTTATCTGTAAGGGACCTTGGGTCCTTAACCATTCATGTCTAGGTGATAAGAAGAAGGAAACAAAGACAAAAGAAGAGGATATTACTTCAAATCATGGGGAATATTTTGTAGATGGGTCTATTGATCTTCAAGATGGTGAGCAAGATCATGACATTATTCAAGGAGGCTTGCAGGACAACAAACATTTGGAAGTGCATGAGGAAATTCTACCTAATGCCATTGATGAGGTTGATTCCTATACAATGGAGTTCGTAGAGCCCCAGGGGAATATTCATAAAGAATATGAACAATCAAGTATAGATAAAATTCCACCAATGCATCTATGTTCGACAGTTGAAAGGGATGAACAAATGGTCTCCACAGGTGAAGGAGACTTTGGATATTTAAGTGAGGATCCAGCCATAGTGAACCAACATGATGAGTATGATCATGAGGAGCAACATGACAAACACAATGTGCAAAATGGACCATTCCTAGAGAGTTGGTCAAAGGCTGAAGTTGAAGATGTGGTCGTTGGGCATCGGGTGCAAATAGATACAGAGATATTCATCACGGCACTATAATTTCCAGTAGAAGACTTTCGAGAAAGGATCAAGCATTTCAAGACAAATCGTATGTTGTTGAAGCAAAAATTCTGGACAGTTCAAGACATTGCCTTACAGGAGAATGGAAAAATTGAGGAACTCATAGGGGTATGTACCTAATCAAAGACGAAGTTGTCTACTATTGAAGAATGACTCAAATCCCTCATAAGGCAGCAAGAGGAGTACGATTGGGAGTTCCAGAGTAGCCCTCTACAGGTGTACATATATAAGTCTTGCAACACTACCAACAACCCACCTTTATAGATTGGGAAGAGAAGGGAAGAGTTCTCCAACTGCATCACATTGGGTAACCAAGTAGAGAAGCATGAATTGAGCATCAAACAACATCAACATAGTAGATTTGCAGATATTCATCCCTCTCCAAGTATGGATTGGCGAGAGATTATGAGTTGGTATTCTATCGATAGGATGATTCTTTGGAGCATACTCACAGCTGAGGGCATATTGCAGCTTGAGCCCTTTGGTGCGGGAAGTGATGGAGGGCTGAAATGGTACCATAACCCACAGGTCCCAAGATTTAGGTGGCATTGTGATCGGGGAGAATCCATTGGGGAAAGGATTGTTTTTGATCTAGGAGAATCCATTAAGGAAAGGATTGGTCAAAGGATTGTTTGGGATCTAGGTATCGAAGGATCCATTCAGGACTATTCAACATGGAGGGCACATTGGATTTTATGGGCTCCTGGTATCAATGTACAAATGCTTCTGTTGTGGATAGAAGTGGATCGCTTGAGGGAAAGAAATCTTTGGGCGGGAGGATTTGTAATATTCCCTTTCTTGATCCAGTCAAAGTGGATAGAATAAATCCATGGTACTTACCATGGTATTGACCCATAGAATTTCTTGTTGGTATTGACCCATGGTATTTCTTGTTGGTATTGACCCATCAAGCCTATAAAAAGGGAGAGAAGCTAGGCATTTAGAGCATTTTGGATTATCTATCTTATTATGTTTGGGTTGAGAACCTGGCCTGTCCAGTTCTATTATTGATCCCAGGACAAAAACCCCGCGGTGATGTTTATGTGGTGGATCCATCCAGGATTCACAAGTGGGCTTCAATTTCTTATATTTGTCATTTTCAAGCAGTTGTGCATGCCATTTGTAGGATTTTATGGTCTGGGCATGTATTTTACTTTCAGTGAATAATAATATAAATAAATGGCTACATTTCTTGTGTTCTGGTTCTTGATGAAATATGATATTAAA
Organism: Pinus albicaulis; assembly: GCA_034641835.2. NCBI lineage: Eukaryota > Viridiplantae > Streptophyta > Pinopsida > Pinales > Pinaceae > Pinus > Pinus albicaulis. Next base: position 395,612,160 of record CM076583.1, on the reverse strand, counting down.
TGAGAACACTATGATATTCTAGATCTATCCAACTTTTTATTGTTTGGAATCTTACAGTTAGCCATACTTAACCAAATTTTATTTTTCATGAAAACATAAGGTAAGCTATAACATCAAATTCATCATGGGGTAGTGTGTTGGATGTAATATATTAAGAACCTGTAACTTTTTTCCTTGATCCTTTACGTAGGGAGTCATAATGTTGAGAACTTTCACTGAAACAAAGGAATAAATATAAATATAAAGCAGAACTAGCTATTTACATATAAATAGATGGTATATATAATGAATGAGGTGTGGTAGCTTTAGAACTGGAAGTAGAACTTGAGAAACTAATTGTTGACTGGAAGCTCAAGGACTTCACCTTCTATATTTTCCAACATGAATATTTTGTTTCCCCTGACTTCAAAAATTTTGAAGGGCCCGAAACATAGGGGTCAAATTTTCTGTGATTTCCTTTGTTTTCCCTTCTTACATCACACCTTAGTACTCAATCCCAAGGCTAGATACCTCTTTCTTTAGCCTTCCTATCAAACAAGGATTTCATTTTATCTTGATAACTGATCAACCTTTAATTAACCTACTCTCTTCTCTCCTGAAGCTCCACCATTTGGTTTATCCTCTAGGTTAAATTATTGGGATATTATTTTCATTCTTGCAATAATTTGGCCACGTGCATTTCAAATTGTATAGGAAAAATGACAACCTTCCCATAGACAAGTTCAGAAGGTGACTTTCCAGTGGATCTCTTGGTGGTAACCCTACTAGCCCACAAGGCGAACCTCAGCCGCGAGTCCTAATTTATCTAATTGTTTGCTATATTTTTCTTTAGAATCCTTACTAGAGTCATTTTTGAGGATTCTACCAACCCATCACCCTATGGGTAATATGTAGTGGAGTGACCTAACAAAATGTTATATTTCTGACAAAATTTTATGAACTTTTCCCATTTAAATACCTAAGCATTTTTTGTGATGATCTTCTTGGGGAAGCAAAATCGGGAGAGCATGTTTTCTTCCTTGAATTTTAAGACCACTACATCTATTGCATTCCTTGCTAGAATTGTTTTTACTTGCTGAATGAAATAGTATGTTGCTATAAGTATCCACCAATGTTGGCTACTAGAAGGCGGATGCATTTCCCTAATAAAGTCTAGTCCCCATTTCCTGAAATTTTCCTCAACACAAACTGGGAAGAGAGGGAAGGATGCTAGTTTATTCTTCTCAGCAAATACTTCGTGTTTCACACCAGCCTAAACATAAGTGTCGACCTCTCCAAACAATTTTGGCTAGAAGAACCCTCCTTTGAGGATTATGTGTGTAGTAACATTCCAACAATAATGTCCTCCATAGATGCAACTATGAAATTTTTCCATCGCCTTCTAAAATTCATATTCTAGGAAGAACAGAAGTAAAATTTTGATGGGGTCCCTCGAGTACAATTTTCCATTTGCAACAACAAACTTTTTTTCCTGTAATCTCAGAGCTCGATATTTCATTTTATGGAATTAGTCAGGAGCATAAAGAAAATCATGTATTGAATGATATATCTGTACCAAAAAGAAGTAATATATTTAATTTGAATCTTTTGGGAGGACTTCTTGATTCTTTATTGTATATATGGCTCTCCATTTTCAATTGATACTTTGGCCAAAAATTTTATCCCTAATGCATGGTAGTTTGCCTCAGATCGGATTTTAGCTAATCCCTACCCTTTAATGAGTTTCATGGGCTTGATGTCCATATCATATTCCTAGATTATGGAAATACATTTACCTCTATTTCCCTCATTGTCCCCTTTCACTAGGGTGAATTTTACTACAGCTGTGGGGACATATGCCACTATGATGGATTGAAGGACGTCGATCCTAAAGGCATTAGAGCCTTGACAAGTGTGTAAGTCTGCTTTTCTAAAATATTATAATTTATTTTTACCTCTCACAACACCTCAATGAAGAGGGCCATTGGCTACTCGTGCCCTTCATTTTTATTTTTCTATAATACAACAACCATCTTGTGAGGAGAATAAAAATATAATATAAAAAATGGCTTCAAGTAATCAGGACTCGCTAAGACCGGAGATTCAGAAAAATACTGCATGATCCTAGAGAAAGATTCACGATATTGTGGAGACCATTTCACTTCATTGTATTTTCTCAACATTTGAGTGATATCTTTAAATATCTCTATGTAATTTGGTATAAACCTCCTCAATAAGTTGATTCTTCCCAAAAAAGGATGGATTTCATTTTGTTCATTAGTAGCTCGATGGAATTTATGGCTTCCACTCATTTGGGATCAATTTTCACTCCCTATTTCGCTACCATAATTCCCAAAATCTTCTCTTCATTGAGATAAATTGTGATTTCTTAGGATTCAAGGATAAACCATTTTTTCTACACTTCTCAAAAGTGAGACTTAAATGTTCGACATGTTCATCATTTATGCTAGATAAAATGGTAATGGGATCTAAGTAGATGACGAAAAACTTGTCCTGCTCCCCCACAAAATCTATGTCCATTGCCCTTTGGAATGTGGTTCTTGCATTTATGACACCAAATAGCATCCCATAATACATGAAATTTCCCCAGGGCATGGTAAAAGCAATTTTATTTTGATCCTCCAGATGTATATTTTGATGAAACTAGCTCCAAAAATAGAAGAAAAGAGATATCAACACCTTAGAAATAAGCCACTTCAAGGGGGAAACATCCAATACATTACATGCATGAAAAATTCTTGGATGATACAAATTACGAAACCTCCTTTCTATATATAGGAGTCCATGGGGCCACAATGTAATCTTAGTGGCGCCACAATGTAATCCTAGATGACCTAACAATAATAATTTAAGGGCACAATAATGACAATATGGGAGTTACAGGGGTACAATAATAACAATAAGGGGGTTACACTAACAACAATAAGGGACTATACTAGTAATATAGGGACCTAACACGCCCCTCTCCTTCAAAAAAGTGTTGTCCTCAACGCTTGAGTAGCTCTAGGTGCCTCTGTTTAAAATTCTCATCCTCCCATGTAGAATCTTTAGTGGGTAAGTTCTTCCACTTGATGAGATACAATGGAAGTGATCGATTTCGTAGCTATCAAGTTCTTGTTTCCGTGACCGCTTTAGGTTCGAATATGGTTTTTACTTCCTCATCAAGTTCTAGCAATATTGTTTGAACTGGAATTTTTTCACCTATAACCTTATTTAAGCATGAAACATGGAAAATTGGATGCACTCATGAAGAAGCATGAAGCTCTAATTTGTATGCCATAGTACCAATCTTTTGCAACACCTTGTAAGGACCATAGTACTTTGGAGATAATTTATTATCCTTCTTATCTTCCTTGAGGGATATTTGTTTGTATGGTTGTAGCCATAAAAATACCTAGTCTCCTACATCAAAACTTATCTCGCTATGATGTTGATCTTCCTGTTGTTTCATTCGATTTTGTGCCAAATTCAGGTTATCCTTTAAGAGCTGGAGAACTTCTTGTTGATGCTTTATGTGATCTTCCACTGCTTGAACCTTCGAATTTTCTCTTAAAGATGATCTGATGGACAGTGGACGATATCCATAAAGTGCCATAAATGGGGTCATTTTTGTTGCACTATGGAAGGAAGTGTTATACCACCATTCAGCGAGAGGTAACCACTTGACCCATTGTGTTTGTTTATCAGATACAAAAAAACGAAGATATCCTTCCAAACATTTATTTACTATCTCAGTTTGACCATCGGATTGAGGATGATAAGATGAGCTATGAGCTAATTGAGTACCCACACAAGAAAATAACTCTGTCCAAAAAATTCTAGTAAAAATGGGATCTCTGTCGCTCACAATAACCCTTTGGTTTCCATGTATCTTTTGAATTGTGTCCATCAATGTAGTGGCAAATGTACTTGCTTTAAATGGATGAGATAATGCACAAAAGTGAGCATAATTGGTAAGTCTATCAACTACCACCATGATGACACTCTTTCCTTCGGACTTAGGTAAACCTGTGATAAAATCCATTGAAATCTCCTCCCAATGTTGACTTGGAATGGATAAAGGTTGTAGAAGACCCGGGGTCTTAATTCGGGGTCTTAATTGTCTCAACTTTATTCTGCTGGAAAATCTAACATTCCACCACAAAATTTTTAATATTAGATTTAAGGCCATCCCAAAAAAAATCTTTCTTTACCCTGTGGTAAGTTTTTAAAAATCCTGAGTGTCCTCTTAAAGATGAAGTGTGAAAATCCAAAAGAATATTTTGTTTTACTTGGGAATTCTTACAAAGATATAAGCGATATTTGCACTATAAGGAATCATTTTTCCAAATAAATGTATCAGATGTACTAGGATCTTGCTTCAACTTTTGAATGGGTGTCCACACTTATTCATCCTTCTTCCATTCATCCCTTGCTTCGGTTATCCAATCTGGTTGGATAATAGAAATGGCACAAAGAAATGCGTCCACCTCTTCATTCTTTGTTGAGAGTGCATCTATAACAACATTTATCTTCCCTTTTTTGTAGATTATTTCAAAGTCATAACCCAACATCTTTGTGACCCATTTTTGTCACTCTTCTGAAGATAGTCTTTGTTCTAAAAAGTGTTTAATACTATCATGATCAGTTTTTACCTGGGAGTGTCTTCCCATTAGGTAAGTTCGCCATTTCGTTAGTGCATGCAGTATTGCTAACATTTCTTTCTCATAAATAGCTTTCTGTAAATAATTTCCTTTGATTAGACAACTTTCAAAATAAATGGGTCTTCCTTCATGCATTAAAACATCACCAATTCCATTTCCTAAGGCACCACATTCCACATTAAAGGTTTTTGTGTAGTCTGGCATAGCTAAGACTTGTGCTAGGCACGTTGACTCTTTAAGATGTTAAAAGTCCTTAGTTGCTTCAGGAGTCCATGAAAATGCATCTTTCTTCAATAATGTTGTTAGAGGTGCTGCTATTCTCCCATAATTCTTAAAAAACTTGTGATAATACCCTGTTAACCTAAGAAATCCTCGCAATTTCTTTATGGTTGTGGGGACTTTCCATTCTTTAATGGATTTAATTTTTTTAGGGTCTACCTTAACACCCTCATGAGATACAATATGACCCAGATATTCCACCTCTTGTACTCCAAAGAAACATTTGGATGTTTTTGCATATAATTTTTTCTCTTGTAATAGTTTGAGCACCCTGTCAACATGTTGAACATGATACTTGCAAGACCTGCTGTAGATTAGTATATCATCAAAAAAATACTAGCACAAATTTTCTAAGGAAGGGTTTGAAAATGGAATTCATCAAGCCTTGAAATATAGAAGGTGCATTGGTAAGGCCAAAAGGCATGACAAAAAATTCATAATGACCCTCATGAGCTCGAAATGCTATTTTCGGAATATCTTCAGTCTTCATTCTAATTTGATGATATCCTGAACTAAGATCCAACTTGGTTAAATAAATTGCTCCATGTAATTCATCCAATAATTCATCAATCATAGGAATGGGAAATGTATCTTTAATGGTGAGCTTATTGAGCTCCCTATAATCTGGACACATGCACCATGATCCATCATTCTTGTGTACCAATACTACAAGAGCATAGAAATAACTTTGACTAGGTTGAATTATACCGGCCTCTAACATTTCTGCAATCATACGTTCAATTTCGCTCTTTTGGACATAAGGATATCTATAAGGCCTGATGTTTGGAGGAACACTTCCTACAATCAAATGAATAGCATGATCATGATCATGAATAGGTGGGAGTCCTTTGGGAGTTTCAAAGACCTTGGAATGATTGTCCAAAACTTTTTGGAGATCTACAAAAATAGATGATTTTGATGTTGGAACTTATAGTAAGCATAATTGTGCAATTACGCCTCATTGTTCTTTCTTTAGAATATTTGTCATGACATTAGAGCTTATTATCTTTCTCAGCTTCCCTGCAATACCCTTTAATTTGACTTCCTTAAAATTTCAAGAAAATTTCTTGAAAATTAAAAGCTACCATCCCCAAAGATTCTAACCATTGCACTCCTAGAACAACATCAGCACCTACCATAGGAATGGAAAGCATTGGAATATTCAATACATATTCCCCCATGGTTAGCCTGATATTATGGAATTTTCCAGAGAAATTTATAATTCCTCCATTTGCAACCATCACTTGACATTCTGGTGTTGGGTATAGGAAACAATTCAATTCCTTGACTACCTTACAATGAACAAAATTATGGGTACTACCTAAATCAATCAAAACTATTACCATTTTCTTCTTGATATGTCCTTCTATATTTAGAGTTTGAGGAGTGGTAATTCCTACCAATGTATTACACGATATGGTCGGACTCATTTCTTCCTCTTCTAGGTTTGGTTCCTAGTGTATATCCTCTTCTTGTTCATTTTCTTCTTCCTCTTCACAATATATGTAAAATAATTTCTTCTCAACACACTTATGACCTTTAGTGTATTTGCTATCACAACTGTAGCAAGGCCATTTTTCTCTTTTTTCTTCCAATTGTTGTGTTGTCAACCTTGTAGGTTGTGGAAATCTAGGAGTAACAACACTTCCCTCTTTATAGAAGTGAGTGGTAGGCTTCCTTGTCGCCATAATTTTACATTCAATTTTTCTTGCCAACCTGAATGCCTTCTCCAATGAATTGGGTTCCAAAATGTAAAATTCATGTTCGATGTTATCCTTTAAAGTATCTATGAAGAGATTAATCCTGTGTTCCTCCGGAATATCAGTTACCATTATATTCAATTTTTGGAACTCCTCAATGTGCTCCCCCACTAAACCCTTTTGTTTTAGATTTATCAATTGGCTAAAGAAGGTGTTTCTCTTTGTATCCTCATAATGTGCTACCATTTCCTCCATAAAAATTGACCAAGCGACAATTTTTTTACAGGAGAAAAGCCATCAATACCATACAAATGTATTTTGTTCTAAATGTAAAGTTGCAATGCGTACCTTTTGTGTGTTTTGCACATTATTGAGATCAAAATATTGCTCCATCTGTAGTATCCATGTTACAAGATCCTTTCCATCAAACTTCCTCATATCCATTTTTGGAATATGGTGGTTCTTCCTGCTAACATTAGAGTTTATGAAATCATGATTAACATTTATTTTGTTCTCATCATGAGTTTCCTCTACTATCTTTCCACCATTAGGAAACATTTTTTGTATCAAATTTGTCAAACCTTCCATGTCTGATTTTAGATCATTCTTCATGTTTTCCATTTTTTTCATCGATCTTAGCTTCCATGTCATCCATCTTAGATTCTATGCTAGATTCCATGCTATCTATCTTAGCTTCCAGGCCATTATTCAAACCATCGATCTTATATTCCACGCCTTTATTCAAACCATCCATATTATTTTCCACGCCTTTCTTCAAAACTTCCATGTCATTTTTTTTTTACTCTTTGCGAGAGCGAAATTTGTTGCACTTTCTCTTGTAAATTTGATATGTCATGTTGCCATTCTTCGTCTTCATGAGTCATAGTAGAGCCTTATAAAGGATTAATGGGTGTTGAATACTTTTTAAGGGTGATTTTAGAATCCAAGACTGATATCTATTCTACAATATGCCCTTGGAATCAATTCAACTTGATTCTTAAAACAAGACTTATGCAATTCGGGAAAAAAAATACACACCTTTTACTTTCTTTTGAGGAGCTCTATATTGAAATTGAATTATCTCTATAATTGCAGATCCTCAATCTTGGAAATTCGGCCTTGTAGTAGCCCTCTAAAACTTCTTTCAAATGTCACAGGTCTGACTTGATTTGGATTATTCAAGGCAAAGTTATGTCCAATCTCCCACAATGACCTAATTATGTACTAATTCAATAGAGTGAACTTGTACGACTTTCTACGTGTCACTATTTCCTCCTTTGGCTATGCAATTGATAGAAAGGAAACCAAATTTTGTGTACTTGTAGCCACTTTTTACATTATTCCAATCCAATGCTCAGAGAGAGAGTTATGAAGAGTTTCCCATGATAACCTTTTTGAGATGAAATTTGGAAGCCTGAAAAATACCTAACTTCCACAGATCATATTTCTGAAAATATTGCGAACCAAGCTCTAAATTTTGCAATGATGTTCCTCAGGATTTCAGCTTCACTATCTAAAACTTTCAGCTTCTAAATATTCATAGAAAATACGTTATAGCACAAATTTCGTGATGACCTGTTTAGGTCAAATTAAGGAGCATGTAAAAAGCCCTAATTTCCACAAATCATATCTCCTAAAATATTATGAACCAAGCTCTAGAATTTTGCAAAGATGTTCCTCAGGAGTTTGGCTTCGCACTCTAATAATTTCAGCTTCTGAAACTTCATAGAAAAAACTTTATAGCGAAAATTCCACGATGACTGGTTTGGAGCAGCGAAAACCCTAGAATCCAAAGCTATGATACCAAATGTGGTGAAACCAGCTCCAAAAATAGAAGAAATGAGATATCAACGCCTTATAAATAAGTCACTTTGAGGGGGTAACCTCCAATACATTACATGAATGAACAATTCTTGGATGATACAAATTACAAAACCTCCTTTCTATATATAGGAGTCCATGGGGCCACAATGTAATCCTAGCCAACCTAACAATAATAATTTAAGGGCACAATAATAACAATATGGGGGTTATAGGGGTACAATAATAACAATAAGGGGGTTACACTAACAACAATAAGGGACTATACTAGTAATATAGGAACCTAAAAAGAGAATAAAAAGAGAATATAAAAAATGGCTTCAAGTAATCAGGACTCGCTAAGACCGGAGATTCAGAAAAATACTGGATGATACTAGAGTGATATCTTTAACTATCTCTACGTAATTTGGTATAAACCTCCTCAATAAGTTGATTCTTCCCAAAAAAAAGTTGGATTTTTTTGGTTCATTGGTAGCTCGATGGAATTTATGGCTTCCACTCATTTGGGATCAATTTTCACTCCCTATTTCACTACTATAATTCCCAAAATCTTCTCTTCATTGAGATAAATTTTGATTTCTTAGGATTCAAGGATAAACCATATTTTCTACACTTCTCAAAAGTGAGACTTAAATGTCCTACATGTTCGTCATTTATGCTAGATAAAATGGTAATGGGATCTAATTAGATCACGACAAACTTTTCCTACTCCCCCATAAAATATATGTCCATTTCCATTTTTAATGTGGCTCTTGCATTTATGATGCCGAATGGCATCTCAGCATACATGAAAGTTCCCCAGGGCATGGTAAAAGCAGTTTTATTTTGATCCTCTGGATGTAGATCCACCTAATTTTACCCATAGAAAACATCCATCATGGACATTTGAGCTGATCCTACAAACTTCTGCATGATGTGATCCATTTTTTGCAATGGGTAATTTTATTTCAGTGAAACTTTATTTAAATTTCTGAAGTCCACACATAGCCTTATCTCCCCATTCTTTTTCCTTACGGAGACTAAGTTTGCCACCCAATCATAGTACCTCAATGGTACAATAATCTTGGCCTTGAGAAATTTTATTACTTACTTCTCAATGGATTGAAGGAGAAGGGGGTTGATTTTCTCGAGCTTTTGCTTATGTAGTTTTACTCCTCCCTTCAAAGGAATCTTATGTTGTATGATGTCTGTATCAAAATTGTTTAAATATTTATAAGACCAAGTGTTAGTCTCCCATTTCGCCTTCTTTTTTACACACATATTTCATCATTTATCACCTTATCCACCTCATTTTTCTCATTTAATACACATCAAGGTATTCAAACTATGTCTTTGAATTATTTTAGTATTTTTGACAAACTTGAGCATTAGAATTAAATTTTGACAGAATTGGAAAAGCTTGTAATGGATCATTAAAAGTCATGGTTGCAGGACACTTGAGCTCAAAATGAAACTATATCTGGAAGCTATGGTAACCACATATGGATGAACACCTATTAGATTGAATCAAATCAACTAGACTAGTGTTGGTTAATGCTGGTCAAACCTGACCAGTCGCTCCGTAAATCCCCTGAAAAATGGGCAGTTCTGTGATTTTATGGGATTCACCTATATTTTGTGTAACTAAATTATGAATTTGACCTTTGAAGGTGGATTAAATATTTTATTAGTTGTTACAGCTTTTTTACCTTTTCTTGTTAGGATTTAGCCTATTTAAATGAGGCTCTCTTAGTTAGAAGCTATGTGGAAGATTGTTACTTTCTAAAGATAATTGAAGATTGAAAATTGCTCTCTCATTTTCTTGTGCATCATATGATTTGAATGGATTGATGTAGTTGATTGTGTTAAAGGTGTACCGGGAAAAGGTGGAGGCCCCCCATTCTGAGCTAAGTGCACTTTATTGTTAAATAGTGTTTATAATTGTGAATGTGCTAATTTCAATTATGTATGTTCATTATTCTTTACCGTAAATACTTGTACATGTTTTCATTATGAAATTTTGTTATGGAAATGTTTCATTTTGTGAATATTGATTTATGATTCAGTAACTAGTTTGGATGTGGAAGGATACCATGCACTCTTAGAGTAGAGCCTCTTCTCCATATGCTAGGACTGGATTAGATCAAGATTCACTTTCTTTATTGCTTTCTTGATTAACTTTATATGCTTTCATATTTACATTTCATCATGATTTCATAGCTGCTTGGAAATTTATTATAGAAGGAATGTGGAAGGATACCCCAGACTCAAGAGTAGAAGCTCTTCTCCATCTTCTAAAATAGACTAATTACATTGACCGATCATTTCCATGCTTTTAGAGAGTAAATTTGAATGATTTCTTCACATGCTTTCATAGAGTAAATATGAATGCTTTCTTTACATGCTTTCTTTAATTTCTCTTTAGAATAGATGTCTGGTTATTCCATCGTGCATTTGACTTTTCCAAATCCTAAACAATGACTTCCTTAGCTAACTAGATCTAAGGTCCATATATTTTGGTGTGTTTCTAAATCTACTAGATTGGATTGACAATTAAATACATGATCTAATTTAGTCCCATAAATTAGAATTACACCAATAAAATACATATTTATAACATTTAAAAAGATCCAAATACCTCGGCTTGAATCAGAGACGGACCTCCTTCTCCAGCTTGACTATCTTGGGCTCCTCTTATGTGTAGATATTACAATATTTTACTTGCTCCTCAATTTCATGCTCAATCATCTTGGTGGCAACATAATTTTGCTTAAAACATATTTACAAAGGGACAAATCCCCTTGGAATATTGTTTTCCTTTAACTGAAAAATTTTGTACCCTGCAACCGTCTCTTCCCAACTATCCTGATGTGAATTTAACATGGTTTCCTCCTCCTTGTCTATGAATGCATCCGATAATTCTCCAATAAATTATATGAAATGTTTGATTTTCTCCTCGTCCTCAAACACCTACTAATGCTTAAGATTATCTGGAGCCAATTTCGTGTATCTCACTTAGACATCATATCTTAGAAGTGGGTTTAGAGGAGGTTTAAATTTTCTAGCTACAATAACCAAAGAATTAACCATCTAGTTTCATTCTCGAGGAAAGAAATGAATATTGAAGGTTAAGAAGAAATTTTCAGTTAGATTCCATACCTCATTTCAGTGATATTTATTTCAGTTTTAAGTCTAAGATAATTGGTATAACACTAATTAATTATTTCTTTCATTACTAATTGAGAATCCACAAATATAGACAGGGATTCAATATTACAATTCCTGGCAACTTGCAGACCCAAGAATAAAGCCTCGTACTCAGCTACGTTATTTGTGGCTTCGATTTCGAACTTGAAAGAGAGAGGAATTAAGCTACCTTATGGGGAAATTAGTAGCACACTGGCTTTGTTTCCTTCTTTTGAGTAGGAACTACCAAAGAATAACTTCAATAACTTATTACTGTTTGTAACCTATAGTTCAGCTAAATTGTGGACTAAACCAGTGTTTCTTCTAGAATAAAATCATCTTCTTCTAGTATCAAGCATGAGAACTCCACGTCCTTACCATATAGGGGAGTGTTATTTGAGAAATCGATTGTAATGACCATCTTTGGGAATACTTATTCCTTCTAGAGTCACCTCTCTTACCCCCAGAAAACTGGAATAGTAGCATAAGTCAAGTCTGGCTTTATGGAGACCCCAATATAGGATCCCCACAACTGATATAGCAGCATACCAAACCTAGGAGGGATATCATCTACCACAAAATAAATCACCACACTCTTTCCTAGCAAAATTGACAACCATATATTTGATCATCCCTAAGCACTTCACCCTCTTAGAGTCAAAGGAATATAGGTCCTTATATCAACTGGTAATCTGTAATCCCAACTTCTCCATGAATGATAGAGGAATTAAGTTGTGTGAAGCACTTTAATCCTACATGAAATTATGTAAGAGGAGGTCATGCACCGCAAGAGTAACATAGAAAGGTGCAGTGGAGGGCTCTTGTTCTTTAACATGGGGTCCGAAGAATACCATGGGCCTTTCTTCTTGAAGGTTTAGACTATAACGAAAGGAAATTGTGATGGGAGGACACATGAATTGAGACACCTAGCCCTTGTAATCTATTTTTTTTAATAGTTTTGTCAATACGAGAGATATTTTTACCTTTTTTGGGCTCCTTTTAAAGAATGAAATTAGTAGGAACCATTTAAGCTATCATGACTTCAGTAGACTCCTTTTCTTTATCAGAGGTTGGAATTGGTGGGAGAGGAGAATTTTTTATTTTGGAGACCTCAGGCCTACGAGAAACGAGATCTGGGGAAACCTTCTCATTTGTTTTCAGAGGGTGTAAAAGTATCTTCCCTTTTCTTGCTTTCTTGGGATAGTTTTGAGGGGAGGAGTCTTAATTTTAATCCTGCATCCTAGACCTATTTCTAGAATACCTTTAATATTATTTCTTATGTAACTGAGCCTACACGAAATCAAAATTTTTTCTACAATAGCTGTAAATTTCACCATCATCTATAGGGACCTTTAAATCATCCTCGCCCTCTTGATGGACTTCAACATCACATTCTTCATAAAAAAAAATAGAGAATTGGTTATCTTGCCTTCCTATGGCTTATTCTATCTTCTCTTTTGGATCATATTCTAAATATATTGGTGGTGGAATGTGATCTTGTTTCTCCTTTCTCTCTTTGCAGAGCTGAAATGGAGGTTTCCTATACTGAGGGTTGAAACCTTCGTTGGGAACTAGTTGATTTCGACAAGGATGATTCTTTCTTTCCAACTCTAGCTTTACTAGTTTGTTTGGGAGACTCTTCATCACATTATTCATTTCTTCAAGTTTCTTCTCTTGAGTTTCTCTACCTAATCTGATGGGCCAACTTCCTCCTTACCCTTTCCCCTTTATCCATAGCCATTTACTCCTCTCAATATTTTGGTAGAAGTGAATTTGGATTAAACTTCCAAAGCATATGTAATATTCCCAATTAGCCATGAGCTAGTTGGAATATTAATTTTTGTTTTTGATTCTTTGCTTGATGAAAAAGAGGGTATGGAGACCCATAAATCTCCTTAATAGGAATAAAATCACTCCTAATGTGAAAGGAGGTCATCTTAGCAGCTTAATTAAGCACCCTTGTGTGTGAAAAGGGGCTAGAGCACATAGAATCTGTCAACTTAGACCAAATCAACAGTTGTCATGGAGGAGTGGCATTCATTATGGGACAACGCAGTTTTGGAAGGAGACTCCATGCATGGAAGTAATGCCTTTAATGAGTGGGGCCAAGGGTGAGGAAGATCGCCACTTATATAAGGAAGAGGATGGTAGCCATAGATAGCATGTTATGTTTTAATATTTTGGATTTATGGTCTGTTTAGGCTCGTTGCTCTCTTCAGTTGTTTAGCTAAGATTGCAGTGTTGTTTAGCATAGGGTGTTCCCGAGCAGGAATCCCACCTCTATCATTGAGGTAATTCTAGTTCCCACTTTGGAAGAGTATTTGCACTATATTCCACATTTAGGCATCAGGCGAAAGCTTCAGCCTTATGGTGCAACGCAAATCCTATTGAGGTTGTGTTGTGTTGCAGGGCAGAAGTTGTGGAGAGTTGATTTAAGTGATTTCTGAGCTAGTTTTCATTGGAGGAAGGATTATTTCCATTGGAAGGCTAGTAAGGAAGGCCCTTAAACATCATTAATATATTTGGCACCAGGCCACAGTGTTTTTTTATCCCCTATAGTGCTGTATCAGTCTGGATCTACGTTATTCTAGGGAGGCATTGCAGGGGTATTTGTAGTAGGTGATTTGGGGAGTGATTTATTCAGCGAAGGGGCTAGCCTTTCATCCGGAGGATCCATTGGAGGAGAGATACTTATTTTCACATCAGTTTCAGCCACAACTCTTTAGTTACTTTGTTTCAGCATACTTTTAGCGCTAACGCTGCAGCTCATATTGTATTATTGGGTGTATTTCGCGGAAACACTCTCAGGTTGTCTTCGAAGGTTGTTATAGAGCCTAGATCTCCATTTTCTGTATCTCTTAAGGCATATATCAACCCTTTATATTTTTATGCTCATTTTTATGTAGCAGTGATTTTAGGACTGCACTGTAGCAGTGTCTTCGACATTTTTGATATAGTAGCATCACCTCATTTTGAGGGATTTATCTATTGTAGGCTTACTCTTTCATGTTGTATGGTTTGTGGCCCATTATATTATACATATTTGTTGTTGTTATAATGAATAAAGAGCGTCCATATTTGTCTCCCACATTTATGCATTGATCTTCACTTCTATTTCCATTTTTATGGACTATATTTCTGCCTTTCCCATTTGGGAATATTACAGTGGTATCAGAGCATAATCTTGGCTCATCCTATGCATCTTAAGTGAATATTTCATTAGAAGAAGGATATCCTCTCACAGATAAAGAGAAGAGGCATCTGAGAAGAACAAATCAGAAGTATGATTATATATATGATAAGGAAGACAAGGGTAAAACCCCTTTATCGGAAGGAGATGAGGAGAAGGAGTATCCAAAGCTTATTCTTCGAACTATGCAAGACATTGCTAGATAAATAAAGGAGATGAGGATGGATATACATAGGGAATCCCATAAAGGGTGAAGGCTCTGACATTTCTCATCACTGGAGTGATCAACCAGTGAAGAAGCAGGTTTTCCAATGCTCTACAATGCCTACATTCTTAGGAGTGGGACATGCAGGGTTTCAAGAAAAAGAAACTCTTGAAGACTATTTCATGGAGTATGAGTATCAGTCTCAGAGATTCAAGGATAATTCAAGTTTTCAAGAATTTTTTTAGATCAAGGAAAATAGGAGACCCTGGCATCACAACAGAGGTGGAGGATTCATACAGAATCATGATCTGCACCAGACTATGGGAAGATTTTTCTTACCCAACTTTGATGGGTAATAAAAATGCACTGCCAAATCATGGGTAGAGAAGCTATACATGTACTTCCAGCTGAACCAAGTACCATAGATGGATGCCATCAAGATAGCATCACTGCACCTTGATTGGGGGTTTCATGGCTTGTCTACATTGGGTCATACCAATATGACTACATATTCAGAGTTCACAAGGAGGTTGGTGGAGAGGTTTGATCGAAGAGACCCGGAGGAAACTTTCATGGGGCTAGCAAATGTAATATTCCTAATTTAGCTTAAGCTAATAGGAATATTAAATTTTTCTTTTGAAATCTAGATGCATAAATAATTGAGCAAGGAGGCTCCTAATTTGCTCAAGTATGAATAAAAATCCTTACTAATGTGAAAGGGGATCATGAAATAACCAATTCAAGCATCCACATGTC